>JAOSBK010000008.1:17667207-17686587 GCA_027568895.1 Erythroxylum shatona
AAGTTTTTCAAAAGATTTGATTAACTCTGATTTACCAAAGCTTTTGTGAAAAGAACTTAGTTCTGACAAAAAACGTTCTTTTAAAGGAAGTTTTTGAAAGAATTTAGAAAGGGGAATTCACAATTCAACCCCCCCCCCCCCTTCTTGTGCAATTATATATCGTATCTTAAACATTGTCTTAACGTGTGATTTATTTCACTCTTGTCTCTGGACTTTGGACCTCTGGATTGACTCCTTCCTCTATTTTCTGTAAGCAGAATATCTGAATGTGATGAAGAGGCTACATATTGTATTTACGTCTTATCTTTTCATTTAATATACTATTTTTAATAGACTCCATATTTTATATGCCATTTGGTGAAGTATTTGTCAAAGACACCTTCAAAGTCTCCTAAGACTCTGGTAATGAAGCTAGCACCATTAGAGCAACCACCTAGTCGTCAAACTTTATGCCCATTTTTGATAACTAATCAACCATCCCTTCCATATTGTTTAAATGATCAGCTACAGAAGTACCCTCCTGGTATTTTACCTGCATCAATTTTGTTAGATAAAACAATTTGTTGTTGCCGATCTTTAAAACATACAACTGCTCAAGCTTATTTCATAACATTCTCACATGAGTCTCGTTACAAATGTGATTATACGCATTATCATCAACAAATTGTCGAATATAACCACACGCTCGTTCATGCTCAAACTCCCAATCTTCGTTAGACATCTCCTCTAGTTTAGTTGTCGAAAATACCGGCAAATGCATTTTTGTAATTATCAAGAGATCCTTTATCTTGGTTCGTCATATACGGTAGTTAATACCGTTTATATTGATCATTTGTTCGTCTTCACCTTCATTTGTCAAATTAAGCCAAATTAGAGAAAACTGACCTCAAAAATAGAATTAGGACGTTAAAATTTGTCAGAAAAGATATCTTCTAAATTTTTACCACGGAACCAGGTAAATAGTAACTTGTAAATAGTGCTCACGGGAATAGTGTCGTTGGATCCCACTAGAATAGTATTACAGGACTCGGTAAATAGTTACTTGTGAATAGTATCGTAAATAATACTGCAGGACCCAGTTACAATTGCTACAGTGTCGTCACCTTGCAAATTTTTTGAAAAAAACTTTAGAGCACTATTTATCACCTTTGTCGTCTTATGTCAACTTTTTAAACAGATCATGCCAAAACATTCGTTGTAATTTTGTCTTCTCCGTGACATGCTTCTTTTTAAAAACTACCTTCAATGAAAACACAGCTCTAATACCACTTGTTGGACGCAGCGGGTGTATTTTATTGAAAAGAAAAAATAAATTGAGCAAAATAGACACAAAATATTTAACATGGTTCACCCTTAACTTTGAGTTACGTCCATGGACAACACTCATAATAATTCTTCCATTGTTACAAATAGTAGGTATATAGAGATAAAACCAAAATAGTGGCTTACAAGGTGTTTCCTGACCTAAAAATACTAATCTCACTATTTTGTCACTTACCAACCCTTTCAGAAAATATTTTCTAACATCAGAGACAACTGTAAAGGTAGCTATCTTCTTTCCTTTTTCAACTAATGCGGCACCAAAAACATACTGTCTCTCCATGTGAGGGACCCATATCCAACAAGTGGGTCAAAAAGTCGACAGTTAGTCATGTCTTATAATACAGAGGGAATAGACTGTACGCCTCCCATCAAATGGATTAACTTTTGTTTATCTCATTTTACTTAAACGAATACAGTTACTGGCTTGGTTTGATCTTTCTAATCAAATAAGTTATGGTGTTTATGGAGACTGACATAGATGATTATCAGCAGATAGGTCTCTTATGTTAAGAAATCATAGTAGGATCCAATCTTATGCGCAGAGCACAATGAAAAAGATATGAAACATTTTTTTTTATAAAATTTGATTTTTTAAAAGCAAATGTCACTTAAAGTATATATCATAATCAACATATAACATATAATAATATGAATTATAATTCATACCTTATTTCAAATATTGATCTTTTTTTTATTGTTTCCTTCGAATTATTTCTAAATTGACTCATCTCAACCATCATTACTGCATAAGTATTCGGTCTTTAACGGTATCTACAGAATGTGTCGAGACAATTCTACAATTATTAAAGAGGGTTATGCAATAAGTACTAATATTAAAGAGGGTTATGCAATAAGAACTAATTCTTAGAGCCTAGGCCGATCTAAAATAGATTTTGAACATAGTAATTTGATTAAAACTAAATTCTATTTTTTAAAATATTAATTATGCCTAAATATGATCCAATATCTCATATTGATCCTTATTTATTAAATACATCATATTTAACCATAAAGTTTCTCAAACATTTTTGTTGAGGGAAAAAGTTTCTTAAATTTTACAATCAAGTCCAACTTGATTAACAAATCTTTTTTTCAACTCATTCTTTGCGTGTGACCTATTAGATCCCAAGTATATTAGCAATAGATACAAATTATAACTCAAAATCATATTTAGAATCAGACAAATTAAACTTTTTTAATTTATATTTAATTTTATAATTAAACAATTTATGTCTATGGATTAAGATTGACGTCTAGCAATACATCATAATCATCTAATTATTTAGGGATATTAAAGTGATTTTGACACACCTTTCAGTACATAATTTTTTTGTATAATTCAACCATCTCATCATACAAAGTTTTGATTAGAAGTAGAGCATAAAAATAATGTCAATTCTATTTGAGTCTAATCACGTTAGTTCTCCACCATTGATAATTATTTCAAATAAAAACATATTTTCAAAATGTCATTCTTCTTTAGCTAAAGATTTTTTAAATTATACTAATCGAGAACAACAAAACATTCCCCCTAATTACTTTAAGGTGACAAATCCTACATTGATCACTCAACCACCTTCAATAGTTCATGCTATATCTAATGACTACTGATTGAGCTATCCTTGACTAGAATCGGTCATAAGTAGTACTAAAATATAACAATCCTTATATAAGATGTTTTGGAGATCTTAAGTCAAAATGATCATTTATATAATCATCACAATTAGAATTTCCGTAGACATACAAGTAATGTTCAAAATGGAATTTTCATCTTAGATCAGTTTAGTGAATTGATTCTCTAATAAGCACCTACACATTTGTTTAAGTATCTTCATACTTTAGTCTACGAGATCGACTACTTCCTTCATAAGAAAGAAACATAACGTATTCTATTATTTTTAGCTATATTAATGTCCAATTTTAATAAAAAAATAACAATGAACAATTTAGAGATAACATCAAAATGCAACATGAATTTCATAATTATAATATCGTCATAATTTTATTTTCAATGTATATTTATCTCATAGACTTTATCTTATACATCTAAATGTATATAATACAAAGAATGTCTGTAAATAATTATATCACTAAATTATAACCAATGGATTAGGTGTAGGGCATGAACTAATAATCTCCCACTTACATTAAGCCAAGTGTTTAAGTATCTTATACCGTATCTCTATATGACAATCATATTACTGCTAGGAAAGTAGTTTAATAAGAGAATTATACATGATTCTCTACAGTGAGTATAGTTGAGCAAGTTTTATATAACAATAAAACTCTCAATACTGCAAGTATACAGATTGTATCATGTAGTATGAAGGGTATCATTCCAACAAGGGACTGTATACACCTAAATAATTTGAATCGAACTTTGTATAAGGTACTAAGAATTTGATTTGAATTAAAATAAGTAACATAAATTTAAAAAATAATAAAATAAAACCAAATAAGCAAATAAATAATTGATTTGCCAATAAATTTGAGATTGATCAAAGTTCAGTACTTAGAAACTATTCTATCCTTATTTTGTTTTCCTTAATTTTGTTAATTCAATTTATGTTTGATCTAAGATTTCTTAAGGTTTTGGTTACTCTCTCCAAAGATCTAATCAAGTAACCCTAATTAAATTCGATATTTATAGATTTGTATTCTCTAGATTCACAAAACTAGTCCTAAGTTAGCCAATTAGATATGCAGCAATCCTATAGATAATTAATCTCATAATTAAGATTTCTCTTCAATTTTTGTTAATAAGATAATTTTGGGTCTATTAAGTTGCCAACCTTAACTAACTTACTTTCTCCATTTGTTTTAAGTATATGCAGACCAAACATTCAAAGATATGTTGAAATTAACAATAATTGTAGTTCACAAAATAATTTCAAATAATTCCTAATCTGGATTTAGAAATCCATAAACATGTTATACATCATAAAATCCAATTACATATCAAGGACTATGAATAAAATAAAGAGAAAAGAGAAAACTATTTGAAGCCTTGATCTAGAATGATGGAATTTCTTGAAGCTCTTCTTTGATCTCCACTTTGATCTACTTTGATATAGTGATTGCTACCTTTTTTTTTTTTAGTGTTTTCATGTTCTTTTATAATGCATTAGGGTTCTAGGGTTATTTATAGGGTTTCCCCTCTTTGTTCAGTTTCAAAAATAGCCCCGAATCTCAAAACATGAAAAAAAAAGTTGTTCCTATAATGCCTCACATTGTTCATCCTTCTATATCATGATAGTGCCTCCTGTCATAATCATGACAGAGAGCCATACAATCCCATGCAATAGTTGTCACAATCGTGACATTGTATATGATCGTGACATCCATCATGCATCCTATATCTTCTTAATTCTTTAATTTCCAACACTCATAAACACATCAAGCGCCTCTTGAAATATAAAATTAAGATATTCACGCTCTAAACCACACAAACACTTAGAACATATACAAACACTAACATTAACATAATTCTAAGCCTGTATATATGATAATCATCTTTGAAACACTTAAAAACACCGAGAAAAATATACTAAGATCTACACTTATTAGGTATTTACTTAAATCTTACATTTTCATCTCAATTATTGTCATAATTAAGAGAAAATACCAGAATATGACTTGGATCTTTAAAGAGACCTTAGCTCCTTCATATGCCCAATGGTTCTATTGTTCTCTGATATAGTTTTGTCTAAACAATACAAGGAACTCTACCCAGTTTATTAAAGAGCTTGCTAATCTAATTAATCATTTCCACTAAATGAAAATGTATTATAGCTTGATTAGTAATTAATGTTACATTGGAACCTTTCTAATCTCATAATAGTATTTTTAAATAAAGTATACCTTAATCAAGATTTACTTCTAATGTTAATATCCATATAACCTTTAACTCAAATATCAACTCATACTTAGAATAATGGATATATTTAATACTTCACAAGTATGAGATATCTCAAATGCTAAACACCTTTAGTACATTATCTATGTACTTAAATTTTGAATAGATAAATAACTTTCTTGTCTATCTCTTTTAAGTTGTTATCTTTTTATATCTAATAAGAATTGCTTTTGGAAAATTATATTTTTAATAATTGAAAAGACAAATTATTATTCTCTCTATGAGCAATAAGTCTCTATATCCTGCTATTGAAGAGGATAGCAATCATCACCAACAAAAACTCTTTGAATTCATCATAAAACTTAATCTTCCAATATCTCGAAGCCTATTAACTATACATAACATGTATCAACAAAGGAACTATTTCCATTTGGATGTACTATTATAAGCTTTGAACTTTTCAAATTTCATCTTACTCTTACTACTTATCTTGAGAATGGTTCTCCTATAAGCATGCATTGAAATAAACATTTTTTTTCAATAGGATTTCTAAGATTTTATCCAAGCTTTTGGATATCTTATAAGCTTATATTATCTAATTCAGTTATAAACTTACTGGATAATACATTCTTTAGCAAAGTATCACATCCCATAATCATTAACTTTGATCTTTTCAAAGTCTTATAGTTTCATATCTAATTGAAATCTTATTAATTGATTTAATTGGAACTTTTAAAGGTAAGTTGTAGTACTACGTATAGCTATAGAAGAAATAAATATTGCATTATATAATATCTCATATTGTATTTTCCTCCTTACACAAATCTATACTCTTGTAGAATTTGGATGTGGAGATATTCATTAGATAATCTTATTCCTAATAGATAACAAAAAATTTATATCTCATTACATCGATCTCATTAAAGTTCTTCATCATATTTAATGTTTAATTTCTACTTAGAATTTATTTCATTAATAGATATAATTTTATTATAAAAAGACATTAGTAATATAATGAAATATAGTCATCATCCTTTTATAAATTGTTATCACATCTAACACATCACATATATAAGATTTGAGAATTTAGTGCCATCATCATTCTTTCACTAAAGATTGATTTGGTTTTTCTTTAACCCAATAATTTTCATAAGTTTATAATTAAAAGAATACATTTATCCTTGTACGTAATATATGATTCTCATTATGTTGATTTAACCAACATGACATAAACGATAATCTTAATTATCCAACTTTATATTCTTGCCACTTATGTTAAGCATAAGTCTCCTTGATCCATCACATTCAAAGTTTTCTATAAACCTAGTTCAACTAACTTTACTCAACAATCTATTTTTTATTATGCCTTGAACATTGTAATAATGTTAGATCCATGTTCAATATCAAAAACTCAAAAGTATGAATTAGAAATATACATGAACTCTATATCATGTATAGGCAAGAAAAGTCATGTATTCATTTTTCTTATAATAATAACTATTATCATACTATAGCAAATTCCTTCAATTGTAATCCATTTTTAAACTTTTAGTAGGCTAAATTAAATGGAACAATTCCCTTAAGGTACTATATCTTTAAGCTCTACTTTATGCAATTATTTGCATTATGCTATTATAGTGTTGACATAAGTTTTATATGATGCCATTAAAGTTCATAAGCCATTAGTCAACTCAAAATGCCATTAATTTCTATCATTTATATGATTTTGACATATCTTTAAAACTTTGTTACCAAATCCTCAACATGAATTAATGGAAAATTGCATAATAAATATACAACCTTTCTATCTAACTTTGAGAACTTTTCTCAAACATAAACTACCCACAAGAAATTTGATTCACTAATAGCTTAGTATCAACTATATTAAGTGAAGGTAATTTCTACTCAGAATGAAATATAAATGTAAAAAAAGAAAGTTTTTGATTATGTTCTATGTATTTGGTTACTCCCATTATTTTATTCTAAATAATGACCTTCACTACTATTCAAAAAAATTACTCCAATTTTCCTAGTGAACTAGGATTCTATTCAAATTTAGTTAATTTTAAGTCACTCAACAAACTAACTAAATTTAAATTAGGTAGATAACATTCTTATCAATCACATTTCTTTGACCTTTAGATTTGTTAAGTAACAACTTTTTCTAAAACATTTCATATATATTATTCCTAACTTTGCTTCTAAATTTATATGATTGTGAGAGAATCATCAAAATCATACAAATATAGTTAAGTAGAACTCATTAATTTAAAACAAAATATATTCAAGTTAAAAGGTTAATATAAGATAAAACCAATTCAGGTTAAAAGGTTAATTTAAGATAAAACCCTTGGTTCTTCTCCATTACCTCCCACATCTTTGTCTCCATCAGTCGTCACCTTGGTTCCTTCATCATTGGTGCATCTTAATCATCTTGCATCTCACGCTCTCATCCTTGGTGACTGTCGCCGCTAGTCAAATCGTTGGTATTACCCTTATTAATGGCACTTGCATCCTTGATGATGTCAACCATTGTTCTTGATTCCAAATTCCAACACATGTGCTTACTCCTAAACAAAGTTTTCCAAAACTAAGCGTTACAAATCTAAACTCAATCCAAAGTGGGAGTATGCAATGGGTTTTCTAAAAACGAAAGGGAATATGCATAATATATTTTCTAGAAACCACAAAAGCAACAAAAATCCATATTCATATTCAAAGAACACGCATTAAATTTTTAGATTTCAATCATTACAGCTCGCAACACATGTAATGGTTTTCCAATTTTCAAATCCATAAAATATGTAGGAGGCATATTTTAGGTTTCTAGACACAACGAACAAATTAGAGGCAAAATATTCAAAATAATTACAAAAGAGGGAGCATAACACGTGTGAGGTGTATTAACTGTGTTTCCATAAATCTAAAAAAAAGTGTGGGAGGTGTGGTTTTCTAAAAAACTAATAATAAAGGTAATTAATTTTAATTTTTAAATATTAAAACAAACCTTAATTGATAGTTTTAAGTCTTAATTTTTTAAATCAATAATAATCAAGCGATTTTAATCAAATTATAAAATTAAAGTTAATTCTAATTAAAAACGAATTATGCATAAATAACATTCACGATCTTATATTAATCCTTATTTATTAAACATTTCATATTTAATCATAAAGTTCTCAAACTTTACAATCAATTCTAACTTGGTTAAAATATTTTTTCCCTCTTTAACTCATTCTGTGTGTGTGTAACTCATTAGGTTCTGAAATATGTTGACAATGAATATAAATTATAACCTTAAATCATATTTAGGATTAAATAAATTAATCTCCTTTAATTTCTCTTTATTTCTCTAATTAAACAATTTACATTCATTTTTCAAGATTAGTGTACATAAATGAATCATTCACCCAAATATTTAAGAATATCAATGTAGTTTTGACTAACCTTTTCATGTATCATTTTTTTGTATAATTCAATACTTTCATTATATGAAATTTTGATTAGATATAGAGCATGAATTTTTTTTACTCTATTTGAGTCCCATTATGTTAATTCTCCATTATTAGTAATTGATTCAATTAATGATATTAAAAAATATTTTGAAAGTTTCATTCCAACTTGGCCAAAGATTTCTCAAATCAATAATAATCGAGAACAATAGAACATACTTCCTAATTACATGAGGCTGGTGAATCTTATATTGATCACTCAACTATCTCTATTTAGTTCCTACTATATGCAATGATTATCGATGAGCTACCATTGTTTAGAATAGGTCATAAGTAATATCAAAATATAACAATCCATATACGAGATATTTTAGAGATTTCAAGTTAAAGGATCACTTATACATTCATTAGAATGAGAATTTCCATAAATATACAAGTAATGATCCAACTGGAATTCTCATATGGACTAGTTCAATCTCTAATAAGCACCTACAAGTTTATTTAAGTATCTCCATATTTTAGTCTAGACTGACTAGTTATTTCATAAGAAAAAAACATTATATGTGCTAATCTTTTTATACTCTATTAATGTTCAACTTTAATAGAATAATAACCATGAACAATTTAACGATAAAATAAATACAATATTAATCTCATAATTATGATCTTATCATACCATCATTTGCAATGTATACTTATCTCATAGATTTTATCATATATATCAAAATATGTATAAGATTAAAAAATATCTTTAAATAATAATGTCACTTAACTACAACTAACTGATTGGTTATATGACATAATCCAACATCTTGATATTAGGTTAAGTGATTATGTCTTTCATGTCAATTTATTCCAAATATGTCATATGCCTTTAACGTCATTTCATTGTGTTAAATTTCTATTAAAATTAGTTGGGTATTTTCAATTAGGCTTAAAAGCTTGATTTGTATCTTTTATTGGCTTAGAACACTACTCGTGTTAACCTTTTGGAAATAAGCAATATTATTCTTAAATTTTTTAAAAACATTATTTAATTATTTTTATATTTGTCAACATTTTTTAAATAATTATTTTTATTTTCTGAAGTAGACCTATAGGTTTTAATTTATTTTCATGACATATGAAATAATTTTAGTTTTTATTTAACTTTTCTAGAATCTAATTTTATTATTAAATAAATAAAATTTCATTTGATTATTTAATATTAACTCCTAATAAAAATATAATAAATATAATAAATTTTATAATAGAAGACTAAATTTTAAATGTATAAAATTAAACAATTTTTTTGGTAAATAAAATTAAATAAATTAAACAATATTGTAATACCATATTGAGCTTAGTACTAGTTTTGATTTTGGCATAATGCAATACTAGAACTAGTCAATACTTAATACATTTCAGGTAATCTTTTAAAATTATAAAATAATCATAATATATCGTGCTATATAGTTTACTTCTGTAAATAAAACTATATTTATCAAGCAAACATTTGCATTCTTAAGTAATGAGCTTCAATTTTGTTAGTTAAAGTCTGCTAGAATGCATACTTAAAATTGAATAGATTCACTAACTTGAATGGTTTTAGCATCATTATTATATATAACTACAGAAGATCAAATGAGAATTTATGGGAGTTTAGTGAATGGATAACAATAAAAGCGTATAATGAGCTTGAATAACATATATCATGTAACAGCCTTGACCACCCGCCTACAGATATTTTCTGCTTTGGGTTGCCCCTAGGACTAAACCCCTAATGATTTTGCTCTTCATACCCTTGGAAAAACGCGTCTGTAATGGAGAGGTATCCGTACCCTTATAAGGCATAATTCGTTCCCCTCTCCAACCGATGTGGGATTTCACACTCTCCATCCCCCTGAGGACCCAACCTATCTGACACAACAGTTCAGGTATTGGCTCTGATACCACTTACCTGAATGTACCTTCCTGTAGTTTCTACACTTCTTAGACCAATATGATCGAGCTCGAGAAGCAGAGTTAGTAGTAGGAGTAGTGCTTTGGCCTCCTGGTCATGGTGACTGTAAGTGGACAGCTGATGATGCAGTGCCTCTAATACTACCCGGAGCTGAACTATCATGGCTCCTCTTAGGTTGCTGGCTAAAGGAACGTTCTCCCTTCCTTTTTCGGTTCTTTCCTCCCACTTCCCTTCTATAATAGGCAAAGATTGTAACATACCTGTTGGTTTTTGATGCTCTGCCTTAATTTGTTGACAGAGAAGGCATCTGGCCGCAAATTCTGCTATTTCTCTTTTCATCCCTTATAGGGAGTGATATTGTGCTTTATACACCTATGTGAGGGTGTATAAATATGAAATTTATGTTTAGGTGGTAATTTCATTGTATACTCTTTTTATGTATAAAGGCTCGAGAGTTGTGAATCAAGGAGCCCATATCCAGGATTGTTGAAGCTGAAAGATAATATACCTTCTTTTGAGGTGAGTTGGGGAAACCATAATTCTCAAATAGGATTAGAGCATCCTAAGACAAGCATGATGACTTGCATGTGAATTTTGAACCTAGGTAACATATGGTAGAATTGAATTTCAAATGGATGCTAATACATTTAGGTATTTAATAAACGTCATTTTTTTGAACTATACATTTGAAGTACAAAAGATAACTTTTATTGTATGAAATAATGTTTCAACATGGTTTTTGAAATTAATATTTTTATTACATATTTTGAGAAATGTTATTGTTTTTAACAAATCTAAGTTTAAAGTGCAAAGAATAATTCTTTATTTTATGAAATTATATTTTTGAATAACTTTGCACTTGGATTGTAAAAGATAATTTTATTGCATGAAATAACTTTTTGGAATTTACATAAGCATAACCGAGTCATGTATTCTGCATGTATTTGTTCTCTTTGGCTTAGAGCCACGGTACAATTTCATTTTATTGGTCGGACCGATAAATAAAAATATGGTGCTTTACTTGATTT
The DNA here is from genome assembly GCA_027568895.1 of Erythroxylum shatona. Classification (NCBI taxonomy): domain Eukaryota; kingdom Viridiplantae; phylum Streptophyta; class Magnoliopsida; order Malpighiales; family Erythroxylaceae; genus Erythroxylum; species Erythroxylum shatona. Next base: position 17,678,809 of record JAOSBK010000008.1, read on the forward strand.
TTGTACTTAATTTTTGTATATGATTTTTGGTGATTGGTGAGGAGACAATTGGCCAATCATGTGTTGGGCACAACAGATTAAGCGATCCATGTACCCTTAATTTTGGTACATAAAGTCAAATCCCCGTGTCGACATCTTTCTATGGGACTTGCGGGTGATTCCACACCTAGGATCTGGACACCGACGAGGTCATCACCTAGGTTCATAACGCTTTTTTCGATTGTAGTCCAAACTTATCACAGATGAAAATCGAGCCAACATCAAGAATCTGTGGGTGTGCACATTAATTTGACCGACTAGTGGTGACACACATAATTGTTTTGGATTATTATGATGTTTGTTTTTTGATGAGATTTGATTCATACATGTAATGTTTTTATGCTTTTGTGTATTGGAACTAGAACCGATATTCAATGAATGGGTGATTAATAGGCTAGGCCTATGTGATACCTAACCAGTATACGTTGAGCCATAGGCTAGGTCTATGTGTTTCTATGTGATATATATATTTATTTCATAGGTTATCTACACAGTCTTGGTATGAATCGAATTCTTTTTGTGTCATATGTTTTTCCTGCTCACTGAGTATTGAGTGTACTTACCCCCCTCCGCTTTCCAACCATCAGGTTAATTTAGTGAGTTTGAAGCTTTAAGTGGATCGTGCGGTCTTTTGATATTTTTGAGGTAATACCACACGTGGGTAGCTTCTTATTTTGTACTTTTGTTGTCTAGTAGCTCATGAACTGTGTTTATATAAATATGATTTATGCTTTTGTAAGATACCTTTGATTGCCTTGTATTTTATAAATGACTTTATGTATGAATCTTTTGATGCTGTGGTTGAGATTGCCTTGAGTGGGCTTTAAAGTCCTGAAGTTGTGGTTGGTTGTGAATATAGAAATGTGTTTGTAGGTTTTGGGATTTTTAAAATACAACCATTGTACTGCCAAAATTTAAAACAAAAATAAAAAATTCAGTTAGCCTTGCATAGTCGGATTAAGGATAACGTGAGTGATCCTTAGCCCGGATATGCGGCGATTGTCATAGGCCTGACGTGGTACCTGGTCGTAATAATTAAATTGGTATCAGAGCTAGGAACCGAATCGTTGTGCCAACTAGGCTGAGCCCTAAGGGGGTGGAGAGTATGAGACTTCACATCGGTTGGAGAGCGGAATGAAGTACGTCTTATAAGGGTATGGATACCTCTCCCTTATAGATACGCTTTCCATGCCCTAATGCACCGGATGCCATCAGAACTCCAAAGTTAAATGTGCTAGGGCAAGAGTGGTACCAGGATGGGTGACCTCTTGGGAAGTTCTCTGGAAAAGAAAAACCGTAAAAGCTTGGCTGGGCCAAGACCCAAAGTGGACAATATTTGTGAGTGGGTGATTTGGGTTGTTACAGTGATATCAGAACCGGTACTCGAACTGTTGTGCCAGCTACGCTGGGCCCTCAGGGGAGTGAAGAGTGTGAGATCTCACATCAGTTAGAGAGGGGAACGAAGTACGCCTTATATAAGGGTACGGATACCTTTCCCTTACAGACGCGTTTTTCATGCTCTAACGTACCGGATCCCATCAGAACTCCGAAGTTAAATATGCTAGGGCAAGAGTAGTATTAGGATGGGTGACCTCCTGGGAAGTTCTCGAGAAAAGCAAAACCGTGAGGGCTTGGCTAGGCCAAGGCCTAAAGCAGACAATATCTGTGAGTAGGTGGTTTGAGCTGTTACATGTCAACTTCAATTTCAGTCTAAATATAAGCTAAAATGATTATAGATTGAAGCAATAATGTTATTTTAAGTTTCAAACTTCCACAATTTTTAAAGGATTTAAGAAATTCAACCTCCACCAGAAGTTTAAGTACTTTGAATTCCCCGTTTTTCATATATTAATAGAAAACTAAGGTTGAGCATTAACAAAACTTCTCTTTAACAAAAGATGTACCAGTAGCAAAACATTGATTTTAAGATAAAATGCAATGTTTTTCTTAAATAATAAAAAATAAAGATTTGATAGTCTTCATGCACTAAAATAATGCACCCAAATTATAGATTGATGAGGGAGGCAAAGAAGAAAAGAAAAGAAAGATTCTCACCCCAATCCATTAAGTAGATGATAATGCTCAAAGAAACTCAAACATAAGTACCCATCTGTATTCAATTTCTGACAAATTAATAACGTGTAACTATAACCCAAAACAAAAGCATCCACTGAGGATCAGGCGGCATCACACAGGAACTTGAAAAGCATTTCATTCACAAATTTACTATTGGAATACTCTCATGTATATGTGATCCATATGATTCATAACCATCACAACGTTTCTGAAATGATGTGATGGTTTGTTGTTGTCCGTTGCCTTTGTAATGGGCAAAACAATATATGGATAGTTGTGGGTTATTTTTGGTCCTTAACCTTTTGCTTTTGCTTTAGAAAGGTTTACACCATTAACTTGAGAGTTTGATAGGTTAGAAGATTCATAAACACTTCATTTGGCAGTGGGATTGAATTAGTGGATAGAGTTTTCGGGTTGCAATGGCTAGAGGTATGGTGTTCATTGTTTTGGTTATGCTTCCGCCTGTTTTTGATATATATGTATATACATACATGATGTTTATATATAGATGAGGACTTGTATGTGATCTGTGAAATGCATGTACATGAATTTTACTTACATTTGGTATCATAGCCTTAGTGTATGCCTTTGCCTTGCATCTGAGTTGGTTCCTTTGTCTGTTAAACATATCCTTTATTATGTGTTGTTTTGTTTTTGGACATGTATGTCATATGCATATGTGATATGTTTGAAGAGGAGCTAGATGTTGGTGTGCATGTGGGATGTCATGGTTGTGTTTTAGCACATTATGTTGCAGAGTGCACCAACTGGAGGCGTGATGCATGCCGGAAGGATGGAAGGCATTAGATTGCATGACGGTTTTGGACATCGTCGGGTTAATTAGGCACATTATTTGTATGTCTAATGTATTAAGAATTATACATTTAAAATTGCATGTTTAATATTTGTATTAAATTAGACATGTCAGATTAAATAATGTGATTTTATGCACATTAAAGTTGTTTATTTGCGAAATAACTATTTGCATACAGTATATATGTAATTAATTGAAACTTGTATGTATAAATTTATAAACACTATACATGCAAAAGTAGATTAAATAATTTGTGCATTATTATTTGATTTATTTGCATTATTAATTATTTGATGCAATATTTAGTTTTAATTATGATTAAAGTAATGTGAAGTGATTCGTATAATTTTAATTAATTAAGGAGTAGCCTTAATATCTTTAATTGATTAAAATTATATATATATATATATATACATATATATATGTGTGTGTGTGTGTGTGTGTATATACATATCTATATATATGTATACATATATATACATATCTACATATGTGTGTGTGTGTGTGTGTGTGTGTGTGTGTAGGATAAAATATCAAGTTATATTTCTTGATTTACCCACGAGAAGTGAGAAAATGAACATAATTTGATAATTTTATTAAATGGATCTAATTGAGTAGAATTTTAGCCCACAGACAAATTTTATGTCACTAGATTCTTGGATTCATGCATGATTTACGTTGGTAAAACATAACAATTTTTGGTCTCATATTTTTTGTTAACAAGCATGTATGATTAATAATTTTGTAGTTATTTTACTTGTGAATATCTCTGAAGTTAAGTGTGGCATTCCCAAATTAAGGGTTGATAATTATAAGGTATGAAAGGAGAGAGTACTTCTTTATTTAGGCTTGATGGATATAGATTATGCTATAAGGAAAGACGAACCACTTATTATCACTGAAACCAACACTCCAGATGCAGTTAGTCTTTATGAAAAATGGGAGAGATCTAATCGTCTCTCTGTGATGTTCATAAAGACTAGGATATTTGCTGGTATCTGTAGTTCTATTAAACAATATACTACGGTAAAAGACCTTTTAAAAGTCATCGATGAGCTATTTGCTACATCTGACAAGGCTCTTGCCAGCACCTTAATAATGCAATTGTCATCTATAAGGCTCATCGGGATAAAAGGTGTGCGTGATAATATCATGCGTATGAGGGACATAACGGCTCAGTTAGAAGCTTTAGAAGTAAGAATGTTAGAATCTTTCCTAGTTTATTTTATTCTGAATACTTTACTCCAACAATATGGTCCTTTTAGAATTTCTTACAACATACATAAAGACAAATGATCAATTAATGAGCTATTGATCATGTGTGCTCAAGAAGAAGGGAGGTTGGCTATAAAAGAGGGTGAAAAAGTGAACATGACTACATAAGGAAAGAAAAAGAAGGATCAAGGCAAAAATAAGGGAAAAGGCACGATTCCTCCATAGTCCGACATAAAGAAAGCATCAAAGTATTTCTACTATAAAAAGAGGGGACACATGAAGAAAAAATGCTTAAAATTTAAGAACTGGCTCGAAATGAAAGGTACTCACCTTTCGTTTGTTTATTATGAATCTAATATGGTTAGTGTTAATCATAACATATGGCGAATTGATTCTGGTTCAACAATCCATGTTTCAATTATCTTGTAAGGTATGCACAACCTAAGGAAATCAGTGGGCAATGAACATTACATCTATTTAGGATGCAAGATGAATTCACATGTGGAAGCCATTGGCACTTACAGTTTGACATTAAGTAGTGGTTTTATTTTACATTTGGAAAATACATTTTATGTACCAAGTTTTTCTCAAAATTTAATTTCTATTTCAAGACTTGTACTATTGGGTTTTACCTTTAATTTTATGGATTCTGGTTTTCAATTATCCAATAAATCCAAAGTTCTTGGACATGGTGCTTTGATTGATGGTCTTTATTATCTTAAATTACGAAATGACACTACTTATACTTTTATGCAAATTATTGCAAGGATAAAATGATGTATTGTAAATGAGGATTCCTCCATGTTGTGGCATTGGAGATTAGGACATATCACTATTGAGAGACTTAAGAAATTAGTAAATAAAGAAGTACTTAGTACTTAGGATTTTTCTAATTATGAAACTTATGCTAATTGCATTAAAGGTAAGCAAACTAACAAGTCTAAAAGAGGTACAAAGAAGAGCACAAATATATTAGAAATCATACGTATGGATTTTTTTGTCTAAACATGGATGCAAATAGTCCGAAATACTTTATTACCTTCGTAGATGATTATTCATGTTTTATATATATATATATATATATATATGTTGACTTCATTTTAAGGACGAAACTTGGATGACTTTAAAGTTTGTAAGGATGAAATAGAAAATCAATGTGGAAAACAAATTAAGATCGTAAGATCAGATAGATATAGAGAGTACTATTGTAGATATACAGAGAATGGACAAACACCTGGTTCATTTGCTAGGTTTCTTCAAGAATACGAGATTGTTGCTCAATACACTATGCCTAGTTCTCCGGACTAAAATGGTGTGGCAAAAAGAAGAAACCAAATATTACTAAACATGGTGAGAAGTATGCGAAGTAATATAAAACTCCTTGATTTCTTATGGACTGAAGCACTAAAGACGGTTGTGTATATATTAAACTGAGTTCTAACTAAGGCTATCTCAAAAACACCTTTTGAGTTATTTAAGGGTTAGAAACTGATTGACTGGCACCTGTAAGTATCTTAACCTGATATGATAGTTCATATATCTATACTGATTTTTAAATATTGAAATTAAGTAATTCTTTTATAATTAAAAATTAATTGTTTGAAATCGTATCCAATTTTAACCATTACTGTCAAAACTGATACATAGAATTTATAAAATTAAAGAAGTGAGAGAGAAAAATGAAAATAAATTTATTTATAAAAATTTTAATTTTATAGTAATTATGTAGTTGACTGATAGTTAAACATTTAACTCATTATTAATAACTAATTTTATTAACTTGTTAATATTTTTATTAGTTTGTTAGTTTCTTAGTAATATTAATTATTAATATCTTATTTTAATTAGATTGTAATTAATCTAAATGTATTTTGTTGTAAATTACAAATTTTGTATTATTAAGCCAATGGCTATCCAAATAGTACAGAAAAAGCTAGGAGAGGAACAAGAAGAATAAGGCGTTACAGAGGGGCTTATACGCTTTTGAATCTGAATAAGTCGGGGTTAATTAGCAGGTAGAGGAAGGTTTGGTTTCACCCCGCCTCCTAAGATGAGAGAAAATATCATAGCTTTACGTGAAGCTTGATTTGAGGAGATAATTTTAAGAGACCTGTCATTTGTGAGTGAGATTTTCCCTTATATAGCAACTTCAGTTTAAATTCCCGGACCTCTATTTTGGTATTACAAAACAGTCTTGAATTCCTCCCATATCGGATGGGGTAAACTGTGCATCCAGATGCTATCATTAATAGATGACGGTCATCCTTGAACATGGAGTTAAGGCTATATATCTATTTGATTGTACCATCCCATTCAGTAACACCACATAAAGCATCCCAAATTTGTTCAACACAAAGCCAGATTTCCTTGGTGAACTTGCAATTGAAGTATAGATGAGATATGGATTCCTGGTGATTATGATAAAATTAACAGCTTATGTCTAGGTCTGGGACTCTGTGGAGTTTGTCTTTTATACAAAGTTTGTGGAGAATGGCTAGCCATAAGATACTTTGGGAAGTTGGCGTTACTCTAGACCGGATTTCTCCAATTTACACTGGGAGAGCGGCAGTCATATAATTGCTGACATGATTTGATAGTGAAGAAACCTGAGGGGGTGTCATAGCCAGGTAAGTTTATCTATATTCCTTTAACAGGGCTTGTAACAAGGGAGGAAGCTCCTTATGGTTGACTTCACTCTTGGGGCAAAGCTGCTCATTTTCAATGATTATAGATTTCACCTTAGCATTATCAGGGAAGGAGTGTTTGATCCTGAGATACAATGGACTAGTTGGACAGAGTCCATATACACAAGCTTTTGTTTAGAAAATATGTCATGTACTTAAATTTTTTTTCACAAAATCACGTCCACAATTCACAATAAGATGCACAAATTTGATGTATCTCATAATAATTTATAGATACTAAAAAACTTCATAATAACTAATTAATTATTTTAATTATCTATCTCCCTTTAGTTACGTTTTTTTATTTGATCATTATAATTTATTTATATTTAACTCCCAAGTGAAAATTTTATTAAAAACGACAAAATTTTCCTTTAGAAGGCTAACGATAAAGTATTCATAGAGAAAGATCAAATTATTCATTCCACCTCTAAAAACTCCTAAACCTATTCCATCAAACCTAGTACGGATATAGATATAAGCTTAAGTTGATAAAGTAATTAGGCTACATTAGAAGAGAAAGGAATTAAATTAGGAGAGCCTTTTATCGAGAGTCGGGACACATCGCACTTCCTAAGACAAAAAACAATATCGCCCTACAGGCAATCGCTTTAATTGTAGTTTAGTGACAAATTATTTAAAAGGTATTCTTTATCTTGAATATGTTTAGATGTATATGATAAAGTCCATGGGATAATTGTACATTGCAAATGAAATTATAATGAGACTATAATTATGAGATTCATATTGTATTTATGTATTATTCCTAAATGTTCCTAATCATTGTTCTATTAAGATTGGACATTAATAGAACGGAAAAAGACTAGCACACGTTTTGTTTTTCCTTATGAAGGAAGTAGTCGATCTCATAGGTTAAAGTATAGAGATACTTAAACAAACGTGTGGGTGCTTGCTAGAGAACAAGTTCACTGAACAGACCCGATATGAGAA
>JAOSBK010000008.1:17715240-17727129 GCA_027568895.1 Erythroxylum shatona
ACAAATATCTTGACTTTCCTTCATCCGATCTCCTGCTCGATACCTAGAGATGGGGATGAAAGGGGGGTGAGCTTATAGCTCGTGGATAACATGTTTATAAATCAAAAAATAAGCAAAAATCATTTTTCAAGACGTTTGTCATTTATAAACATTTCACAGTAGGAAATTCATCAAAGCTTGTTATTCAAACTTTTCAACTTTTTAAATCATTTATAATCAATTTCCAAAAATTCCACGGTTGAAAACCTCACTTTCTCATTTCTCAAAGTTCTCAAGTTTTTCACAATTCATGAACAAATGCAAAACATGAATGCATCACAAATATAAACAAAATCAAAAACACATAAACACATGAAAACGGTTTGTGTCAGTCCAAAACAGAATGTACTGCACATTTCCGCATAGCGGTCCTGTGCAGCCGTCAACGGAACGTACTACACTTTTCCGCATAAAGGTCCAGTGTAGCCGTGAACTTATGGGAGTCCATAACGGAGCTCCAGTGCCACTAGCGGGTAGGCAGGCGAAGCCTATTAAAAAAACAAGTGCACTTGACTCAACTTATGGGACCTAACCAAACCCACATAACACATTTCACACTTAAAAATCGGATTGCTCGAAGGCATATTTTGAAAACATAATTTTCATATCATCTCATATTCAAACATAATGCAATTCATAATTTCACAATGTCACACAAATTCACATATCAAAAATTTCAATCAATCAAACATAAAGAAGGCAACACTATCAAATTATTCAAATCATTCGAAAACAATGAATTCCATAATCATTTCAATTTCTTAACAATCATTCCGAAAGTAAGGAATTTAATCATTCGAAAATAATAATTTAAAAACAATTTTGCTTTCTTGATTTTTCGAAAACACATATATAGCTTATAATTCGAAATATAAACATGGTACCCACCTCAATTCCATGCTTGAAACTTGTCTAAAGCCTCAATTTCTCCATTGCTTCTTTCCTTCATCCAAGTTAAAATTTCCTAATCCATAATCACCCAAATTAAACATCACATAAGGCAAATCACCGAAATTTACTTTAGAAATCACAAACCCATAACACTCGTAAGCCATGAGAACCAAAATCTTTAAAAAATTAACAAATCAAAATCTCAATCTTACCTTAATCTTCACCATTTTCGGAATTTTTTTTGACTCATATTGGAGCTCTCATTATCCTCCACCTTTTTCCCTCTTGAATCAACACCAAAATCGCACTTGAAACCCAAGAAAAATCGAAACCCTAAGTTCTTTCTTCTTTCCCCTTTCTCTTCTCCACCGAAGCTCTCTTCTTCTTTCTCTTCTTTTTCTTCTTTCTTTCCTTTGATTTCGTGCTTCTTCTTGGCTTAAACGACAGCCACACTCTTCTTGCATTTAATGAATGCAAAATGACCATAATGCCCTTACATATGAGCCTTATAACTTAAAACCTTAAGTACTCTTCCAATTTTGCCCTTATGCATTTCTAACACTTAAATTTCTAACACTTTAATTTCATTTAATCCAATCAATTTATTCCATATGCTCTCACTCAATTTAACATGCTAATTATTCACATTAACATGCTAATTAAGTCCTCAAAATTATAAATTATAACAAAGTCTCAAAATGTCATTAAATCATGTTTTGCTTAGGATATTTTTCAAATCATCAAATTGAAGGAATTTGCTAAAACTTCCTTCTAGAGAAATGTTCCTCATTGTCTCAATTTCATAACGCCACCAAAATCATTTAATTTGGTGCACTACTCCAAAAGTTATACCCCAAACATTTCAAACTTTTCTTATGCTAAAATATTTTCCAGCAATTTACTTCCATCCAAAACTTGACATTCTTAAAGACTAAATTGAAACTCAAGTCCTTCAGAACATTTGTAGCTTTATTTCTCTAGTTTAGTCCAAATCAAGAATCACCTCATTTGGATAACTAGAGCAAAAGTTATGACCAAAATACTTTCAGCTCTTACTAATCCAAAACTGAACACTAAACTCAACTTCGATTCAAAAATTGAAAATCTTAGGGACTGAATTGAAATTTGATTCCTTCATATGACTTGTAGCGCCATGTCTCTATTTTATTTTTCAATAATAATCAATTCAATCGGATCTCCACAGATCAAGAATTTCTCAAAAGACTGAACCATGTTCAAAAAATTTCCCATCTCACTTTGATTAAATCAATCATCCTCAATTTAATCTAAAAAATCCGTAATTTTCCATGGACAGATAGAGGGATGTCTTAGGAATCCAACGCTTTGAAAAGCAAATCAATCGAATGTCGGACAGAAAAGATATAAGCAAAAGATTGAAGAGGGGGATGTGGAAGCAAATTACCTAAAATCAGAAGGAGTAAAACGGCGTCGTATGGCGCCAAACGGCAGTGCGCAGAAGAGAAAAAATACAAAACGGCGTCGCATGGGGGAAAACGAGCGCGCGCTGGGCGAGTGCGCTCGCCTCGGGCGACCGTTTTTGCTTGCTCGCCCTCGCGAGCGATCGCGAGGACAAGCAACGCCCTGGCCTTTTCTTTTTTTTTTCCAACATATATATAACCGAATTTTCCAAAAACTATGACTCTTGATTCCGAACTCTAAATTTGACAAATTTTGTATCAATAGAAAGCTTAAAGGAAGCTCTACAACTTCCATGTAGAACTTAAAAACCAATTCAGCCTCTAGCTAAGTCAATTTTTCAATCAAAGTTTCTGCCAGAAATGTGACATCCTAAGACAACATCCAAACTTCCAAATTTCATATCTTCCCATTTCCACAACCAAAAATAACAAATTATATATCAATGAAAAGATCAAAACCTAAACTACAATCTTCAAGAAGACGTTTTAGTCAAATTCTAACTCTAAGAAGTCAAAAACTCAGTTATAATTTCTGCCCATAATGAAAATTTTGATAGCATCTCCTCTAAATTTACACTAGCCAAAATCTTCAAACATCCACACAATTTATATTACCTGTACAAACACTTCAATCATCCCACATTCTCCAATTCTCACATCCAAACACAATACACAATAACTCATCTTTTTCTCAAACATAGGCAAAACACAAAGAAACCCAATTGTCTTTCATTTCATCAAATGCTCATAAATTCATTTTTACCTTTTTATTCAATTACAAGAAATCATGCCATATTTTCTCATTTAATTTCATTTTATAATTTCTAATTTCTAATTTCCGAGAAAAGTTCAGGGTCCAACAGTTTTAATATTTTATCATCAATTGTACAAGTGATTCCTTCTAGTTGATTATGCTTCATATGGTTTGTGGTATGCGAGCTCGAATTTGAGTTGTGAAACATTGTTTTCGCATTGCTCATAGTAGTTGTATAAAATTGTGAGTGAATGTTAGTTTCTGCACTTGATGTTACATCGAGTGTTGCTTTTGTTCCACTAGCTTTAATGGCTTTCATATTACTTGACCCAAATATATCTCACTTTACCTTTGCCCATATTACAACCTTGAAAAGTCCTTTGATTCATAATTATACATGTGAACCTTAGTGGTGGAGAAATGAAATAATTTGCAAAGTTGTGGAATGTCACGATCATGAATGGTATTTGAGTGCACCTATGAATACATCTTATTTAAACACATTTTTCAAGTCTACCTCTAGATTGCTCAGTTTGTAAAGGTAATGAATGTTGATTGATCATGAGTAGAAGCATTGAATGTTGAATTTTTGTTATAGTTTTTGAAAGTGATTCATCTTTGCTTATGACTATATATTCTTGGAACATATGGGAAATGAGTAAATGTTTTTGGGTCTATGATTTTGAATATAATGTTTTGCCCAAGGACGGTCAAAGCTAAGTATATGAAAAATTGATATGTACTTAACTGATTATACATTTATTCCATAACACTTAGTGACACATTCTTTTAGCCGTCTTTTTCAGATTCACACTCACTTGTCTCTTTAGAACAAGAAGAAGAAGGATTAAAGCAAGATGAGACAAGCAAATGCATAAAGATGAAGAGTACACATTATACAAGTGAAGTCATGAGAATGCAAGTCACAGCCATGATTCAAAGTGTCATGGGCATGACTAATAATGCACGACCATGACACAACATGTCATGATCGTGACTCACCTTGCATGGACAAAGAGGTGGATTAAATGTTTTGAGAGTTTTTGACTAAGAGAGTTTCGGGAGCCTTGAAAGAGCGTAAAAAAGACCATAAGAGACCCATGGAAGGTTAGACATCCCAATGCTAGTTCAAAGGTGACATCGGCACTGACAACCCGGTTAAGTTTCTTTTATTATTTGTTGTTCTTTTCTCTTATGGAATGATTAAGTTATCATATGTTTACTATTTGGGTATTGTGTAAGAATGATTGAATGTTCTATTTGATTATTTTATGTAAGAACCCATTGCTATAATTGACTACAATACATAATCATTGTTTTTCCGATTCATTTGTAGCGACAAATAGTTCATAATCATTAGGGATAATATAACCTAAGTTAAATAATCTAAACTTGTGTGATTATTGCTTAGGTTGGTCTATTTTTCTCATTCTTAAGGTGATTGTTTGATTAAACTTAGTGAGCGTCTCTTAGGTTATCCGATAGCTATGGTTAATTAACGAGCTCTTCTTAATTAACTATGACCGAAGAAAAAAATCAGGATTAACAGAGTTTGTTGTTAGTCTACGACTAATAGTTTAAAGAGATATGTGAAGACAACAATTTAATGAAATATGTTTAATGAGGTGTAGGCCGAGATTGAATCAAAGAACTGGGCTCCTAACGAATTCACCACTTTCATCATTTTTACATGTTTTCTTTAATTTACTTTTCAGTTTATTTTTATTTTATTTTCTTATTTCAAACCAAACAACCCCCCAAAAAAACCTAAATAATGATTAATTTTATTTCAACAACTTTACATACACTCTCTGTGGGATCGACCTAAATTCACCACTACTATAGTAATAATCTAGTTTATTTTGTGTAGTATTACAACATGCTACCAGTGTTATTGAAGTCACCTATTATAATCCAAGGACTTTGAATAGAAAATTGGATGCTTACAACTTTAAACTCTTGATTACTCTTTTATATTATGTTTAGGTGTAGAGAGGGATCCAAAACATGGTTAGCTTTTTGAACATGGCTTGTTATGACACGTTTAACATTTTCAAAAGCACTATTACTATTCTCTAATCTTTTGTATTTATTCTGTCTGTAAGTTTTTGGATATAACTTTATTGTTTTCAATGTCATCTAGCTCCACAATGATCAAGTTCTCTTTATTGCTCACAACTTATGGATCTTGCAGGTCCTAGGGGATATTTTTACCAAGGTTTAAGTATCAGTGCCTATTAGTTCATAATAGTTGCTTCTTTATAACCTACTATAGTGGTTATCCACTATTTGCTTTATTACTTAAACGCTGCCCTATACTAATAAGACATTATTACAGTGTCCTCAACTAATGTATCACCTTTTGCCATCCTCATTAAGGGGATAATATATGGGATTTTTTTCTTCAACACTATGATAACACATAGTTAGATGTAACTTATTCTCCTCTTCGAAGCAGTCATCTATATAAATAGATTTGCCAATATAATTTTTCAGTAAGCTTAAGTCTTTTGTGGACCAATAGTCAAGTGGATGATATGGATGTTTATCTATACAGGGAAGTGCTCGTACCTAATTTTATCAAGCTCAATCCTTGGTTTCTTAACTAAAGGAATATAGGGAAGTTGTTGAGCTACCATGGTCTAACTTTTAGCATCTCGTTGGCTCCATCCTCGTAATTGAATTTGAATAAGAGGAGGTTAACTTCTGATAAGAGAACTTCACTGAGACCTCTACTTTCCATTGCCTTATAGCTCAAATGTTAATGATTAAGAAAGGTTATTGTTTCTCTAAGAAGAACACGACAAGGTTACTAAGTAACTTTTGGCTGCCTCTTTTGGAGTTTCAATTGAAGGTGAAACAATATGGCATCCATTTGTGTCAATTGGGTAGTATTAAAGCATACCTCTTGAGCGTTCATGAAGCACCCCACACTCGAAGGACACATACCCGACATCTATGGTGATATCCGAGTACGTACCCCACAAGGATGGCATGCTAAAACAACCATTCAGTCAAAATACCTTACAAAACTTTTGTTTCTTTAAAAAAAAGTACACGTATGCAGAAATCATTAATAAAATCAGGCTCTCTTTTTTTTAAAAATATTTCCAATCACAAGTTACAATTATTACAAACATTAGTATTCAACAACCACTTGGGCCCATTTCAGTTACGTAACACTTCAATCAAAATGTTATTTCATTACCAACTCAATCACATCCACTTAATAGAATTCTTGTGGAATATAATACAAAAATACAATCACTAAAGACATATGCAGGTGCAAACTGATCCCGACCCCTAACTCATGCTCATTCGCAGTGGTTGAACTCCAATTGGTCTAATTGGATAACTCTTCTGAACCTGAAAAATCATGTTGCAATTTTTTATGAGTTTTGCGAACTCAATGAGTGAATCATCATTGATGATTTCACCGGATTCACATACACAAATCACATATTTCGTAATTATTCATGCAAAACATGTATATTCCAAATACTCACACTGTCATGACACATCATTAAATTTTTGCGAATCAGAGCATACATAAATAAATACAAATGCATATGAGACTCCACATTTGTTATTATTGTTGTGACCCAGTGCCTATCACATATACAAATACTGGCCCATTGGACTCAGTCAGAACAGAATCACAGAGCATAGCTCTACGTGCGGAATCATATACCACGGAGCAAAGCTCTACGTGCAAGCGCTTTCATACTGACTACTCTGGTCACAACGCCTTTATCTGAGCATGCATTTTATGAAATATATCAATTTAGAATTTACCATGTATCACAATAATTTAATAAGCACGGTCAGAATTTCATAATCATCGGACTTAAGTCCGACATTCAACTTTCATTGAGAATTCACATAGCATATTACAATCAGCATTATCAAACAAATCAGAACACTTCTAATACAGTCCCAAATATATACTCCTCGAACTTTAAGTCTGGAATTCAGAAACAATCGCAACAGTTCAATAATTGGAAGTTTTACTAATCAAATTAAATTCATCAATTTCATATCAAATCAAAACACTCCCAATACATGCCCAACTACTAAAATCCTCGGACCTCAGGTCTAGAATCCAGAAACAACTCACAAACAGTTCAATAATATTATAAGTGTAATAAATAAAATTAAATTCAAATCAAATTAATCCTAGGAAATCATCTAGGTTGACTCACAGTACGCTCCAATATGCTATTACCTGGATGGTCCGGCAATGATGACTGACGTCCAAAGAGCTCCTCTATATCATACAAAACACATGTACAAATATCACACTTTTGCACAAATATATATGTATTCCTTTATGGACATCTACTTATATAAAATATGCACAATGCATGTTCAATGACAATTTTGGGTATTTTATAGTTATTTTCATCATCAAATCAATCAGATATCAAAACCCTCATTAATATCCTTTGGTACTTATAATTTGGGCCAAAATAAAACAATGTGAAATCAATTATATAACTTAATTGACCACTTCAGGTTTTCTACCCACATGATTTCGGTTCAACTTTGCACAATTAATCTAATAGGGTAAATTACAAAATTAGGCAACACTTCTTTCTGAAAAGTTGTTTTGTAATGTCTTAAGTTTCTAAAGACTCCAAGATCATCCAATTTGATTTAGTATATCAAAAGTTATAATCCAAACACTTTAGACTATTTTAGAGGTTCAGTAGAATTCTTACCTCAACTTCCAATCAAAAAATTGAAATTCTTGGAGACATAATTAAAACTCTATTTCTTTATAAACTTTGTAGCTCTATGTCTCTAGTTTACTTCAAATAAAAAATCATCCCATTTGGATAACTACAAAGAAAGATATGGCCAAAACACCACAGTATGTTTAAGCTGTTAGGAAACTTCACCGCGGTGAACTTTCTAGATTGCAGAATTCTTCGACTTATTCTTAAAAGTTTGCCGCGACGAACTCAAGAGTTAGCTACGACAAACTTTTATAAAAACCCATTCTTTCAAGTTGGCCACGGCGAACTTTACTGTGTCTAAAAACTCATCATCTTCTTTCCAAATTTCACATTCCTCATGTCTATTATGCATTTTCTATACCCAAAACAATCTTCTAACTCATTTTTAGCTCATCAATACACATACAATTCAAAAATCCAGATTCGCACATAAACACCAAAAATCCGAAACTTCATATTCACTTTCTCACTCTACTAAAATTTCTCATTTTTCTGCATTCTTCCCACATTCACAAATTCAACTCCTCGTTTAAAACTATCTCCAGAAGCACTCCACAATTTCATGCATGAACAGTACAAATCACCATATTCAGATTTCTCTAAACGAAAATAGAGTATGTATTTTTACAAAAATTTTCCAGCACTTTTGCATATCAATTTCAATAGAACAACAGAACCTATTTCATAAATCCATCATTTCATCACCGAAACTGCACTTCTTTAACCTCACATGCATGTATTTATTTACACAGCAAAACATCATTGGATTTAGTGACTTGAATCAACAATAGTTCCAGTAGTGATTGCGGTGGATGAAGGATAAACAAGCATAAATTTACTTTGAAGAAGACAAATACAAAACCATAAACAACTTGGTGCTTTCAGTGTAAAACAAAACTAACGAAGAACAAAACTCCAGATGCAGAAACTTCCCTTCCTAAACACATGTATACTTTGCATGTAATTCACGTGTCATCCAATTAAGACTACAACATGTCAACTCACATGCAAGCCATGTGTCAATATCAAATCAGTCCACGTGTCACACTAGGATTGGTCCAAATTTCAATATTTTTTCTGAAATTCACCAAAAATTCTAAAATATCCAAAATACACCAAAATTACCAAAACACATTTTAATCACATTTAACAACTCAATTGTACCCGAAAAATGTCAATGAATGCATGTACAATCATATGAATATGCAAAAATGTGCATGTCACAAATAACTTATGCATGAGGTACATCTTCCTAATTTCACATAAATTCCTCATAATTTGCAATTCTAGCCTTAACATAGGTAACAGCATGTTACAATTCTCCCCTCGTAACAAAAATTTCGTCCTCGAAATTCTTACTTGAATGATCAAATAAGTAGGCGTATTATTTCCTTATATTTTCCTTCATTACCCAGTTAACTTCATCATTCAAATAACTTCTTCCACTTGACTATAGTCAATGGAATCAATCAATTTTCCAGTTACTAATTTAGATATCACACAATCTTTTCTGTTTCCTCACTATATTTCAGATCACTCAAGTTTTCATTTCCTGTGCCGACAAAACACCTTATTCAGATCATAACACTTTTTTTTATCATACTCACATAACACACTTTATGCATTTAACACATCTTTGTCGATGGGACAAACTCATATGTTAATGGTCCCTTTTCTTACAATAATTTCTTGTGGACCAATTTATGCTAGCTTTGCTAGCTTAGTTTAACTATTTCTAACGTGAGTACACCTTGGCAAGGTGATACTCTCATAAACAATTCATCTTTTGCTTGAAACTTCACATCTCTTTAGTCTTAAAACACTTAACTCATGTATCTATCTTACTTTATTCCACATATTCAATGTTGCTCCTCCAAATTCCTTCTTGTTTTTATTGAGTCACTTAATTTCTAATACTCATCAAGCTCACTTATCATCCACTTCACCTATCACTTCCAGCCTTAAACTATTTTTAGGCCTTGTTCATCCAAATATAAAGACATTCGACTCTTTCTGTGCTCAAAACACCTCATATGATATTCAATTGATATTATTGTGATATTGATTATTATGCCTAAAATCAATTAAAACTAAATATTGACCTCATGCTTCTACACACTCCATCATATAAGCTTTACGCTTATCTCCAACAGTTAAGAATGTTGGCAACAAATACATGTAATCACTTTTTTTTTTTTTGCATCTATAGCCATGAACATTATTTCGTCAAATTCCTACTAGGATGTGTAACATAAGTTTTTATTCGCGGATTCACAACAATCTTTGACTCAAGCATCCTTATTGTGTACACAACTTCATATTTCAATCACAAGATATTATTTCCCCTATTCAAACTCAAAATTTGAATTCATTGAAAATTTTCAATTTCCTCAATAAGATTCATAACTTCTGAATCCTCATGTTGGGCTTTGCTAATCTTTTCATGTGAAACTGATTTTACAATCGTTAGCTAATAGTACTTTGATTTTCCCAAAAGCTAACTCAATATTCTATGCTCTTCATTGCACTAGATTTAAGGAACCATAATATCTAAATTTGTGTTGTTCCTTTATCGAATTTTCTGTTCAAACATCATATATGTACATTAGTTTTACCAAGACAGTACTCATTTGTACAATCATAGTTCTTCAATACTTCTATCCACTGTGTCACTCTCATATCAAATTCTTTCAAACTCAATAAGTACCTCAAACATTATTGATATGTATATTTGTAAAAATCTGAAATGTTTCACTGTACAATTAGTGTCTCCAAGCTTTCAAGGCAATGGCTATTTCAACAAATTTCAAATCATGTATCAAATATTCAACTCATGGGACTTTAATAGACTAGATGCATACCAAAATCAGTTTATTATGTTGCAACAAAGTGCAACTTAATCTCTGATGCGAACATTCCAAATTCATTATTATTATTTGTTGTGATCGAGTGCCTTTCAAATTCAGATATAGATACTAGCCATTAAGCTCAATCAGAAATAGAGATCACGGAGCAAAGCTCTACGTGCAGAATTCTTAGTTTAAATCTCTTTTAGACTGGCTACTCTGATCACAACACCTTTATTTGAACATGTATTATATGAAATGCATCAGATAACAAAATATGCCACATAAAGCTTTCACTTTCATGCACAGACAGAATTTCATATTCATTCAAAACTGCAAAATTTTTTTAAGTAATCAAAATATTCTTTTCAACTCTTCGAATACATTCAATATAGCATAAATGGTCATAGTCACTAATTAATCCAAACAAAATTGGATCACCATATTCTTCAATACCATGACACTTTCGGGGGTATTTTTAACTCTAAAAAATATTGCTAAAACTCTAGGTACCCATGATTAGTTCTCGTAATTCCTTAAGTACTTAATTCCTCAATGAAGTAACATTATCTCATATTATTTTAAATTTCTCAATTGACTTAGTTCTCGAATGATTTTCTCCATTCATACGATTTCTTTTGATTTCACATTGAGTTATTGCAATATCAAACCATTCTAACTAGTTTCTCCACTCATTTCCATTTATTCACAAACTTAATGTCCTGTGTTGGTAACACATTCATCAAATAAATTGGTATTCCCTGAACATATTTTCATATAATGTAATGTGGGTCTAGGTTCTCCTCACATTAGCAAGAGTGTCACCTCAAATTCAAGAATCCAATCACATCGTTGGATACTTTACATTAAACAAAATGCATACACTCTCTATAGCATATTCTATATCTCATGCTTAAGTCTTCGTTAGGAATAGAACTCCAATACTCGCTTTTAATTTATTCCATTTTAGTTCATTCGTAAAAGTAAACCATCTGATCTACTTAACCTTATTCAGTGAAATTCTTCTTCTAAAGAAGATTTCTTGCTCCTATCAGCTATATTGTTCATTTAATCCTTATCAATAAACTATTCCCATCATTGCTCATCAGACATTCTTAGTACCTCAAAAAGATCAATTTCAACTATTCATAATATCTCAATAAGATCAATTTATGTCATAA
>JAOSBK010000008.1:17727229-17746079 GCA_027568895.1 Erythroxylum shatona
GAAAAAAAAAATGAAGCGACTTTAGTTAAGCTGTGATTCGTTCGTTATGAGTTGGGTTCCGAAAACGGGTCCCAACACCTTAAATCCTAATGGTGGCTGTCTCTGAACATTGGATGACTATTGTTACGCCATCTGATCATTCCACCAAGAGAAGTTTGGATGATTTCTCCACCCTGGGTTGTAGGTGTTAGAATATGAATCCCCTCACTATCTGTTATAATTGCCCACATAATAGGCCTATTCTGTCTCTTGAGCAAAAAGATTCCCGACTTGACACTCAGAAGATGCGTGGGAATCTCCACCACAAAGCTCTCATAAAGCACAACTCCTCAATGAAGAACTAGCTCATCCTCTCCCACTTTACATCAAGTTATCCAGCTTCTTCATCAAAACATCCATTTGAGCTGATAAATGGCTACTACACGAGCTCCTGTAGGTCGTCTGAGATGCCTTTCTATATGATACTGAAAACTATTAATGGCCATCTTGTCAATCAACCTGTATGCCTGATCTGGCATCTTCCTCATTAAACGACCTCCTGCTACAGCACCTATGGTACTCCTAATCGATGGGTTCATTCCTGTATAAAAAATATTGACCTGCTGCCATATAGAGAACCTATGACTAGGACACTGTGTCAACATATCTCAAAATTGCTCCCATGTTTCATAAAGACTTTCATTTTCAACTTGGGTAAAGGAAGTGATCTCATTCTTCATCTTTGTAACCTTGGTAGGAGGAAAAATTTAGCTAGAAATAATCTCATCATCTCATCCCACGTAGTAATCGATCTTGAATGTAAACTGGCCAACCATGCTCTGGCCTTATCCCTTAAAGAAAACAGGAACAACCTTAATCTCACCGCATCATCCAATACTCCATTCTACTTGAACAAATAACAAATATCCAGAAAAGTCCCCAAATGGGTATTCGGGTCCTCCAAAGGCAATCCTCTAAATTGAGATGCTCTCACCATGGATATAATGCTATGAGGAATCTTAAAATTTTGTAGCTATGATCATTGGCCTTATAATGGGAGGCATGGGTCTATTTTTGTGCCCCATAGTCAAATCCATCATAGTCAACTCCCTTCTCTCTTCAAGATGTGGCATCAACCCCTCCTCGTGCTATTCCATCTCTACAAATTACTCTTCTCTAATCCTTTCTTCTATGTTACTATTCCAAGCTAATGTGGTTTTCTTGCACAACTTGCGAGCAATTTTTTAATCTCAGTATCTAGTAACAAATTCTCAGGCTTTTGACCACGAGTGAGTATAAACAAAATGAGATAAATAATTAAACAATAATAATAATAATAGAGCTAAGAATGGAAAATAAAACACCTAGAAATAAAGCAATCAACCAGACAACTAAAATACTAAAATTATAAAAAACAAAGTAAGATTTAAATCTGAGATAATTAATACCGTCTAACCTAATAACTCACAATAGAAAGATATCCCCAGCAACGGCGTCAGATACTTGTTGCAGTCTAAACAAAAAATATAGATTGAATTCTATCTAGGCCAACTAGAGGCAAGCGCACCCCGTCGACAAGTAATATAAAACGGTAAAAACCGAATATCGTACCCAAGGGAATTTCAACACATAAGACAATTAAATTAATCAATGAAAAATTACTCAGACAATCAAAAATTGATTGATTTGAAAATAAAATAAAGTAAGCAAATCAAGGAAATATGCAAGATGCACGGTATGAATTAAAAACGACTAGATTTAATTAAATGACAGAAATCGGCTAAGGTATCTGATTTTAATTGGATTAGACGCTAATACTTGTAACGGTGGATTGATTTAGGTCAAAAACTTGTTGCAGTCTAAACAAAAAAATTATATTGAATTCTATCTAGACCAACTAGAGGCAAGCACACCTCGTCGACAAGTAATATAAAACGGTAAAAATCGGATATCATACCCAAGAGAATTCCAACACACAAGACAATTAAATTAAACAATAAAAAATTACTTAGATGATCAAGAATTGATTGATTTGAAAATAAAATAAAGTAAGCGAATTAAGGAAATATGTAAGATGCAAGGTATGAATTAAAAATGACTATACTTAATAAATGATCGAAATTGGCTAAGGTATCAAATTTCAAGATTAGACGCTAAAACTTATAACGATGGATTGATTGAGGATTTACTTTACTTAAGCAAGTCGAACCTAATGTTCATAGGAATTCCCTTCTCTTCTAAATCTGAGTTACCTACTTGGTTCATAGATAATTTGGAATAATAGGCATTCAAGACAAGAAGCCTAAAATTAAGTTCGTTAATACTAGGTATCCTTACACAAGATCCTAAGGTTGGTCCACACTTTAGTCTCAAGTATGTTGCTTGATTAATTTTCCAACAAATTAAATCCCATTGGTTATGGCATTCAATCATCTAAGGTCTTAATCTAGGTGATCAAGCTAATTTAGGACTAAATATGCATCCAATCACGAAAAAACCAATACCACAAAAATTGTCCTAATCCAATATCAATCTTAACCTTAACAGAAAAAGAAACTTACTCACACATATTCATTAACCCAACACAAATCATGGTTATAATATATAATTGTATTGATTAAATCCACAAAAATTAAAACAAGCAAGGAATAAAGACAACTTAAATCCCAGAAAAACTGTGGCTGCTGGGATTGAAAAATGTGTTGGTTCTATCTTCAACTGCAGCTCCCTCCTAGCTGTTGCTCATGCTACCTCCTCCTATTCAAGCATAGCTACTAGCTTCGTTCTTTTCTTTTCATGCCCGCCAACTACTTCCCCCTTTGTTCTCTGTATTGAATATGTTTTTATAAGGGATTTTGTTCAACCCTCATTACACATACACACTCACGCTGTTCATTTTCTCTACTACCGCCAACTGTTTTCTTCATTTAATTTCCACCAGCTGCTGCTTTCTTCGTGATTCTAGGAGAGTTTTTGGCCCATGGCACAAACTCATGCCCTTTTGTCTCACACTCATGTTTTGTCTCCTCCATCTCTGTGCCGCCAGCTTTTCATGCACATCCCACTCATTGATTTTTTTCGTTCTTTTTTCTATGATGCCACCACTCCCATTTGTTCTCTTCGTTCACATTTTTCCTCCTCTCTTTGTATGTCGTCAGCTACCTTTCTATGTTTCTATCTTGTTTGAATAAATTTCAGCTCACGCATCCCTTTATCTGCTGCCACCGCTACTTATTATTTTTTCTCTCTTCAAAATGTCTCCACAGTTGTACTCTAGGTCTTTTCACGGTCCCACTCTCACGTTTTTAGCCTATTCTCCAGAGTTTTGTGTGGCTGCTACTCTCTTTCGCTTGAAATGTCTACATGCTTTGCGTTTCCATAAACCGTTCACGCTGCTGTCGCTTCCTTCATATGATATTTCCATATTGCTGCTTCTCTTCTCTTATTCTCTACGTTGTTGTTTTGTCCTGGCCATCTTGTCTATTAAATCACATTTGTGTATGCAAAAACATGCACACATTAACGTTTTCTTGAGCTTTTCTTGCTTGATGCTTTTGAACCTTCCAAATTCAATATGTGCCTAAAATTAAAACAAATAAATTTTAATTAGTACAATTTAAATATTAAATGAACAAGAGTTTAGGAAATTATGTATCTAAAATCAATATAAAATGCCTATTAACAACACCCCCATACTTGAATTATTGCTTATCCTTAAGCAACTTACTTGGATCACAACTAGCATATTCTGTCATTTCATTTTCAACGAAAATTAGGTGTTTGCAATCCTTTAAACTTCGACAAACTCAGGTATCAAGCTACTACATATATCATGATATTTTCATCAATGCACATAAACAAAATCAAAGGTAGATGTCCTTAATCAAAAGAAAGTATAAAATTAAAATGGACCTTCCTCACGATATTCACTCATGTCACTCAAGTGTATAAGGGTTGTGTTATTGAATGGACGAGTAGAGCATATGTGTGAGTCAAGAAGAGGATGAAGAACTAGAAGGACTAGGTTCAAACAACATAAGACCAACAGCTTCGGAGAAAAATTCCCTTGAATCAACAAATTCAGGAGAATGTTCAACAAGATTTCATCTTAAATATGTAGATTCTTATAGAGAAGCCAGCCCTCTCTCTCTCTCTCTCTCTCTCTCTCTCTCTCTCTCTGTATATATATATATATATTAGGGATTATTATGATTTAGGATTTTTGATGGGTTAGCCCAAACTTAAGGCGTTATGTAAATACTAATGGATTCTAACCTTTCATATATAAGATGTCTTTTACTTTATCTTTCCATAAGGTATAATTTAAGCCATCTAAGACCGTCGTGCTGATAGTAATAACCTTCTTAAAAACAACAAAGCAACCATGTTTTGATAACACTTTATTTAGAAAAATTAAGCCAAATATCGATGCATAATAATTCAAAATCAAATTAATCATAAATGTAGCAACTCTTTCAAACCTATATTGATTAGAAAGATAACAACCATATCAAGAATAACACCAAATAAGTAATATAAAGCCACCAACAAACTTATAATAAAAGCAACAAATAATCTTTGTGAAAAACTTCCTCAATGTGAGATTCACGGGATTGAGGTCCACTAAAACTTCCTTTAATCAATAATTTTTGGATATAATGTCTCCTTTCTAGCTTAGCACAATTAGAGACATTCAAATTCAATCAACGAGACTCCAAATTAATAAAAGCACAATTCTCTTAATACACAATTAAATCACTCAAACAACTAAATAATAGACATATGCATAAGTTAGAAACTAGGCTTAAATAAAAATTTTAGTTAAATTATGTCAACAATGATTATCTACACACATACTAAATCAAAATAGCTCAAGATTATTGCTA
The DNA here is from genome assembly GCA_027568895.1 of Erythroxylum shatona. NCBI lineage: Eukaryota > Viridiplantae > Streptophyta > Magnoliopsida > Malpighiales > Erythroxylaceae > Erythroxylum > Erythroxylum shatona. The sequence continues at coordinate 17,732,095 of JAOSBK010000008.1, forward strand.
CAAGAAAAGCTCACAATTTTTCAACTACATCACCAACCAATTAAGATTCAAATATGATACGTACTTTATAAAAACCGTGATTAAGATTTTAAGAACTTATTTATAAAAGTGCAACTTAATTAATGAAGAAATCATCATTAGACTGTCATGTTTACTAATAACTCTATAAAGTTTGATATGAAAGTTTTCACCTCCTCTCTTCTTTTCTCTCAATTTTGTATAGCAATTTTTCTAACCGACAAATTCTCTCTTCCTAGTAGCAAAATCTAATGTTTCTGATTCTCTTTCCCAAATCAATGATAAACTTTTAAATAAATTTCCAATTGTCATTGCCCACAAAATGGACTAGGCTTTAACATTGAGTCATCATCCATATAAGAGAAAAGCCTAACCCAACTCATTATATTTTAGGTGTCATTCCATCTGAAAGTATACATTTTGAAGATGAGTATTGAGTATATAAATTGCATCTAAAGATGGTGTATTTGCATGTAGGGTTGGAGAGGTATATAACAACTGAAAAAAAAATTAAATGATTAAGGTTTTCAATTCTTTTATATCTTTTTCATATTGCAACGTTATTTTCTTAAATTGAACACATATGGATTCTTATGGTGTCGTCTGCCATTGTTGAATACTTTAAAAGTCATTATATTTTGAGAGGACCAAGTTATTTTAATACCAATGATACTGTTAAAATGTGTTTGTGGATATTGACATGATTAAGTTCTTAGTTCATATAGGATATCAACAAGATTAACAAAGGAGAAGTTGAATACGAGAAATTATAAACTAGTTGAGAGTGTAGAGAGGGAGGTTGGGCAATTAAGAGTATTTTGAAGTTGGGCAATTCCTCCTTACTCTTAAGTTAACCAAATGCTAAGGGAGTGCTTGGTTGATGAGCTTGGGAAGAGTTCAATAGGTATGGAATAAAAAGGGAATGGTTGGTTATATATTATCATTATAGGTACAGTACTATGATATCCAACTTTCAGGTATTACTCTATACCCCTTAAGCATGAGTAGAATGTAAATCATTCCTGAGTGACACTCCCTTCATTTTTTTTAATCTTGTTATAATTAAATATAATTAATTAATTAATTACAATATAATTAATTATAATGTAATTAATTAATTAATTTAAATATAATTAATTTAAATAATATTACAATACAATTAATTAATTAAAATAATATTACAATATAATTAAATAAAGTAATATTACAATATAATTAATTAATTACAATATAATTGATTAAAATAATATTACAATATAATTAATTAAAATAATATTATCATTTAATTAATTAATTAATTACAATATAATTGATTAAAATATTGTTAATTAATTATATAGTTTCTTTTTTTTAGCAATTAGATATAACTAATTAAAATGTACTAAAATTTGATGTAAAATAAAGTTTAACAAACTTTTATTTCTAATAGTTTTAACAAACTAACTACTATCAATGGTAATAGTAATTATTCCTTCGTTATAACCGACCATCATAATTATAATGATTATATCAATTCTCATTTCTGACTATATTAATTAACATTTTTATTATCATTATCCAATTTGAACCAAGTAATTTGAAGTTGGGTAATTCCTCATCTTCCCTCATTAAGCTTTCGCTTGCCCCAAATTTCTTGGCCTCACCTCTCGGATGCTCAAGTTAGTGGCATTCATTACAAAGGTCCAGCATTCCGAGGTTATCTTACTGTCATTTGTGTTATTTCAGTTGATTCTCACAAGTTTTTTATAGGTTTTCTCCGCCAAATACCTTAGCTGTGGCCTACAAGCCACAATGATTCAAACCATGTAAATTGAGTCGCTGCCTGTTACATAAAGACATGAGAGGTGTTTGACAAACAGCTTATCAGTTGTTTTTTAACTTATTGACTAAAAATTAGCTTTTTGACAATCTTAAAAAGCTAATGACAATATTATCCTTCACTTTACTATCTATTTTTGCTCTATGTATTTTCAAAGTTGACTGTTTTATCGTACAATTATGTCGTGAAGGTTAGAAGAATATAATAAAGTGGTTGATTAAAAACTTTAATCTTTATTTAATTTTATAATAAGTTTACATTTAAAAATACCATAATATTAAGTTTTGAACATAAAAAGTCACATCAAATTAATATTTTTAGTATATAACTACTATATATCGTATTTGTGTCATACTATAATTATAGATATTTTTAATTTATTAAATAATAAAATTCATATATAGTATACGAAAAAAAATATTAATATGATGTAACTTGCTGCGTTATTCATATTAATAAAGAATTTAACGTTTGATTATTATTATTATTATTATTATTATTATTATTATTATTATTATTATCATTATTATTATTATTATTATTATTATTATGTTTTTTATTAAAGTTATAAACTTAATTTTGTAAAATTAAATATCTAAATCTAAATTCTTATAGGAATATTTAACGAAATATTAAGAAATATAATATTCATGTTCTTATGTTTTTTTAAATCATACCCTCATAAGTCATTTTACACATTAATAACTAATACTAAATAGTTAATTTTACCAAACATCTTTAATGAACTGCTGATATTATCTACTGGTCAAATCAACTCAGCTAACTATCGATAAAATCAGTTAACAACTAATACAATCCGCTGTTTGTTAAAGAGCGTCATGAGTTCCAGATGAGTGAATGATGGAGAAGTGCTAGTTTATGCTTAATAATATATCAACTCTTTGGTCATTTATCATGAAAAAAATAATAGAAAAGAGGGATCTTGGCCTTCATGTCTCAAGGTTGAAGTTTTCAATTAAAAGAATTCAACTCCACAGATTAGATGCGTAAGCTTTGGCATACAATCATCGGAATGCTTCTCCTCCTCCTGCAAGGACAAAACATGTTTACTTGTAAACACGGTGAGAAATTTTGACTATAACAAAGGTAGACCATTTCAGAAAGTTCACATTCTTGGAATCGTAAGTTTACCAATAAAGTAATGAAATTTATTAGAATTGTATATTTGTAACATGCCGCTTCTCCATAGTCATCTGATGACCATTTCAAGTTTTATGTTTCAATGTGTCTATCCTTTTAATTTGAGTCTCTATCACCACCACTATTAACAGGAACGAAACGATTAAATAATTCACTTAGAAGGGTCTTTTTGTTATTGTCTGTTGTTGTCAGTAAGAGAAAGAACCCTGAAAAGCGGGACGAAAAGGTCACTGTCTCTGTAAAAGGTCATTCGCTACGAAAAACTTGATAAATAGTAAAAGAAAGATTTCTGCAGGCAATGTCGGTATCAAAAGCCTTAAAATTTTGCCAAGCAACTTGCATTATTGTGTAAAAGCCCACCCCTCTCTGCCGAGAACGTATTGAAGATAAAAGAAACAGTCATGATTGGGGTGCTGCTTATTTGACTAAATGTTTAAGATGGAAAAGTTGTCGTCTTGACTCTTTTTTCTGGTTGTTGTTTTACTAGATACGAAACTAGCTTTATAGCAGCGGAAAAGAAAATATATAGTCGAGTTGACATTTTAAATCATGTGCTAAACGGTCTCGCCTCTGTTTCGTCTCTGTGACTTTAGGTTCAGACGGCCCCTTAGGAAATCAGTTTCAGTTCACTTGGATTTGCTTTTTCTGTGGTGTGTCTGAGCTTTGCTCTGCCACTCAATAATGGGATTCTTGAGCTTCTTTCTTCTAGTTCTTTTGGTGCTTCAGGTTGTACCTGCACAACAGGCCACTGATCCTAGCGAAGGTTGTTCATGCGTATCGTTAATAACCATTTCTAATAAGTAGGTGATATTGCTGATATAAGTAGTTTTAAGATGATTATATATGCGAAATTTGCTTCTTTTCTTCAGTGACTGCTCTCAACAAAATGATAGATTACTGGAATTTGAGAGGGAAGATGAACATAACCATTGACCCCTGCACCCAGAATGCAGCTTGGACCAACGAAAATGCCAACCCTCGAGTTGCTTGTACCTGCACAGGCAACATTTGTCACATCACTCACTTGTCAGTATGAATCATAAGCATAGCTTAATCATCTGCATTTCTTATGTAAATAATTCCTTCATGCTGAGAGCCTCTTTTACGTTGATATTGATTCAGGAAGATTTATGCTTTGGACATTTCTGGTGAAATACCTCAAGAACTGTTCGTGTTTAAGCAGCTAATGGACTTGTATACATCAATTCTTAGTTCATACAATTCCTTATTTATATCTCGTCGTAGCTTTAAAGTTACCGAGTTGCTTTATAGGAACCTGGGGCAAAACGTATTGAATGGGCCTATCCCTCCAGAAATAGGCCAATTGTCAAACATGGAATACCTGTAATTGCCTTCGAAAACTTCTGTTACAAGAATTTTTCATGTTTAGAGCTTCTGAGATTTATATGGTAAGTGCTGATGGAACAGGAGTCTGGGCATCAACAATCTAAGTGGTCCGGTACCTCAAGAACTTGGAAATCTAACCAAGTTGATTTCTCTGTTAAGTGACGTCATTATCTGCAAATTTTCAGATTTCTAATTGACCTTTACAGTTTTATAGTAATAGGATTCTTGTCTATGCATGTCTAATTTGTGTACAGAAGTTTTAGCTCAAACAATTTGAATGGAGCATTGCCCACATCCCTTGGAAACTTGACCTCCTTACAGCAGCTGTAAGTCATCTACTATTGATGCAAAGGCTGGTCAAGGATATGATCACATCTAAACCTTCTCTTTTACTATTGTGAGACACTCGACTGATCGTTTTAGCTCTGAAGTAATCAAATAATAAATGTTTTCTTTCAGATATATCGATAGCAGTGGAGTAGGCGGACAGATTCCGCAAGAACTTTCGAATCTGAAATCTCTTCAGACTCTGTACTTTCCTATCCACTCACTGCAGTGATATTGGGTAGACTGTGATTTCATATTAAACAATTCTTGTTCATCTCAGATGGGCATCGGATAATCTCTTTACAGGAAAGCTTCCAGCATTTTTGGGAACTCTGACAGAACTGAAGGACTTGTAGGCCTCAGAATTTTTAGAATGAAAATTCCATTTGTGTTTCCTTTTCGTTGAGATGGCTTCATCTTATCTATGTGAATTTCTTGTTTAAAAATAGACGACTACAAGGCACATTACTTGAAGGTCCAATCCCGAGCAGTTTTACTGCCCTAAACAATCTGCAAGACCTGTAAGGCCTTCGATTTAGGATTCTATCATTTTAGAGTAGTTGTTATTTCCATGTCTCGCTTGCTTGCTGTCAGTGCATCGATCCTTTTGTTGCATATATTAAATTTCTTCTGTCCATTTTAGGAGAATCGGTGACCTTCAAGGTGAAGATTCTTCTCTGCGATTCTTGCAGAATCAAAGAAGATTATCCATTTTGTAAGCTTACTAATTCCCTTTTAAATATGCAGAGCCTTAACACCAGTTCTTCTTTTATTTAAGGTTTACTCTTTCAGGATCTTGAGGAACTGTCGACTTTCTGAACAGATTCCAGAAAGCATTGGCACATTTTCCATGTTACAATTATTGTAAGTCACTTCAAAGTTCAAACAGAAATAGAATGTGCAGTTTCCTTTCCTCATTTAGAACGTTCAGACTAGAATATTCTCCCCCATCTAATTAACTATAAGACTTGATCATGATTAACTGCCAGTGAAATTTCCTGATTCCATTTTGTTGTTGCAATAACATTGCCATGACAGAGATTTGAGTTTTAACAAGTTGACAGGCCCAATCCCATCATCATTCCGAGAAATTTCTTCTTTAGAATATCTGTAAGCCATAAAAGTTGTGTGTTTTAGTCTTCCATATTATTGTCTCCCCAAGACTCAAGCCAGTTTATGTTCAGAAATAACACCAGTCATACATTTCAGATATCTTGGAAGCAACAAATTGAGTGGAGTAATTCCTTCTACTATCGTAGGTTCCAATCTTATTGCTGTGTAAGTGACACCTTACTCCTCTTTTATTATTTGTATCGAAGTTGACAAACATCACCTTAAGCAAGACGACGTGATCCACGGGAAATCACAATGCAAAATTTGCTGTAAAAGGAAGGCTAGGGAAATTGGAAGCTGACTATTGTACTACAGTCTAATGATGATGTTTAACGACTAGGTTTATTTCAGCTATCTCTAAATTTATTTTAATTGATTACAAATACTGGCAGAGACGTTTCTTTCAATCCCCTCTCTGGAAACTTACCACACAGTTTCACCAAAGTTGGATTGTCAGTGTAAGTTGACCATCATCTCTGCTCCTGCAAAGCATTTCAAAGTAATGATTTTATTCCTTTTCTTTATTATTACTTTCAGGAGTATTGTTGGGACTTCTGTCAACACAAATGGCTTACTGGACAGGTGGGACTTTTGAAGAACTCTTAATAATTTTGGTGCCATTTGGTTAGATATTGGTGCTAGGGATTGGCATTTGGTATTAGTATAAGGTTCTTTCCTGAATCTTATTGATGGTTTTTGAAATTTGCATTCTTTGACCAGAATATTACGTGCATGAGTCTCATTTCTTCCACACCTTTAAGCCTTCATTATCTTCTTCAACTTTTGTATCAATTCCAATTCCATCAGCTTTTATTTTCATAAAGGCTCTTGATCTCAAGTTTCTGACACCAAGCACATGATGATTGGTACAGCAAGTCTTCCAAGGCATTACAGTGTCTCCAAGATGATTCCAAATGCAGCAGCAAAATACCGTCCTGTAAGTAAAAAGACGTTTGGAAGTTATGCCCATATAACTTTATTTCACGCATGTACATGATACAATTATTTCATGCATGTACAAGATACAATTTACACCTTCTTCTGTTTCCATCCATTGAATTTGTGTATCCTACTGCAGCTTCATTTTCGATCAAATGTGGTGGCAGTGGCACAGGCCAAGTATCTCCAACTGGCATTGACTACGATGATGATTCTGAAACTATGGGAGCTGCCTCTCTGTACACAAGCCCTGGTGGCCTATGGGCAGTGAGTAATGCAGGGAACTTCATCTCGAATCCCAATGGACCAATTTCTATTGCAAAAACTGATACCCAGATCACAAACACTTTGGAGTCTGAATTGTACAAGACAGCAAGAATTTCGCCTAGCTCGTTGAGATACTACGGCCTTGATTTAAAGAATGGAAGATACAATGTCGAGATTCACTTTGCAGAGATTGGAATGGACGATACGAAGTCTTCTTGGAAAGGCCTTGGAAGGCGTTTATTTGATGTATACATTCAGGTAATGCCAGAAAACTTTTATATGCTTCTGGAGCAATTTATGGAAGCTCAAGACAGATAAAAATGTTGTATATCGACTATTCTACTTGGTCAATGTGCTCAGCAATGTTATTGAGAAAAAAATTTCTTACTTGTTCCAGGGGAAATTAGTTTTGAAGGACTTCAACATCCAAAAAGAGGCAGGTGGATCCAAAACAGCTTTGATTAAAACATTCGAAGCAAATGTCACCAATACCATTATGGACATCCACTTCTTCTGGGCTGGAAAGGGCACATGTTGCATTCCATATCAATCCACGTATGGACCTCTAGTGTCAGCAATTCATGTTTCTGAAGGTTCCTTTCTCCACATTGTCCAATTTTCTTTACTATGTTTCCATCTTTAAATTCTAGCTACTTGACAAGTACTTTTCCACTGTTCCCAACTCCTGATATACCTGTATTTTCTGTAGTCTCTGATGGCACTAGCTTCGTTGGAGGAACAAAGAAGAGGATAGGGACAGTTTTTGGAGCGGTAGTGGGAGGCATGGCAGGTTTAGTAATCATCTCCTCAGTGTTCTATCTCTGGTGGACCAAAACTTCATCGAAACATGTGCAAATCGATAGAGATTCACCCAGAAAATGGTGATGCTTTCAGATTTGATCAATATAGTTCCTGTAAAATGTATTGTTGCAACCAATAAGAGGGCTAATGACATTAGCTTACCTTGTTATGAGTGTGAATCATAACAAGGTTATGAAGGTTGCTATGGTTTGAATTGCAAAGACGGCGTTTTGGTTGGTGTAAACTGTAAAATATGGTTGTATTGTTAATAAAGTTGGGTTAATGACTTTTAAAAGATTGTTGAATTGTTAATAAAGATTGGTTTTAGTGACCTTCTTAGAAAGCTATCCATAGCTAATGAAAACTTGTTTTGTGTTTGCACGTTAAATGCAAGTTACGAGTTTATGTGCGTAAGGTCTAAAAGAGCCCAAGATGGGTATTGACCATTGTCTGGCTTAAAGTCAACAGAGTGTTATCTATTGTAAGACTATTATTAATTTGGATATGCACTTGTGCGCGAGATTAATGAGTCCAACAGAGTATTATCTATAGTAAGACTATTACTAATTTGGATATGCACTTGTGCGCCAGATTAATGAGTCCATTATTTTGTAAAGAACGCCAGCCTTGTTTCATGGTTAGAACCCTGGACCCAACTAAGTTATGATTCACAAGGTTCAAATTGGCTGCTAAACGTTTGCATAATATGAAAAGCATATATGTTTATCATATGTAAATTAGGTTAAAAAAAGTCTTTTTTATGTACTAAAATAGAAGTCAAATCGTGCTTTTGAAGTATTAAAAAAAGATATTTTAAAATTATTTAATTTAAACTTTTAACTGGCAAAACTTTCACTCTAGCAACAGCTGTTTTTATAACGTGATTCACAAAGTTCAAATTGACTGCTAAACATTTTGATAACATGGAAAGCATATATGTTTACCATATGTAAATTAGGTAAAAAGTCCTTTTTTAATGTACGAAAATAAAAGTCAAACCATGTTTTTGAAGTCTTTAAAAAAGATATTTTAAAATTATTTAATTTAAACTTTTAACTGAAAAAACTTTCACTCTAGCAATAAAGTATCAATTCATTATTAGTGTAGCTTTTTTTTTCTATATTTCCGTCAAATGGGATTTAATGGTGCCATAAGAGTGATGAATAATACTATATTGAACATGTTGTTTAGTTACTTTTGAAATGTTATCTATCATCTAGGTGCAAAGATGGATGAAATGTAGTTATAAAATATAATCATCTGTGAAAAAATGATGTAACTTGAAATTATGAACGTATTAGTTGCAAATGGGTTTATAAAATCAAGGAGAACTTCAAATGTATGATTTAACAATTTAAGGCAAGTTAATTTAACTGTTAGATAAGGAATGAACTTTAATATCATGTCCTCTCTAGTATCTTCCAAATGTGCATTTAAATTAATCAAAGGAATAGTTGTCCATTATGATATTTAAGTATATCAAATAGATGTTGAAATCTCCTTTCTTAATAGAGACCTTTATGAGATCTATATAATGCAGCCTGAATGGTTTCAAAATGATGAAAAGTTCCATCTAATTTGTAATTGAAAAAATCAATATACAAACTAAGACAAGCTTCCTATTAGTGTTACATGAAGTTTGATGAGATAATTACTGTTTTCGTTCTTGTGAGAAATAGAGTTGATATATGCTTGTACTATAAGATTAGATGAAACAAGTTCATTTTTTACTTTTATATTAAGATGATGTCTTGTTTGTATCAAAATGACTTAGACATGTTGCATTAGGTTAACTATCTTCTTCTCAAGCATTTTGACATGAGATCTCTTGGTGAAGTGTTTTTTGTCCTATGAAAAGGGATTATCAAAAAGTTCACTAATAGTATGAGAATCATATGAATTTTCTTCAGTGCCCATAAGTTGTAAAAATAATTCCCTTGCAAGTCTAGATAAAGATTCCTTATCAGAGAGTAAGTTATCCAAGGGGTCTTTAAATTCCACAATCATATTTCTATTACTCCTTGTAAAAAGAGAATGATGGAAGAATTTGGTGGTAAATTCACTTTATCTTAGCTATTTTATACGAGCTTTCTATTTTAAGATTGAATTATGCAAATTCAAAGTATCCTGATGATCCTTTAATCTAGCAAATTCGATCTGTTTCAAAAGATTATTATATGGAGATAGATAGCAAGCCTTTTAAGCCTCGACAAGAAACCGTTGAGTAATCTTAATCTTCCTATTATCTTCTTTTGAGAAAGCTTTAAGTGATTTTTTAATCCTTCTCAGCTTTTGCATAAGTTGGAAGGACTTAAAACCATCCACATTATAGTTCCAACAAGATTTCACCAAATCCATAAACCTTCTTACTGTGAGAGGCCATTAAAGAATTTGAAAGGAGCTTTAGGCTTTCTTGCAGTTTGGATATTGTGAATGCTAATAGATGAATGATCTGAGAAAGTTTTTCCCCAAATTCAACATAAGAGTGAGGGTAATGAAGTCAACCAACTTTGATTAATCAAGATTTTTTTGAATTAGTAAGCGAACTTGTTTTTTTGTTAGAACAAGTAAATAGCCTTTCTTTGAATCTCAGATAGGTGACTTTAGCTTTGTAAAACAAGTATGCTAAGTCATGTCCTGTTACAGTGTGAAACCCTCATCCTCCTTCTACTTCATTATCAGTGAGTATGCAATTGTAATATCTAATTGAAAGCCAAGGTATAGCAGTTGTAGCAGCCAAGGATTGAAAAAAAAATCCATAAAGAGGCTCTTTGAAATTAGAAATTAGAAGTATATATTAATGATATATCAAATTCAATGGAGGCCCCTTTCTGCTTACAATTCGAACAAATAAGTTACTCATTTTCTAAAACTACATGGACTGTTATTTTGTTGGAGTTGTAGTAGCATGGGATCTTGCCATTATAATTCAAGGAACGATTTGAAATAGCTTGCCAATGTGCTCCCAAAAGCCTCGAGATAGATACTAATCATAGTGGTTGATGTTAGCTAGTCTTAGAAATGGTTTGAAAAAAATGACAAAAAAGGATCAAGGTACAAATTAAGATTAATGTTTTATCATGTTTCATATGTTAATAATGTTATAAATTTAAATTATTCTACTACATGGAGGATCAGATCCCACCTAGATTTTCCAACATATTATTCTTGAGAATGTCCACATTTAAAAAACTATAAACTTTTTTTAGAAAACAAAATATAGACTTTCAAGTAGTAAGTTAGGTTAAAAGTAAGAATTTATTAGTTTGAATAATTTCTTTTGCATTTTATAAGATGAAAATCAATTACGAATAAGTAAAAAGAGATTAAAAAAGTTTTAATTGACAATCCATGACAATCCAATTATAGTCCATTATCTAAAAAGCTCACATTCTAGAGGATGCTTCACTTACAAGAGACTATATCTTTTAATATAAGCACAATTAAGTTTAGATTTAATTGAATTTAAAATAATTTATAATGAGAATTATTAATTATTTTAATTGACGTTTTAGATTATATTGTAAAAAATAATATACTTTTCAAAAATAAAATAAAAAAGGTTTTTCATCTTATTAATTGATTTGTATTTTTGGAATAACTGAAAACATGTAAATTTATAATTAAAATTTTCAATTTTTAATTGATAGTTTCATTTTTCCTTCACATCTTAATTCATATATTGTATTTTTATTAGCAAAAATTGTATTTAATAATAATAGTTACATTTAAAAACATTTTGAGTTGAGTAATAGTCTTTAATTTTTTATAATTTTCAATATCATTTATTAAAAGAAAAATATTTAAGGAAATTTTGGAAAAAAAACCTCATATCATTTGGATTCCTCTTAAAAAAGTCTGTGTAGTTTGAACTTGTCTAGGAAAACTCCTTGGAGTTGACTTATGTTAAAAAACTAATAGAAGTTCTGACATGGCAAAGTGGGTCAATGTGGACCAATCAAAACAAGGTGACGTGGACTAAATTGACACAAAGTTTTTACTCGACCCATTTTATTTATTTGACTCGATTCGACCCTTAAAACAACATAACCCACCAAGTTAATTATCTTTAACTCTTAAACTAACATTGTTCCCCCAAAATCACATTCTCTTCCTTTAACCATAATCCCTAAAATAATCCACAATAAGTAAACAATTAAGAGATAGTGGAGGAACCGATGGAACAACAGAAGAAGAATAGTGAAGTAGACACTGAAGAAGTACGAGTATGATAGAAAAGTTGTTAACACTCTTACTCTATTGGTTTGATTTTGCCTTTTTTCATCATTCTTCACATACTCATTCATTCTTTTTTTTTTGAAAGAATAATGAGTTTAGATTTATAGTCAACATTGGACTTGAAGAGCAAAGACTAACTTACAATAACATGAAATCCATTACTTTTTAATATTATTGGATGAGATTGGTTTTTCCTTTTATAATGCACATGTGGATTTGGATGTGGATGTGGGTATGGGTATGGGTGTGGGTGTGGTTCAACTTTTCTCATTTTTTAAGCATTCAACATCGAAACAAGGATTATCTATTTGTATTTTATTTTATATTTCAAATTTGTGTAACATAAAAATAGGAAATTACATAGTAACAATGCTTACCAATTTTAGCCACTCTTGCTCGCGCTAATAATAAAGTAATATCTTTTATACTTTAATTTTCATTTTTTCTAACTATTGATAAAAGGACAAAAATTGCAATCACCTCAGTCTACTTTTTATTTTATAATGTAACATATAAAAATTAAACAAGAAGAAAAGTTGCCTATAAATCTTATCTTAAGGCCTTCCCTCCTCTTAATTGGAAACTAAGTAACGTGTTTGTTAACAAACCCCATCATCTACTATAACCTTAATTTAGACCCACCCAATTTTAAGATAATATGTGGCTATGTGGTCTTAATTTATTATACATATTTACGATGCTAGGTGTAATATATATATATATATTTAAGAGGGGAATAAATAATTGAATAATAGGAGCCAACCAATCCATGTGGGAAAATGGAAGCCTATTGGATCATATAATGGTTGGCTTCTTACAATCCCACTTCCTTACAGTGTCACTTTTTTCATCTCCAAGAATCCTCCATTCCTATTTCTAACAATGACCATTCCTATTCCTGACAATGATAGAAGAAGCGGATCAATTCAGTTTTTAAAGTCTAATGCTCATCTAGGGTAGGGCCCATAAACTTTAGTATTGTAGTCTAATCCAATTATTCCTTCCTTTCTTACTAATCTCTATTTATAACCATATAATCCTTAACCTTTTATGCAAGACATATTTATGAGATTGTCAAAATTTTGTTGGCCCTAAATAACTTATATGCCTAGAACTATAATAAAGATTGATTCCCCAAGTTTCTTTCTTCCTTATACACCTCCTATTTTCAATCTCTTTTCTCGTCCTCATTCTTACTTTTCATACATATGTTACATTTTATATTGGTAGTGTGTGTTAGATAAATATTGTCTAACTAAAGTATGTCCTTCCTAAGTCTTTGATTTTATCTCAATAATAACTATTTCTATCAAAAAAACCAATTAAGTACCATTTTTTGTTTAATTCTAAACCAATTAATTCAATGATAGAGTGGAACCTGTGTGCAAAATGCTAAAGTCTAGGACTATTTGAGAACTACAAAACTTCTAAGAAAATTCAAAGATATGATTACTGTGAATTTTTCAATTCATGTATTTATTGTCATAGCGTGATTTGAAGAAAAAGCAAAATAGGCATACATTGGTTTCAAAGGGTACAAATGAACACTTCTATCCTGTATTTTTTCTATTTTTATAGCTTTAACTTTGTTGGTTAGTGAGGCATTTATGCCATTAAATTTACATATTTCATAATCAAATATTATCTACCTATTCTAGAAAATGTCTACAATTGTATAGTATTTTGTCTATTATAAAGAGAAGTAGATTAAGTTATTAAAAAAATAATAAATGCCTAAAAATCTAAACCAAAAAATGTCTTACAATTTAACAACATACAAAGCAAACAATACTATTCAGTTTTGTGCACATACCCTTGGAAACTAGAATATTTTTCTTTCTTCTCTTTGATTATGATCATACAAACTTTTGAGAGATTTTTGGCAGGTAACTATGGTAGGATTAAAACATTCATGATCATTAACATATTACTCCCCACTACATTATCATATTAT
>JAOSBK010000008.1:17755668-17785907 GCA_027568895.1 Erythroxylum shatona
AATGATTGAATTGATTTTTGCTCCCTTCATGAAACTTGTAGATCATCTTTTTATCTTTCCAACGAGGTAAAATGTGATATTTTTAGACTTGTGTGCTAAAAGATATGAATTTTCAAACTTTTGACATTGTGTAGGAGAATTTGAGTTTTGGGCTGAAACTTTGAAGCAATTTTTGGCCTCCTTAAAGGCCAAATTAGTTTTTCAATCCTTCATGGAAGTTGTAGGGCTTCCTTTCATCTTTTTATTTACACAAAATTTACGAAATTTCAATTTCGGGGTGAAAAGATATGAATTTGTAAAGCAAAAAGGTTATTTCAGTAAAAAAAAAAATATTGAATGTCCCTCGCACTCAGCAGAGTGCGAGGAAAGTGCGAGAGTGTCGCACTCAGTAGAGTGCGACACTGTTTGGGAATTTTTAATTTTTTTTAAATATTAAATTACTGATTTTTCAAAAATGAAAAATAAAGCCCCTTTGCTTATTTTCCTTGCCTTTCCTCCGTTTGACCTCCGATTTTCACGATTCTCGAATCATTAATTTTCTAAAAAAAAATTTTCTACCCCTTTTTGGTAAAATGAGAGTTTCGGGTTTTAGTCGGACTTTACGGATAAATTTAAAGAGAGTCATTTATGTGACGATTTTCGATATAATTCCGTTTTTGGGAGATTTTGTGATCTATAGAGATCCGATTGAGGCGGTTTCTGTTTCTAATTGACCTAGAGATATGGAATTTTATTTTAGCTTAGGAATCGGATTTAATTATGGGCCCTAAGCAGATTATATTATTGGAGGATATAATTAGGGTAAATTTATTAAGATTTGTTCGGATAACATGAGATTAAGTTCTTGAGGTTTCTTTTGTGGTAAGAAATCCCTCCCTCGTGGGATGTGCGTCCAGATGTCACACAGGACGTCGGGCACGCGACTCGCCGGGGAGGGATTCCAACACTTTAATGGTCAGAGATTGTTTGAAATAGAGCATCTGAATTTTAACTAAAATATTGTTGCTTTGGTCAATAGAACTAACATATGGATTTAAGTGGAATTCCTTGTCAATTTTCTTATACTACAATCAAACATGATGGTGGCAAACCAAAAGATTATGTGGACTTGATATATAGCAAAGGAAAATTTGAAGTTACTTATGCATGCCAAATTTTTTCAATTAATAGTAAAGATTTATGGTTAAACTCGATTAAGATTCATGACTTCAAAATCCTACCACTATAATGCACAAGAAGGGCTATTAGGCCAAAAAATGCAAGGAGTAAGGAGGTAGGATAGGAACACAACCCATATAAAAGGTACTCCGAAAGGACTTCAAATGTTTTGTAAAATTTGCAAGCAATATGGTCACAATTCATCAACTTGTTCCAAGAGAATACATACATTCAAACCAGGCAATTGACATAAGAACCAACATAGGTAAGAAGAAAAAAGAATAAACAAACATCATTTTTTGTATATGTTGTACATTAAGACTGTATATTTATATATATATAGCTCATTTTGTCTAGCAATTATTTATGTATGATGTTTCTTCTAGCTAGCTATTTTTTTATATAAAGCTTATTTGAATGATGAATTATGGTTTATATATATACTTTAAATTGTAGTTCAGTTGTTGATCTTGTGATTAAATTTTTGTTGTTTGATATGTTCACATATAAATGTATTAGTTAAAATTATAGCTTTTATTATAGATTATTTTGGTCATTTTGTCAATTCTAGTACAAGCAAGCTTATTTTTGGCAAGCTATTTTTAGCTTGGAATGCTGAATATCATTACTCTTGGCCTCATTGTAAACCTCTTATGCTAAATTTGGTTGCAGGTATGGTTAACTTATCCTTTTTAAGTTATTATATTCTCTTCAGATGGATTTTGCACTAAATTGAACCATTTGCTTCTCTCCTAGCAGCCTCACAAAGGTTGCTTTGAGATAAGGAAGGAAGGTGGAGAGAAGTTCATTAGTTTTTTGGTAACAAATGACTTGAATTTATATAAATTGCCTATCACTTCTGTCTCCTTTTATTCTTGATGTTTGATATAAGATAAGATACATAATTTGTATGTGTTATATATCTGTGCATTATGTTGTATGCTAATGGGTGTTATGGATAATTGGGTGTTGACTCATTTAGAGGTTAGGTGCACATATAATATTCTTGTATACTTTTTTATACCTAATATTATGATCTATAATTATGTTATTTATTGCTACAAGTTCTTATGGCACAAAATAGATAAAAAAATTAACTACATGATTGATTTTTATGTCAGAAGGCTTATTACCGATGTTGCATTCTTCTTTCATTTAGTTCCAATTGGTTTATTGATATCAACTTTTAGTCTAAAACAATTAAAATAGCAACTCTATTCTTTTTTCAAGCATTACTTGTCAATATGAATTGTTCTTCAATAAGAAACAATAATTACCTCTACTATATTCAACTTGGCATGGCTTAGTAATGCTTTTATTCCTCACATTTATTAACAGCCTTTTGGTACTTCTTGTAGGTAAATGATCAAGTCATTCATCCAAGGTTTTCTTTCTATACTTAGCAGAGATCTGCAACTAAATATTATCCTTTTTATAAATATATTTTTTAGCATAATATTTGGAACTGTATTTCAACAATTGAAAAGTTTTATAAATGAGTATGTTCTCTTTATGATTGTAGTACTTTTTCATCTTATTAATAATTTGTTCATTATTTAAAATCTTAATTCCTATATGCTTGTGGGTGTTTATCCATACTTGGTGATGTAGATATCATTTCATATTGCTTTATGTTGCAAGTTAGTAATTGAAGTATTAGTCATTTAGTATAATGTTTATTGTACCATTATATCGAAATAGATAACCCACCCTCACTTAAAAGAAGGATAAAAAATAATTTTGCATTTATAACTAACAAAGCACATAACTATATAGATTGAAAGGAGAAAAGCGAACTTTGTACCCTTTTTAAATAAGATAATGTTAATATATTAATTAAAAATATTTTTACGTAATATCATTTAATATTAACGTATACATTATATTTCTTATAATAAGTACATTACTAAGTAACACCTAACAATATAAAATGCAATTTTAAAAAGTAAATCTATATTTAAAATTTACCCTAAATTGAGCACAGCTATAGAATCACCTTCTTAGGTTGAACTTAGACCAAGAAGTCCTTATAGGTGTTATCAGTCCATAGTTGCAAGTAATTTTCAATCGTGTTGATTGTACTACTAGACAAACTTGTCATTTTCATTTCTTTTACTAAGAAAATAAGTGAATACAACATCTAAATAGGAAACCACAACATAATTTCCAGTAACATCAATTTGTGATTATAATCTAACACACCAAAACAACAGTCAGTAAGTGAGACTATAATCCTCCACCCTGTCACTCTATGGTAAGCATAAGTAGACAATGGACTGCAAGAGCACATAATAGTTTGAATCCACAACGTTCAAATAATAAAGCTGTGAAGAACAAAAGTCCATCTTTCTGCAAACTTCAAATTAGTGTGCAATAAAAGGTGAAAAAGGAAATCTTCATAACCCTTGCAACTGAATTTATTCCACAGTGTAGGGTAATTGTAAAATTGTTTTGGTCTAATACAACTAATTATCGTTATTATAAAATTCTTAAGAAACATAAAGTTTTCTTCCTTACAAAATTTCTCAATTAGATTATAAAGTAATCTAAACCTTTAACACATTGTCAAATCACAAAAGGGCCTCCTTCCCGCGATGGGTAATTAAAGTTAGACAAATGTTTTCTTTTGCAATTTCATATGTAAGAAAATACTAACCACAGGTATAAAGAACAACATGGGGTTCCCGCATAATTGATAGTTGGAAGAATGCTTTCCCTTACAATTTCATAGGTGAGATGTATCACAGAAAATGTAAACAAAATAAGACATTAAAGTACTCTGGCTCATCTCATCTTACAAATCTAATTCACTAATGGGACGACAAAAGCTAGCCAAAATATCAAGCTAATTTTAGTTGAAAAAATTGAACATTCTACTTTGACTGTAATTAATTCTTATTAATATAAGAGAAAAAGAAAAATAAAACCTTATCTTGTTGTCTCTAACATGGAAGGTTTACCTATATACTATAACAATTATATAAGATACTCTCACTGACACTCGTTTTGGTGTAAGAAAACAATCCCGAACAGGGCTTTCACGATTTAGAATCCAAAAGGAGCTTTTACAATTTCATTTAGTTATTAAAGGAGAAGACTGAATAGGATATATACGGGTTATTGAAGGAAAAGAACGTGATTCAGGAGGAAAACGTTAGTTTAGGAGGTAAAGATAGCCTTGGGTTATTTTAAGGGTCAGTTAAATAAAATAGATCGGGCAAAACTTTGAGTCAAGTTGGTTTTGATTACTGAGTTAAAACTTCCCTTGTTTTTTACAGTCAGAGAGATTTTTCCAAAAATTATAAACGATGAAAAGTTTTTTCGAAATTTCTTTAAGTACAAGAGATGCTTTTGTCTTTTATCTATTAAAATTATTAGAACTCTAAATTATTGATTAGTCATCCATATAGTAAATTAATTTAAGACTAATAAACTTTAACCTTTGCTACATTAAATTAAAATGTACAATATTTTAGAAAATAATATATATGTTCACCTATTTTTTATTAAAAAAATTTGAGTCCATTGTGGAAAAAAGGTTAAAAGTACTCAGGCTGTGACTTTTCATTTATTTAAAATAATATATATCTTCACTTATTTGATATTAAAAATTTTGAGTCCATTGTGCAAAAAAAAGGTGAAAGTACTCGTGCAGTGACGTTTCATTTATTTATCCTCTTCACATGACCTACAATCAAAAAATGGATCGTTCAATCTCAACACCCAAAATAAATAATATTGTAGGAATATTTGTGCATAGCCATAGGCCCAGTGGTTCAGTGGCAGGCAATCTAAAGATAGAGTAGAAAGATCAAATGTTAAAAATGCGATCACGGTGGGACTCGAACCCACAATCTCCCGCTCCGGAGGCGAGCGCCTTATCCATTAGGCCACGCGATCGGGTCTGCACTTGACAACTTCAGAGATAAAGGTATCCAAATGATTCTGTCCCTTGACTAAATTTTGCTAGTAAAATAATTGTGAGATTATAATATTTTAAAAACTTTTTAATATTTCAAAATACTCAAATTTAATCTTAATTGATAGAATTCTTAATGGAGTTACGTATTTACTGATTAAATATCACATTAATGATAAATATTGTACTCATTTTAGTTATAATAATATATAAAAGTCACATAAGTCATAACAATATAAAATTTACTTATTGTAGTTAAATTTATTTATATTAATTTACTAATTTTAATTGAGAGTAATAAATTATAATTTAAAATTAACTTAAATATTTTTAATTCAATTAAGATATCCTTGTTTTTGCAACTCTATAATTTTTATTTTCTTTTTTTCTATGTTAAAAGTTCAATTTCAAAGTATTATAAATTCTTTGATATTTCATTCGCCAAAAAAAAACCTTTGATAATTTATTTACAGTATCCAAAGTACTCTCTTTTCTCCACATCCACCACCCCTCAAAAAATCAATTTTCTTTATAATCTTGTTGTAACAACCTCTTATGCCACCTTTTAAATATAATCCCCTCACATCCTTCTCAGCCAATATCTCCTCTCTCCTCTTTCTGCTCCATCTCAGACCATCACTAGTATTGCTGTCGCCTGCAATCAAATTTATAACAACTCTAACAATGAAAAATGTTGCTAGTGAAGAGTTGATATTGTTTTTACGATAAATTTTAATGGTAAAGAATATACGAGCTCAAAACTAAACAAATAGGGGGAGGGGGTTTAAATCACGAAAATTCAATAAATTAAAAATAACTGAAATTGAAAATTTAACGAAAATATCATATCTACAAATTCAGTAAACAAATCTTAGTTTCAGGTCACCGACGCTATCACATTAATATGGATCCTTGATATAAATTTCAGTCCATCAACAAACAATTATTGGGTGATGTTTTCTCTTGAGTTTAAATGAATAGAAACATGTATTCTAAATATTCTTATTAGTTAACAACTTAGATACGATCTTAAGTCTAATTGATTAATAGCTTTAAGAACTAAGAAACCAATGAACAAGACAACACATATACGACATGCATTTAATCAATATAAGTATCTTCTTAGAATTTCCAACTCTAACGTACAGATCATAATCCTAATTGTTATTTGTGATTAGCAAAATTAAATGTCATATCCTACTAATCTGGCTATTAAATGAATCAATTCCTAATTGTGCCTCCTAGAAATCAACCAATTCAATTGTAAAAAGCAATTCGGAAGACATTCAATATTTATCAACAAAACAAACTTTATTTGGACATTTTACACATAATAGATAACTCAGTTACCCTTAACCAAGAAAAATGATTTAGCTACTCATAATGAAATTGAAAATCAACAAAGAAATAACAAAATACAAAGTCTCCATCCCTGATCATTTCCCAAAAAATATAAAAGTTCCTAGCAAAACCAGAAAAACTATACAGAAAACGTAAACTATTCCAAAATATGGCTGACGTGAACAGTAACAAAATATCTTCTTTTATGCTCTTGTTCTCCTCTTTTTTTTTCGCGATCTTCAGCAAATAATCTTTTCCTCATATTCAGGTTGCAGATCCCCATCAATAAGGTAGCAATTTGATTCTCAAGATCAAGAAAATCTTAGGGGATTTGGATCTATTTAAAAATAGATTCTGCAAGCATTCTTTGTCCCTTGCACGTGTCTACGCTTAGTCACTGATTTTTTTGTTAGTCTGGAATTTCGGATTATCTTTGCTTCCCTTGTATCTTTTTGATCCAATTTCATCTCTCAAGTGTTGAAAATCATTTGAGAACAATTAAGAAACAATTTCATCAATTTTGAATAATAATTTCTTCACATTAAAGAGATTTATATACAAAATAAACACAAAATGACAACTTAACAAATCCCCCCACATCAAACCTTCGCTCGTCCTTGAGCAAATATACTAAACAAGTACACTCTATCAATTCATCATTTATAAGATTAAGTGCACACAATTCGTTGACTTGGGCCAGCAAGACTTAGGTTGCAACATACATCATAATCACTTTTCACTGATACAATTAAACAAAATCAAAATAAAGCATCTTTGTTCAAAAGGTAAGTATGAAACCAAAGTGAATTCTTCTCACAGATTTCTCTCTTACACCCAAATGTTTAAGGTTGAAATGTTTCTTTCAAATCTTCCTCTAATAGATTGCACTACTATAGGCTTGCAAATTCACCTGTTATCATTCGTTCGAATTACATGAGCTCATAGATCATAAAGACTTTATTATGGGTTGTAATGAGGCTAGGTTCAAAGGTAAGGTAAAAATGGCAAAGGGCTAATCATAAGCATTCACAAAATACCAAGTAAAAGAGACACTGAGATAACACATGAATATAAGGAACTACAACTACTCATTACTAACTAATGCTACTATGCTTTATTCTTTTTCTTTTCTTTCTTCTTTCTTTCTTTCTTTTTACTTTTTCCCTTTTCTTTTCTTCTTTTTCTTACTTAACTAAGAACAAGGGAGAACAATAAAGACAAGAGAAATTCATAGCAACATAATTTAATAAACACATGAGTAAAGGTACCTATAAAAATATCTCAAAACATAATACAGGACAAAAGTCCCAAAATCAAATGCTTACTCAGTACTTCATTCAACTTGTGATAGGGTAAGGCTAATGGGGTTTTTAGGTTTCAATGTAAAGTGATTAATTGAAAAACAAACAAAGGTTTCAATGTAAGGATTAGGATCAACAAACCATTGAATCCACAACTCCGATGCATTAAATTCCTTATGATAATCACATCTAGAATGGATAAATAGCTTGTTTTTAATTTCATCTGTTGAAACAAATCCCATAGCCACATTAAAATCAGTAATCAATAAAGCAAACTCTTTTCCCATCAGTTAAAATTCCATAATTCCTTCCATAAACACATCAAACTTTTGATGAGAGTTAATTTGAAATGTGATATAAAATTCCCTTGTCAATTCAACAAAGGTAGGAAAATTGATTCTAGCAAACACACTCCAATAAATAGGACCCATCATTTGTGTAAAGAATCATATACTTGCAATGCTTCAAGAGTATCGAAAAGAATACACTTACAAGGATAGATTTTCCTTTGAATGAATTGCTGAAAACGCTCTGTATCTTATGGGAGTCGAAAAGAGGTGAAGCCACCACTTCATGTACTCCATTGACTGTGGTTTTCAACTTTCTTCCCTTTCCTTATTCCATTTCATATGGATGGCCCTGTGATTGGTATGGCTTGAGTGGGCACTACCGCAGTGGGTGTTATCGTGGTGGGGTGCGGTGGAGCTTTAATGTCCACAAAAGATCGAATTGGTGAGGCCAACCTTTGAGATTCACTCTTTCTCCTTGGTATGATTTCAATTTCGTGAAACTACAGTCCTAAAATTGGAAAAGTGAGAACATGAAACTACAAAATCGTGATTGGGGCTGGGTGGGTTACGGTAAATGAAAAATTAAAAGAGTGAGTGTTATTTGGAATTGAGGTGGGTATTCACAATTTCACAGAGTGTTGTAAGGCTTTCAGTGAGTAAAAGAAGAAGAAATGAGTAAAAGAAGAAGAAGAGGAAAAAAAAGGGGTGGTAAACTGTGAGAGCAACGGGAAAATAATAATTTTTTGTTTTCTGATTTTTTTAATATATAAAATAATAAAAAATTGCAGAACAAGAAAAATTTTAAATGCTAAATTACTTAAAATTGAACTCATAAATAAAACAAACCTAATAAAAATGAAAATGAAAACTGCTAAAAAAAAGAATAAACAAGCCTGAAAATTTTTTAGGTTACCCCGAATTCACTTCTTTTAAGTCTTTAGCTGGACAAGTTTCACTACTTACCTGATTAAAAATAGGTTGGGGATACCAACTCTATTTCTTCCACGTGCTCGACTGAAAAGTTCTCATAGTAGGATCTCAGGCGATGAAGTATCTAAACTTTGAATTTCTACCACACTATAAGAAAAGACATTAGTAAGAATCAACAGTCCAAGCCAGCGAGATCGTAATTTTCTTAGAAATAACTTAAGCTTTGAATGATTAAGAATAAGTTTTTGTCCTATTGAAATTTTTTTTCCGAGAAATCATTTCATCATGAAAAGCTTTTGTTTTTTCCTTATAAAATTTGGCATTTTTATATGCTTCATTATGAATCTCTTCTAACTCTTGCAATTGCAACTTCCTATTGTTACTAACCTCTACCTAATCCATGTTCAATTGCTTCACAACCCAATAAGCTCTATACTCTATTTCCACAGGTAAATGACAATGCTTACCAAAAGCTAACCTGTATGGCGACATACCTATTGGAGTTTTGTTAACAATTTGGTACGCCCACAAGGCATCGTCCAGTCATAAGCTCCAATCTTTTCTGTCCGGATTCACCACTTTTTCTAGTATGAATTTGATCTCCTTGTTGGACACTTCAACTTGTCCACTTGTTTGCAAATGATAGGCTATAGACACCCATTGTGTGACTCCACATCTTTTCATCACAGCCTAAAAAATCTTGTTGCAAAAATGGGTCCTTTGATTGCTAATGATAGCTCAAGGCATTCTGAACTTGACAAAAATGTTGGAATCTATAACAGTTTTAGCATCATCAAACAACGTAGCCTTATCTTCAACCCATTTCGAAACGTAATCCACAGAAAGAAAAATATAATTCTTACTAAAGGAAGAAAGAAAAGGACCCATAAAGTCTATTCCCAAACATAAAAAATCTCATATACCAGGATGTTAGTTAGTGGAATTTGATCTCTTGATCCCAAGCTACCTGTTCTTTGACAACGATCGCGAGACTGGCAAAACATGTCAGAGTCATAAAACAACTTAGGCCAAAATAGTCCATATTCAAGAATTTTTTGAGCGGTTCTTTTTAGATCAAAATATCCCCCATATACAGATGAATGACAAAATTTTAATATTAAAGGAATTTCATCATCTGTAACACATGTCCTAACAATCTGATCAGAACAAAATTTCCAAAGATGAGGTTCATCCCAAATGTAATATTTAACCTCTCACTTAATTTTATCTCTTTAAGCTTTACATAAATCACTAGGTAAAGACTTAGTCACTAAAAAGTTTACTATGTCAGCATAATATGGAATTACTTGTTGAATTGCAAAGAGACTTACATCTAGAAATTTTTTGTGAAGAACATCAGATGTGATAGTCAGAGTGATCCTGGTTAGATGATTGGCCATCAAATTTTCAGCCCCTTTCTTATCGCGGATTTCCAAATCGAATTCTTAAAGAAGTAAAATCTACTGAATTAATCTTGGCTTGGCTTCTTTCTTATTCACCAAATATTTCAAAGTTGTATGATCTGAATAAATGATCACCTTCGTGCCCAATAAGTAAGACTGAAACTTTTCCAATCCAAAGACTACGGTTAAAAACTCCTTCTCCATCGTGGAATAATTCTTCTGAGCTTCATTAAGTTCATAGAAGCGTAATAAATAACATGAGTTACCTTGTTCACTTTTTGGCCTAGCACGATGCCAACTGCGTAATTTGAAACATCACACATTTGCTCGAAAGGCATGTCCCATTTTGGTGGCTAAATAATTAGAGCTATAGTAAGTTGTTCCTTGAGTTCATCAATTGCAATCTTGTATGGCTTGTCAAAATCAAACTTCACGTATTTTTAGAGCATATAGGTCTCGCAATCTTAGAAAAATTCTTGATAAATCGCTGATAAAAATCCTACGTGATCAAGAAAGGAACGAACTTTTCACACAATCGTGGGATAAGATAAAGATCAAATAACATCTTTCTTAGCCCTATTGACTTCAATTCCCTTAGAAAAGACAGTATGACCTAAAATTATGCCTTGATTAACTATGAAATGACACTTTTCATAATTTAAAACCAAATTAGTTTCATTGCAACGTTTAAGCACTTTTTCAAGGTTGATAATGCATGTTTCAAAAGACTCTCTATAAATCGTGAAATCATCCATAAAAATTTCCATGCAATTCGCCACAAGGTTAGAGAAAATACTTACCATACACTTTTGAAATGTTGTTGGTATATTACAGAACCTAAAAGGCATTCTTCGGTAAGCAAAGGTGTCGAATGGACATATGAAGGTTGTTTTCTCCTGATCTTTAGGTGCAACTAAAATCTGATGATACCCTAAATAGCCTTCTAAACAATAATAGTGAGATTTTCCCGCAAGTCTTTCAAGCATTTGACCAATAAATAGAAGCGAAAAATGATCTTTTCTAGTAACTAAATTTAGCTTCTTATAATTTATGTAGACTCTTCAACCATTTTGAACATGAGTTGGTATTAACTCACCATCATTATTTTCTACCACAGTTACCCCAGTTCTTTTCAAAACTACCTAGACCGGACTTACCCAATTACTATTCGAAATTGGATAAATGATGCCAACATCAAGAAACTTCAAAATTTATTTCTTCACCACTTCCATCATGGGTAGATTTAGACGACGTTGGGGTTGTCTCACCTCCTTCGCTTCATCTTCCACCAATATTTGGTGCATACAAATGGTGGGACTAATACCCTTTAAATCGGCCACTGTCCAACTGAAAGCTTCCTTGTGCTCCTTTAGTACATGAGTCAGCTGATTTTCCTACAAAACCGTAAGTTTATTAGAAATTATAATAGGCAATGTGTCTTGCTCACCTAAAAAGATGTATTTCAAATTGCTAGGCAAACTCTTAAATTCTAAATTTGATGGTTGGACAAATGACAACAATAGCTTGATACTACTTTTGGACATCTCCCCATATGACAGCTGCTTCATTAATGGTTCGAAGTCCTCCATTTGGCATAACAATATCTCTATGTTGTTATTAGATAGTATCGATTCCTTGCTATCCTTCCACCATGGTGCTTCTCCTCTCTCTAAGTTTGTCTCAAGTTCATCTCTACCTCTCAAAAATGATTTTTCCTACACCCATGTGTTAATAAAATCCACAAAAATAATAGATTGTTCATCATTCGAAAATTTCGTGGCATTGTATATGTTGAACTTAAGTAATTCACCATCAAATTCCATAGTCGATGACCCATTATGAACATTAATTTTTGTTGTAGTGTTTTTAAAAAATGGCCTTCTAAATAAAATCATGATTGAAGAAGATGCATCATCGGTTCCCATCTGCAAAATATAAAAATCAGCAGAAAAAAGCATATTCCTTACTTGAACTAAAATGTCTTCTAACACACCCTTTAGTTAAGCATTTGAGTGATCCGCTAATTGAATCACTACATTAGTTTCTTTAAGAGGTCACAAATTTAAAGATTTATAAACATCATATGGCATGACATTTATGGACGCACCTAAATCAAATATAGCTTTTTCAATTCTCCAATTACCAATTTGACATGGGATGATGAGCATGCCTAGGTCTTGACATTTAGGTGTAAGCTTTTTCTTTTATAAAATGGCTGAAACGTTCTCCCGTAATTACACTTTTTCATCAAATTTTAATTTCCGCTTTGAAGTGCAAACTTCCTTAAGGAATTTTGCATATTGTGGAATCTGTTTTATTGCATCAAGTAGAGGGATATTTACCTGAAATTTTCTGAAAGTCTCCCATATTTCCTTCTTTTTCTCCTCCTTCTTTGCCTTGGCAAATCGATTCAGAAAAAGGGGCGAAAGAACCATATTCTGCAGAGTTGTTTGTGTCATTCCTTGTTTTTCAAATGTTCCCTTTGTTGCTTCTTCTTCTACCTCTCTTTTGAAAATTTTCAAAAGTGGTTCCTGCAATTCTTTACCACTCCGCAATGTGATAGCCTTAGCACTTTGTTTGGGATTAATCTTCGGTTGTGTTGGAAAATTTCTAGAACTTTGTGCCTCCAATTGATTTATGACAGCTGCCATTTGGCTCATTTAATTTTCAAGATTTCAAACACGAGCTTGAGTATCCTGCTAAAACGTCAAAGTATTAGTGGCCAAAGATTAAACTATATCTTCCAAGGAAGACTTACCTTTGGAATTGGATGTTATATTTTGATGTTGTCGAGGCATATACGGTTGTCTAAACTGCTGGAAATTCGTGGTTGCTTGCTGTCCTTGAGGGATTCCCATAATGAAAATTTGGGTGATCATGCTAACCTGGATTATAGGTGCTAGAGAATTGGTTGTATTTCCTTTGATTTGGCCCAGCAAATCTCCCATGGCATTCACTTATTCTACGTTTTCCTCCTACAAAACTGGACATGTATCAGTTGAGTGTCCTAACACAAACATATTCCACATATCTTTGCTTCTTCTTTCTTCGTAACCACAATTTGTAGCACCAAAGAAGTAAGGTCATGCAATCTTTTCTCCAATGTTGTCACATTCACTTGTTTTGAACCATGTCCAGCACGTATTCTGAATTGTTGTGTATTGGAAGCCATATTCGCTATCAAGTCCTTTGTGGCTGTTGGTATTTTATCAACTAAATCACCATCGTTGCTAGCATCAATCATACTCCTATTTGTGAGGAAAAGACCTTCGTAGAAGTATTGAATCAACAACTGGTCGGTTATTTGGTGATGGGGATAGCTAGCGCAAAGTTTCTTGATTTTTTCCAATATTCGTAAAGTGTTTTTCCTGTATGTTGTCGAATGCCACAAATTTCTTTTCATATATTGGCTGCTCTTCTTAAAAAAAGCTTCTTCATTTCAGCCAATGTTTGCACATTTTCGTCGGCTGAATAGTACAATCAATCTTGAGCATCATCTTTGAGAGAAAATGGGAAGACTCTTAATTTAATTTGCTCTTCCGTCATATTCGTTGGTTTCATTTCCCATGCAAACCACAACAAATTCTTTTAAGTGTTTGTACGGATCCTCTCTAGGTAGACCCTGAAAATAGGTAATACATAGATCAGTCGAGATTTTAATTCAAAAGTATTATTGTCACCTAAATTTGAAAAGTTGATGCAGTGAGGCTGTTAAGCATCCGTGAGCATGGCTAGTTCACGAAGAGTGCGATTTGCTATTATCCGTTCCATTTTCTACACTTGCTGCCATTGTTTTGTCTATTTCCACAATCTTTTAGTTGTCTTCTCTATCTCTGAATCAAATAACAGTTGAATGGTTTTGTCTACTCGTGTAACATACATATATCGTTGAGAAATTCATTGACAACAACGCCAAAATTTGGTACTACTATTGCCTACAACCAAATTTATAACAACTCTATCAATGAAAAAATGTAGTTAGTGAAGAGTTGAGATCATTCCCATGAGGAATTTTAACAGTAAAAAATATACGAGTTCAAAACTAAACAAAATAGGGAGTTTTAATTCACAAAAATTCAATAAATTAAAAATAGCTTAAATAAAAAAATTTAACGAAAATATCATATCTGAAAATTTAGTAAACAAACCTTAGTTTTAGGTAATCGATATTATCACACTAATGTGGATCCTTGATATAAAATTAAGTCCATCAACATTCATTGGGTGATGTTTTCTTTTGAGTTTAAATGAACAGAAACATGTATTCTAAATATTCTCATTAGTCAACAACTTAGATATGATCTTAAGTTTAATTGATTAATAGCTTTAATAACTAAGAAACAAACAAGGTAACACATGTACGATATGCGTTTACTCAAAATAAGTATCTTCTTAGAATTTCCAACTCTAACGTAAAGATAGTAATCCTAATTACCACTTGTGATTAGCAAAACTGAATGTCATATCCTACTAATATGGCTATTAAACGAATCAATTTTTAGTTGTGCATCTAGAAATCAACCAATTCACTTTTAAAAAGCAATTCGAAAGACAGTCAATATTCATCAATGAAACAAACTTTATTTGGACATCTCACACATAATAGATGATAACTTGGTTTCCCTCAACTAAGAAAATGATTTAGCTACTCATAACGAAAGTGAAAATCAACAAAGAAATAGCAAAATACAAAGTCTGCATCCCTGGTCTTTTGCCAAAAAATACAAAAATTTCTAGGAAAACCAGAAAAAATTCGCAAAAAACGTAAACTACTCCTAACTATGGCTGACGTGAACAGTAACAAAATATCTTCTTTTGTGCTCTTGATCTCCTCCTTTTTTCATGATCTTCAACAAATAATCTTTTCCCCATATTTAGGTTGCAGATCCCCATTAATAAGGTAACAATCTGATTCTTAAGATTAAAAAAATCTTAGGTGAATCGGATCAGAATTTAAAACAGATTCTGCAAGCATTCTTTGTCCTTGCACGTGCCCACGCTTAGTTACTGATTTTTCTACCAGTTTGGAATTTTGGATTATCTTTGCTTCCCTTGCATTTTTTTGATTCAATTTCATCTCTCAAGTATTGAAAATCATCTGAGAACAATTAAAAAACAGTTCCATCAATTTTGAATAATAATTTCAACACATTAAAGAGATTTATATATAAAATAAGTACAAAATGACAACTTAACAATCACCTTATTTTCACTATCTTCGTCTCTCTCTCCTCTTTATCCTCATGTGAGTCGTGACTATCAACCCGTACTTATAACTTGATGCAAAAAAGTTCAAAGTTTTATGAGTCAGAAGCAGAAATCTACGGTACCAGTTGATCGTCTACGTAAAACAATTTTTGTCATATTAAAAATTTTAGATGTTAGGATAATATTAAACTATAATTTAATTTAATTTACTTAAAATCAATATTAAATTAATTTTATTACTTTTAATTAAATTTTGTTATAATTTAATAAAAATAGTTAGGGTTATTTGTATTTTAAAATTTTATTTAAAATAATTTAAATTTGATTAAAATAAGTGTCACATAATATTGTAGAATTACGTAAATAATAAATATTACATTAACATTAACATTAACATTGACATAAAATTTAATTTACAATACAAAATCTCATAAAAAATTCTGTTATTTAAAATTAAATTTAAATGATTTTTAAAATATTGTAAAATTTGAATATTCTGAAATATTAAAATACATTTTATATTTTATTGTAAACATTAAAATTAAAAAAATAATTTTTATAGAGAAATTTTTATAATAAGCGTAACTAAAGTTAAGAAGAAAAGGTCTATAATAGTGATAAAATGTTTAGTCAGTCACAAAAAATGAATGATTGAGATAAAGTAAGACAAAAAAATAGGACAGAGAGGGACCTAATATCATATACTCTTAAAAGAGTTACATAGTTGTATTATAGTAAAATGACATAACTAGAGGCTAATTACGGCTTCAACAAAAAGAAAAACGAAAATGGACCATGTACCATGGACTGATTTCTTTTCTTTTTTTTTCTCTAAGGTTGAATATTGCAAAAACTTAGTTTCTTAAGTAAATGCTTAATGTCTAAGTTGGCCTGCAATCATAATCAAGTACTTTTTGGGTTGTTTTATACCTTTCATTGACTTTTATTTTAAAAAAAATTATAGAGGCTTTTTTCATATAAAGAACTTAGTACTTGTTACTAATATAGTTTAATTTTTATCATTTTGTAAACCCCTTGTTTCACTCCGTCTTGTTTCCCTCCGATAATATCATAAATGAGAGGAAATGGCATTTCCATGCCATAGTAAATTAGGAATAGGTCACCTACATACTTACATCATTTACAATAACAGTGGGAACAGGCAGCCTACCCACTGCCGTGCCTTTGCTTATCATCCACCTACAGTACTACAGCCTCCTTCTGTTCCCCGATTAATGTAGGAGAGCTACCATCACCGTAGACCATACGCTTCGTATTGTAAACAACTTAATCTCACGCGCAGAGTATCAAAACCTTTTTCTTTGCCAACTACACCAGCATTAAACAGTTGGGTTTATCTCCGTTCAGACAAGCGCAGCGCAAGCCTCCAGAGTCCAGACACCTTAAGCTTTATAGTTGTCCCTCCCACCACATCTCTGTATATCATTTACAGTAGTTATTCCTCCACGGCCTCTCCGTAACCCACTCTTTTTCGTTTACTTTCCTTTAAATTAGCTTCCCACTCATTTTATCTACACCTTTCTTACGCTCAAATAATCTAGGGAACAGAGGCTGAACGCCTAGTAGCGGGTAGATCACTGAAGGAGGAGCGTCGATTCAACGGTCGAGATGGCTCCGAGCACGATCCGCAAAGCAATAGGGACCGTGAAGGACCAAACGAGCATCGGAATAGCTAAAGTGGCGAGCAACATGGCGCCGGAGCTCGAGGTCGCAATCGTGAAGGCAACGAGCCACAACGAAGATCCGCCTAACGAGAAGTACCTGCGCGAGATCCTGAAATTGACTTCATATTCTCGCGGCTACGTTTACGCGTGCGTGGCTGCGGTAGCGAAGCGTTTGGGAAAGACGAGAGACTGGATTGTGGCGCTTAAGGCTCTGATGCTCCTGCACCGCCTGCTCAACGACGGGGATCTGCTGCTTCAGGAGGAGATCTTATACGCCACGAGGAGGGGAACTAGGCTTTTGAACATGTCGGACTTTAGAGACGAAGCTCATTCGAGTTCCTGGGATCACTCTGCTTTTGTGAGGACATATGCTATGTACTTAGATCAGAGACTGGAAATGATAGTGTTTGACCGGGAAGGTTCCGGCGTTGGTAATGACAGTGCCCATGGTGAAATTGGAGGGAAAGGGGACTTTAGATCGCCGCCGCCGAGAGCTTATGAGTATAACGATTATGGAGATTATAGAGGTGAGAGTGGACATGGAAGCTATGGAATGACGAGGAGGTCGCGCTCTTTTGGAGATATGGCTTATGCCGTTGGTAGAGAAGAGAAAAGAGCAGTTACTCCGTTGAGGGAAATGAAGGCTGAGAGGTTATTTGGGAAAATGGGGCATTTGCAGAGGCTGTTGGATCGGTTCTTGTTATGTAGACCGATGGGGTTGGCCAAGAACAGCAGGATGGTGATGGTCGCACTTTATCCGGTGGTGAAGGAGAGTTTTCAGTTGTATGCGGATATATGTGAGGTTTTGGCCGTTCTGCTTGATAAGTTCTTTGACATGGAGCATTATGACCGTGCCAAAGCTTTTGATGCGCATGCTAGTACTGCCAAACAGATTGATGAGCTGATTGGGTTTTATAATTGGTGTAAGGATACTGGTTTGGCTAGATCGTCCGAATATCCAGAAGTTGATAGGATTAGTAAAAAGTTGTTGGAGACTTTGGAAGAGTTTGTGAGGGATAGAGGCAAGAGACCTATGAGTCCTCAGAGGAAAGAGGAGGAGGCGCCTTCTACTATTCAGGAAGAGGAGCCAGTGGCTGATATGAATGAGATTAAGGCATTGCCTCCACCAGAGAATTATACTCCTCCTCCACCTCAGCCGGAGCCTAAGCCAGAGGTTGCTGAAGATTTGGTGAATTTGAGAGATGGTGGGGTCAGCGCAGACGATCAGGGGAATATGTTGGCTTTGGCCTTGTTTGCTGGACCTCCTGCTAATAATGGAAATGGATCTTTGGAAGCATTCCCCTCTAATGGAGAGCCTCCAGTCAGCTCAGCCTGGCAGACACCAGCTGCAGAACCTGGCAAAGCAGATTGGGAACTAGCTTTAGTTCAATCAGCCAGTAACTTATCAAGGCAAAAAGCAACTTTGGGTGGTGGGTTTGATCACTTGTTGTTAAATGGTATGTATGATCAAGGAATGGTAAGACAACAAGTAAATGCTACTCAATTGAGTGGAGGGAGTGCTAGTAGCGTGGCATTGGTAGGACCAGGGAAGAGCGCAACGCCCGTGTTGGCTCTCCCGGCTCCAGACGGATCAGTGCAGGTCGTTAATCAGGATCCCTTTGCTGCTTCTTTGACCATCCCGCCTCCTTCATATGTGCAAATGGCTGATATGGAGAAGAAACAACACTTGCTTGTACAGGAGCAGGTAGTATGGCAGCAGTATGCTAGGGATGGTATGCAAGGTCAAACTAGTTTGGCCAAGATTAGTGGTGCTGGTTACTTCACTCCAACTCCTATGCCAATGATGCCTTATGGAATGCCACCAGTCAATGGTGTTGGGCCAACACCTGGGTATTACTATGCTCCTTAACCGACTTTATTCAAACCCTATCTGTATATCAATCTCTTTTGCCTCGTGTTTATGTTTATCTTTTTAGTGGTTTTTCCTTTTCTGTCATTTTAAAGATCACAATTTACGCACAAAAATGAGGGAGTGAAACTTGAGTTCATGATATCATTAATCAGGGAGAATTTTTATGTTTGAATTCATACTTCTCTGTGTCTTGTAATATTAGAATTTCTTTGACATCTGCGTCATTTCTTCTTCTGGACCTGAGTACATTTAGTGTTACTTGATCGGATTGACTACGAATTGCATCTCCATTTAATTCTCATCTGCACCACTGTTCTCTGGTACTATGCTTAGATGTTGGTATTCGATGATCATTTAAGACTGTTCAAATGGGCGAGTGAAAAGGTCGCTGTTCCTATCCTTCTTTGCTTTTTAAGTGGTCTTGGAAGAGAAAGCTCATTAATCACATGATTGGGTTCAGATTTTGGTATTGACTGGTGTCCTTTGGTTTAGTTAACTCTGGTTTGCAACTCGGCGTTCTCCATTTAGCATCTTCTTATCGCTATATATTAGGATGCAAATTGTGATGCTTTCATTACTGAAATGGTAGATTGGCAGTGGCTTAAGTTAACTATTGGCTTTATATAGTATTTTGTGTTGTCTGCACTGCAGTGTCTTGATTTGTAATTTTGATAATTTTTGTTTTAATCTACATGATCATCTGGTCTAGACCAGTACATGACTACGTGCATTAAAACAAAAGCAAATGGAACTGTGAAGTTGATAGCTGAGTGATCTTATGGTAGAGCCCAAATCTCGAAAGAAAGAGGAGAGGAGGTTCGGTTGAAAGTAACTTACTTTTTATCACTAAACAAGCAAGCTAAAGATTCCTATTATTCTTTTCTTGTTTTAATTTTTTGGGATAAATTTAGGGAATTGATCCAAATCCAGATGCAAGCCCTTGTAAACCAGATGACACTATCATGATGAAGCGAGAACATTCACCTTGTGATTTCTCAAAAAAGAGAATATTCACCTTGTGAAGCCAGAGGCGGAATGTCTATGGTTTGGGTTTCTACTCATTGAAGGGGCATATGTTTCATTTCACATAAGACTTGCGCTCCTTCCTACCTCTGGTTTACGTTAATTAATTTCTGGTTCCAGGAATTAATGTTTATCAGTTTTGTTATAATTGTATTAATAGGGAATATTTTTAAAAAATAATATTAATTGAGATATTTCATTATAAGTTTAGTTAGTACGTAAATCGTTGTCAGCATTAAAGATTAATTTTTTTAATTTGCATCATTAATTTTAAAAATGGATACTTTATTTTCATTATGATACCTTTTGTATAATTTAGACAAGCAATTGAGTTAGAAGTTAATTTTTTCAAAGCATTTTTAGCATTCTACTAAAGAAAATATGTAAATAAATAAGCATTAAACAAATTCACTTTACTGATTTCAAACAAAGTGAAACTCAAGCATGGGGGACAATATACAATTCAAGTGAGGGAAAGGAAATCAATTCCCTATCTTATCAATTTTTCATAATTAGTTTAACAGGAAAGAATTAAAAAAAACGTACCTTGAAAAAATATTAATTGAGATAATTGTTATAAGTTTGGTTGTTATTTTTAGTTTATCTGTTTAGGAAAATATCATAAGAATTAATGATTAAATTCGTTAACTTTTGAAAATGGATACTTCATTTGCCTTATAATACTACTTGTATAATTTGGACATACAATTGAGTTAGAATTGAATTCCTTTAAAGCATTTTTAGCATCCTACTAAAAAAATAATAAAATGTGTAAATAAGTGAGCATATAAATAAACTTGACTTCAAAATAAGTAAAAAGTTTAAAGTTAAAGAATTGAGCTTGTAGTCATTTGAAATGATGACCTAATAGAGTACCTAAGAGTATTCATAACAATGTGTTTACTATTGCATCAAAAGGTTATGGGACTTTCAAACAAGCTTCTAATTGTTTTTTATGTTAATTTGAAGTCAATGTCTCTAACTACAATCTTAAAAAATAACGTTGTTTTCATCATGTGGCATTACACATTGTATGTGGCTCTATATGACATCATTTTAAAGTTCACAATTAAGGTTTGTAATAGAAGTTGATGATAGGGCGACATATGTTATAAAACTAAAATTATAGGGCAGTTATTGATAGTTTTTAAAAGTTAAAGAGAACATTGATAATATGTCAACCCACATGAGGGTTCAAGGAATTTTACCCTATTTGAAAGTTAAAGCATCTTTCTCATTTATATTCACTTTATACAGTAAGTTGAATTTCATGGATTAAGTTAAAGTTTGAAGGATTGTGGAGTTGAATTGAACTAATTCATGACTTAATGCAAGTAGCTAAATGCCTATCAAGTAGCTAAATGCATTCATGACTTAATGCAAGTAGTTAAGTGGAGTAGATAGTCTTGATTGATCTAATTGATTTTTTAAAATCATTTATAGAGTTTCCACTTATTATGTTAAGAGGGATGAAATTGGCTTGCTTGAGGAAAAGAAAATGCTCAAGTATGGAGGAATTTTTATGATTTTTATAGGATTTGGCAACTAATGTGCATTATATCGTGTTTTTATGTATTGTTTTAATCCTCAATGAAGAAGGAATGAACTCAAACATATTTAAGCCAAAGTAAAGTCATTTTGGCATGATTTTAAGGGAATAACTCAAAAGTTAGGTCAAATATAAACCCATATCCACCTGTACAGGTTATCAGTTCATTGTTTTTCTTCGAGAATTTGCCACATGAATAAGCATGACCCAAATACATATTCGTATTTATGCCCTCAAAATTATGCTTACGATTTATGACAACGTATCGTAACATTAGTCAAAATAAAAACTAAACTATTACTATAGCAGTAGTGAGTTTAGGTCGATCACACAGAGAGTGTGTGCTAAGTTTATGAAACGAAATTAATTGGTGTTTAGGTTTAGGGGGTTTTGGATTTTCAAATAAAAAATAAAATAAAACTAGACTAATAAAAATAAATTAAAGAAAACATACAAAAATTGATAAAAGTGGAGAATTCGGTAGGGACTCAGTTCTTTGGTTCAATCATGACCTACACTCTAATTAAACATATTTCCTTGGTTTGTTGTTCTTAAACCTCTCATAGCAACTATTAATTGTGGGCAAATAATTAATTTAAGTTTCCTTTAACTTTTGCTTAATCAAGATACGATTGTTAATTAAACATAACCATCGAATAACTAGGATACAATCTCTAGATTTAATTAGGCAGTAGCATTACGAATTAGGAAACTGATTAATCAAGGCAAAACCACATACGATGTATCATTTAACCTAGGTCATGTTATCCCTAATGAATCATTAGTCGCTACATATGAATTTCAACATAACAATTACGAATTATATCAAAATTCCAACAATGAGTTTGCAATTAAACGATTCAATAAATACATTAAAATCATCTTTTCACAATATCCAATGGGTTCATACACTAGTAACCAAACAGTAACAAAAATCCAATTATCTATATGTAATCCAAATCTGTATGCCTAAGATAACAAAATCAATTTAATAGGAGAGAAAGAAACAACAAAAATATGAAATACGCTTAACTTGGGTCGTCGACGTTGATATCACCTCCAAACAGGTGTCAGAATATCTAGCCCTCTAAGGGCCTCTCTTGGAAAAATACTTTATCCCCCATTAATATCCTACTGAAGACCCCTAACTGCACTCTTCACTGCGCATCCCTTTGTTTTTGCCGTAAGCTCCCTATTCTCTATTTGCTACTATTCACTGATGTGACCAATAAACATGTGGTCTATCCACAGTGTTTTTACACCCTAGTTACTGCGCATTTTTATGTAAAAAATAGGGGTCGCATTTAATGCATGGGTTAAACGCAGAAGTGTTTAACCCATGCATCTGTGTCTGCATTTAATGTATATGTCTACATTTTACACAGGTGTTTATGTTAAACATAAAAGCTGTCTGTGTTTGTGTTACGCAAGCGTTTGCGTTTTGCCCTTTGATCCACCTTGCAACCTTACGTTTTCTTCATATGTTGATGTCGTATTATGCTTCTCCTTCACGTCACATATATGTTGTCGTTTTACTCCTTGCTTGTCCACCTTTCATCATCTAGCCATCGCTCCATTAAATTCACATTTAGCCATGCAAAAACATGCACCATGAGTGTTGATTTCCAGCAGCTCTCTTCCATGGGTTTTATGCTTTATCTCATTCTTTTAGTCTTTATCTTGTCTTTTCTTGCTCCAATTTTTTTCTTGCTCTATAAAGACAAAGTGAAAATTAATCTTCAGAAAATGACCCAAATATTGTGCCTTTGATTCACTTTAACTTCTTTTCTTCCGAATTGTGCCTAAAATCATATATGAGTCAAAGTGAGTATCTTAAGCAATTTCATGTCAATAATTACTAAGTGTTATGGAATAATTTCATAATCAATTAAGCACCTAGCAATTTCTCCCACACATAGCTTTTGGTCGTCCTCGAGCAAAACATTAAAATTAAGCTTAAAGAACTAAAAAAATTTACTGATTTCTCATATTTTCCAATTATATATAATTGTAACAAAGATGAATGACTTTCAAAAATCATAGCAAGAACTTAACATTCCAAGCTTTTACTGATGATCAGTAAACATTCATCTTCTTCAAAAACTAAGCAATTTAATGGTAAACTCGGAAATTGTGCTTAACTAAAATATATGTATAGATATGCTCAACACCATTCATGATTATGTCATTCCACAACTTTTCATATCATTTCATTTTTCTACCACTAAAATTCATATGCCAAATTATGAATCAAAGAACTTTTTAGGATTGTAATGTGGGCAAAGTTGAGGTGAGATATATTTGGGTCAAGTAGCATAAAAGTCATTAAAGCTAGTGAAACAAATGCAACTACTCAATATGACATCAAGTGCACAAGTTCACAACTCATTTCAACTCTCACATACAAACTACATGAAGCATATACTAATCCGAAGGAATCACTCATAGAATTTATGCCAATAATACATTAAAACCACAAGAGTGAACCTTCCAAGTCAACATCTATCTCATATTTAACATACTCAAATAACACATTCATTTTAACTTTAGGAAGATGCATTAATCATGCATAACTTTGGAAACTCATATGCATTTCCTCCTTGACAAATCTATTTAAACAAAAAAAATGTATTTATTTCTTTTTCATTTTCTTTTCTTATGCTTTTCTTTTTTCTTTCTTTATTTTCCTTTCTTTTTTTTTTTACATTAAAAGAAACTACAATAATGTGGGAATTTCAAGACATAACAAAACATCTCAACATTAACCAACCCATACGTATATACACCCCCATACTTAGAATTTTGTACATCCACAAACTCAACAATCACAAATGTTCCACTAGCATTATGGCTTGGATAAGACATTTGGTTAAGTTTAAAAGCATAAAATATGGTTTATACAAAAAGAAAGGTATAAAGCTCAAATGGGCTTATCACAAAGAAAAATCATATAATGGCCAAGCTATTTGGCTAATGTAGTTCGGAAAAGCAAAGAATGCCTAATCATATCCATGTTAATGAATGTGATAAAAATGTGATCTCGAATAGAAATTCAAGGCAAAATCAGAATGTATATATCATGAAGGTCACACATTATTAAAAGTTAATGAGACTGATATAAATGTGTTAGTCAAATAAGGCTTAAAATCTCACCGGCTTTGTCTACCACTAGTCACTACTCTTCTAAAGATAATGCATATTGACCAATTATAAGAGTAAAAATACATGCTAAAGTTGTTATGAAATTCTCTAGTTAACGCACACTCTAATCATGACTGTATAGTCTTAGAAGCAATAGAAAGTAAGAAAAGATTTGTTTTATTTGTTTTATTCTTTCTCTCATTTTGATTGAAAACTTAAAACAAGTCAGAAACAAACCAACAAAGAACACACATGCATATAAAAAGAAATATAAAAATGTAAAAAAAAAAGAAATTTACTTCCCTTGGGTTGCCTCCCAAGAAGCGCCTTTGTTTAGGGTCACTGGTTTGACTCCTCCTAACGTGAAAAAATTGTGATCTTCAGGTATTACAGTTAGCGTCACTTCCATGTAAGGTTATTCTGAATAGGGCCTTAGTTGATCATCCGTCATATTCAGCATCTTCTCTGACCACTAACTTTCAATCTTAACTGAGTTCATACATTCTGGAAAGATCTCAAATGTCTTTTCACCTTTTTTTCCTCATTTAATTCCTCCAATCTGTTATGTAAGGGTGAAGAGTTAGTCTAAAAAATAATCATGAACTCAGTACCCACCTCCGAGCTACATGATATAGCTTTTTCTGCCTCGAGCTCCTCCTCAACTTCTTCAACACAAGCAATTCGTTAAGGATTGACCTCAAAATTCTCAAGCTCCTCATCACTTTGTAAAGTTCCCACACAAATATCCATTGGGTACACCTCGGGTTGATACGGCTACTCTTCTTCACTTTACGGTTCCAGATGATTGATATCTCCCCATCGAGGCAATGCATCTTGCTGGAA
This sequence comes from Erythroxylum shatona, assembly GCA_027568895.1. Lineage (NCBI taxonomy): Eukaryota > Viridiplantae > Streptophyta > Magnoliopsida > Malpighiales > Erythroxylaceae > Erythroxylum > Erythroxylum shatona. Next base: position 17,781,333 of record JAOSBK010000008.1, read on the forward strand.
TTGCAGAGCATCCTGTTGGATTTGTTGTACACCTTGCTGAAACAGTTGTTACATATTCTGTTGGAACCGCTGTGTATCATGTTGAATTTGAAGATTGTTAGCAGTCATAATATTAAGCATTTCTTATACGTATGTACCTAAGTCGTGTTGGCTCTCCAAATCTTAGGCGTTATACCATGTATTTTATGAAAATTGCCCTCCATCCTACTAGAATTGTAGAGTATTATGTTACAATTGCAAAGTTTTAACGTTCACAATATTAATCAACTCTTATAGAGATGGATCGGAGTAGTGATAGGAAGCGTCTGGTTTGTATGAGAATTGTTGTACGTTTTGCAAATTATCATAGAAGTAATTATGATGGTTATCCCATCAATAACCAAAGTTAGGTTGATTAATCCAGCCTTGGTTATATGATTGAGAATAAGAGTTAAAGAAAAAATTACTTCCATCCATGATTATTTTTATAAATCATAAGCACGAAACAAAATAAAGAAAGGATCACGAAATAATTGAAAAGAAATCAATTATGAACAAATATATACAAAACACCAATTAAATTCACAAACAAAAACTAAAACACTGCACTCCTCGGCAACGACGCCAAAACTAATAACACGTTGTAACGCTAGTCAAAATAAAAACTAGACTATTATTATAGCAGTGGAGAGTCTAAGTTGATCCTCACAAAGAGTGTGTGTAAAGTTTATGAAATGAAATTAATCGGTATTTAGGTTTAGGGGGTTTTGGATTTTTTAAATAAAAAATAAAATGAAACTAGACTAATGAAAACAAATTAAAGAAATTATGCAAAAATTGATAAAAGTGGAAAATTTGGTAGGGACTTGGTTTTATGGTTCAATTTCGGCTTACACCCTAATTAAACATATTTCCTTGATTTATTGTTCTTAAAGCTCTCATAACAACTATTAATTGTGGGTTAATAATTAAATTGAGTTTTTCCTTAGGTTTTGTTTGATCAAGATATAATAATTAATTAAACCTAACCACCGAATAACCTAAGATACGATTTTTAGATTTAATTAGGCAGTAGCATTACGAATTAGGAAAATCGATTAATCAAGGCAATAACCACATATGATGTGTCATTTAACTTAGGTCATGTTATCCCTAATGATTACGAATTATTAGTTGCTACACATGAATTTCAACATAAGAATTACAAATTATATCAAAACTAGCAATAGGTTTGCAATTAAACGATTCAATGAACGCGTGAAAATTATCTTTTCATAATACCCAATGGGTTCATACACTAATAACTTATCAATAAAAAAAATTTGATTATCCATACATAACCCAAATCTATATGCCTAGGATAACACAATTAATTTAATAGGAGAGAAAAAAACAACTAAAATATGAAATACACTTAACATGGGTCATCAACGTCGATATCACCTCTGAACTAGTATCAGGATGTCTTACCCTTCATGGGTCTCTCACGAAAAAATGATTCAGCCCCTATTAATATGACTACCGAAGACCCCTAGCTGCTCTCTTCACTGTGCCTCCCTTTGTTTTTGCCGCAGGCTCTCTATTCTCTATTTGCTATTGTTCACTGATGTGACCAATAAACATTTGATCTATCCACAGTGTTTTTATACCCTCATTACTATGTGTTTTTATGTAAAACTCATGGCTACATTTAATGCATAGGTTAAACGCAGACGTGTCTACATTTAACGTAAATGTTTGCGTTGAGCGTAGACTCTATCTGTGTTTTTCTCTTTGATCAACCTTACAACGTTGCATTTTCTTCATATGTTGATGTCATATTGTGCTTCTCCTTCACCTCACACATATGTTGTCGCTTTACTCCTTGGTTGTCCACCTTTCATCATCTAGCTATCACTCTATTAAATTTACATTCAACCATGCAAAAACATGCACCATGAGTGTTGATTTCCAGCATCCCTCTTCCATAGGTTTTATGCCTTATCCCATTCTTTTATTCTTTATCTTGTCTTCTGTTATTTCAATTTTTTTCTTCTTGCTGCATAAAGACAAGTGAAAATTAATATTCAGAAAATGACTCAAATATTATGGTTTCGACTCACTTTAATTTTTTTTCTTTCTTATTATACCTAAAATCACATATGAGTCAAGGTAAGTATCTTAAGCAATTTCATGTCAATAATCGCTAAGTGTTATGGAATAATTTCATAATCAATTAAGCATCTATCAATTTATAATTTAATTATCAAGTTACTAAGTCATTACTAATGCAATATAGACCTATAGTGGTCTTATGTTGGTGATAATTTTTACAAAAATTCTAAGATTTTGTGCTTAAAAAAAGACTTAGGCTTTCTACGTTATGCAGTCATGATTTCTTGCTTCATGCTGCGTCGTTTTGCTCCTAGTTACTCCTTGCTTTTGTGTTGTGTTTCATCTCTTTCTTTGTCCTCCTGTATTGCGTTTTCTTCATCTTGCAATGTCGTTTTTGTCTCTTTTTCTAGTTATCCATCTTCATTCACTGTTCTTAGCATTTTTTTTTCTTTCTTTTAATTTCCTTCTTATCTTTTAATTTCTTCTTTTTGCTTCATGAAGACAATCGAAAATCAATCTTTGAAAAATGACCCAAGTATCGTGCATTTGACTCACTTTAACTTCTGTGCTTTCGAATTATACCTAAAATCACATATGAGTCAAAGTAAATATCTTAAGCAATTTCATGTCAATAATCATTAAGTGTTATTGAGTAATTTCATAATCAATTAAGCACCTATCAATTTATAATTTAATTATCAAGTTACTAAGTCCTTACTAGTGTAATATAGACCTATAGTAGTCTCATGTTGGTGATAATTTTTTACAAAAACTCTAAGATTTTATGCTTAAAAAAAAGAAAGAAGGACAGGGGATGAGAGAGAGAAGTTATAAAGAGCCAGTCTAAAACATTATGGGATAAGAAAGGAGCAAATATGGAGACAAATGAGCAGATTCCATCAAGATTCAACTAAAGGACTTGAAGATTTTAAGAATCCATCATAATGACTTGTTTTATCTAATTTTCTTTCACGATTGTTATTAAATTTCTTAATGACTTGTTTTTATCTAATTTTCTGTATTGATCATTATTAGATTTCTTTACCTTGGTATGAACTAAATTAAAATATATCTAAATGGGATAAATTGCCAAACATTGTATTTGCATTGATTCTTTGATTAATGAAAGACCTAATCCTTTTGGTAAATTATTCATAATTACTTCTTATATTTGAATTGAGATTTTCTAACATTTTCATTCAATTATAGATTTCATATATAGGGATTGAGAAATCATATGTACGAATACACCATAAATTGAACGATAAGAGTTTTATGAAATCAGAGACATAAAACTACATAGATGTTTTTTGTATTAAGAATCAAATATATCAAATAAAATTCATTGAACTAGTTAATATGTTATTAGGGCTTTTGATTAGAAAGAGATCTCAATTAGTTGAATCTCCTGAAAAAGATATGGGTGCAACTTTACAATTTACAATTTCTACTAGTTTAAGAAACTAGAGTTAATCATTGGATCAAGATAAATTTAGGCACAAAAAAGGTTGAAGGAGGATTATTTATCTATATCTTGATTGTTAATTGATTAGTTCATTCTTTGTCTACTGCTTTGACTTGTTATTTAGATTAGTAAATTTTAGTTTCTTAGTCATTCTTTTAAATTCAATCATCCATTTTGTTAGATTAAATAATAGAAAGATAGTATTAGTATTTATATTCCTCACAATATCAACGCTCGTATTCATTAGATTATACTATAAGAATAATAGGTACACTTACCTAGTGATCTTTAGTACTGTTTTAGTTTAAATATATCACATCACCTAAGAATCATAGTCAAAACAACAAAACAATAGACAAAAATAAGGAAAATATGGTAGAAATAAGTTTAAATGAAAATTGTTGGGTCCCGATTCCTCCTTCTTAGTATTTAAGCATGTTTAAATGATTTTGAGGTTTAGTTTGATATTTCCTTTTAGTTAGAATAATTTGAGGTTTTTAGTGCTTAGTTAATAGAAATTAAATGAAGGAATTTAGTTAAAATTAGAGTTTTGATAAATTGTTAGAATTGAAAAGAATAAGATGGCTTGGGGGCATTTGAGGAAGTTTGCATATGTTTTTAAGGTTTAAGGCAAAGAAGGAAGGGTAATTGAGTCTTTGTATAGTTATTAAAACAAAAAGAAGGGAAGCTAATGAAGTGTAGCCGTATGGTGAAGGGAAGAGCCACGAAATTTCAAGGAAAAGAAGAGACTTATTGAAGCTACGTAGTTTTGAGGCTTAGGTTATAAGTTAGAAATAAATTCCCTAAGTCATTTACAAGAAACTTACGAAACACACCAAAGAAAAGAGAGGGAGAGTGACTTTCGGCCAAGAGAAGAAGAAGAACAAGAAGAAGAAGAAGAGAAGTAAGGGCTTTGTTTTGTCTTGCTTAAGAAAGGAGAAATTAAGAGTTTCTTTAAGGAGAAAAAGGAAGAGGAAGAGTTTAAGCTTCCATTAGAAGCAAAATCAATTTTCGTGGGTTGTTTCCTAAGGTAAGGG
>JAOSBK010000008.1:17786007-17806443 GCA_027568895.1 Erythroxylum shatona
GTGATGAGCAGGATATCGAGTAGGTCAAAAAGGGCAAGGCAGCACTCCTAGGCTTGATTATTTTGTATTTTGAAACATGTTTGTAAAGCCAGGCTTTAGTTGCATTTTGAGCAAATCATGTATCTTTTGTATTTTGGGATTTCAATGTGTTAATGTAATTGCATCTTGAAATACCCACTAAAGCTTTGCAAAACTTTTATCTTTTGATGCAAATGGTATATGATGGCATATTTACTCATAACCCTCTCAACTTCGTGCATTGAAAATTTTTAGTTTCATAAAGGAAACTTCGAGGAAAAATCTAAGTTAACCTAAATTGATTTAGGTAAAGGTGTCTTATAGTAAGTTGTAAATCTTTCTGTCATCTTTCCAACGGTAGTTAGTATGAAAATTTTGGACATCTGAGCTGAAAGTCAGGGTCTTTATAAGGAAAGAGGTGCAAGAGAAGAGTTGTATATTTTGCCTTTTTGCTTCTTTTGTGATGACGTCATCTCCTTCTGTGTTTTGTTTGTGATGATGTCATCTTCTTTTGTGTTTTGTATCGTCTGCGTTTTGCTTCCTCTGCCTTTTTGCTTCTTCTGTGATGACATCATCTCCTTTTATGTTTTCTTTATGATGATGTCATCTTTTTCTGTATTTTGTATCATCTATGTTTGCTTCTTCTGTGTTACTGTTCATAAACTTCCTCTTATGTTTTGTTTCCTTTTGATTTTCGCTCCTTCTAAGTTTTACTTCTTCTGTGTTTTGCTGAAGTGTCTTTTTCTGTGTTTTGCTGACATTTCTTTTTTTGTATTTTGTTGACGAGTCTTCTTCTCTATTTTGCTGACGCATCTTCTTCTCTATTTTGCTGACACGTCTTCTTCTGTGTTTTGCTGATTCGTCTTCTTCTATGTTTTGCTGACGTGTCTTCTTCTGTGTTTTTTCTTCTTCTGTCTTTTACTTCTTTTGCCTTTTCGCTTCTTCTACCTTTTCGTTTCTTTTGTGTTTTTACTTCTTCTGTCTTTTGTTTCTTCTGCCTTTTCGTTTCTTCTATCTTTCGCTTCTTTTGTCTTTTGCTTCCTCTATCATTCGCCTTCCCCTATCTTCTGTTCCATTTCTGACCCCCTTCAGAAGATAGAATTCGATCTCAGGATCTTCCTCAAAGTTGTAGGTCTCTAAGCCTTCTTTGAAATCATCCTAAGAGAATCTTCACCTTATATCCCTAATGACAGTATTGCCACTTGTCCCAAGGCTGATGCAAAATGTTTAAGGTCGACTTCTATTCGGATATAGTAAGAGTAGGTCGTCCTGTGGGGGCACGTCACTCATGCAGGATACATGTCTAGATGTCACTTAGGACGTCGAGCTCGTGACCCTCAAGGGCGAGGTGTCCAACACTTATGGTATCAGAGCCCCCAAGTTTAGGAGTATCTTAGGCTTTTGGTGGGTAGCCTAAGATATGAAATGAACATGCATTATTTTCAGTAATCAAATTACATGGTTTTTAAATTTTTTACATGATTTGAAATTGTTTTATATGAACTAAAGTTTTTCACTGATCTTATATTCAAGGAGTAGTAAATGTCGCCTCGAAGGAGAACTCGAGAAGCTCTAACTCGATCTGGCTCTTGTCAAGGGAGTACGGATGAATCCTATGTCCCGCAAGATGCTGGGACACATCCTACTCTTGATTCTGAGGCACCTAATGTGCAACATGAAGTGCCATCGCCTCCCCCTCTTATGCCATCTATGGACCCGCGATTCTTTCAGGCCTTTGCCCAGGCCTTCACATATGCCATGGGCCAAGGGTCACAAGTTTTGATGCAGGCTCTAGTGGAGAGAAGTGGCTGGTATGATAAGCTCCGCAAGTATGGGGGTGTAGACTTCAATGGGACTATAAATCCTGAAGAAGCTGAAGCCTGGTTGAAGAGGATCGAGAGGGTTCTGATTCAAATGAAGTGCTCGGATAAGGAGAAGTTAGATTATGCAGTGAGCTTGCTACAGGGAGATGCCCTTCATTGGTGGGAATCAGTACCCCACAGTCAAGATACGCCTCCATTGTTGTCATGGAGAGACTTTTTGGAAGCCTTCGGGAGGAAATACTTCTCGAGAGTCTATATCCAGGAGAAGGTCAGAGAGTTTCTGAATCTCACAGAGGGATATAAGTGTGAGTGAATATGAGCTGAAGTTTACCCAACTATCTTAGTATGCCGCCAACATTGTTGCTAATGAGGAGGATAAGTTTCGCAAGTTTGAAGGAGGTCTTCCTCTGGGGATCAAGGAGAAAGTTCTGATCCATAACTTCTATGACTACCAACAACTAGTAGATGCCCTTGAATTGAATTGAATTGAGAGCTTGAATTGAATTGAGAGGTCTTCTTGAAGATTGTAGAATATGTTTAGAGCTTTCCAATGATATAAAATTTGTCTCATTTGGACTTAAGATGAAGAAGTTATGAGGGTTGAAAGGTTTCAGCTACTGTTGATGAGGGTTGTAATTGTGCAGTACCTTTGGAAGGGTTTTTCACCCCCTTAGAGACTGATTTGATTTTTGCATCCTTCATAGAAAATGTAGATTATCTTTCTATCTTTCCAATGATGTATAATATGCAAATTTTGGAGTTAGAAATAAAAAGATATGAGGTTGGGAAGAATGTTGTTACTGTTCATTTAGCCAAATTCACTGTTCCATTGGTTTTTATATAGGCAGTAACTTTGAGAGTGTTTTTACCCCTTTAAATCACTGAATTGATTTTTGCTTCCTTCATGAAAGTTGTAAATCATCTTCTTATCTTTCCATTGAGGTAAAATGTGATATTTTTAGGCTTTTGAGGTAAAAGATATGAATTTTCAAACTTTTGGCATTGTATAGGATAATTTGATTTTCGGCAGAAACATTAAAGCAATTGTTGATCAACTTAAAGGCCAAACTAGTTTTTCAATCTTTCATGGAAGTTGTAGAGCTTCCTTTGAACTTTGGTTTGATATCAAATTTGTCAATTTAGGAGTTCGGGAGCAAAAGTTATGAATTTTGGAAAGAATCTGATTTTATAGATGTAAATATGAAAAAAAAATTGAAAATTGGCTCGCAGGCGCCCTCGCGAGGGCTAGCAACTCGCCCTGCGAGTGCCCTCTCGAGGGCGAGCGCCTTGCCCCGCGAGCGATTTTTCTTTTTATTTTCTTTTCTGATTTTCTAATTTAAACCTCCAATCCCACCTTTTCGTTTGTAACTTCTTCATTTGACCTATGATTTACTCCGTTTTCGAAGCATTGGTTTTAGAAAAAAAATTTCTACCCCTTTTTGGTAGAATTAGAGCCTTCGGGTTTGAGTTGAAAATTTCAGTGTTAACGTTGAGAGTCTATTATGTGACATTTTTTAATATAATTTCATTTTTGGGCGATTTCTCGGTCTATAGAGATCCGATTGAGGAGATTTTTGATTCTAATTAATCGAGAGTTATGCAATTTCATTTTAGCTTAGGAATAGGATTTTAATTTTGGGTCCTAAGCTGATCATTTTTTATTGGAGGAAAATTAGGGTGAATTTATCAAGATTTGTTCGGAAGGCATTAACATAGGTTTGTTTTGAGTTTCCTTTTGTGGTCAGGAATTCCTCCCTAGTGAGATGTGCGTCCAGATGTCATGTAGGACGTCGAACACGTGTCTCACCAGAGAGGGGTTCCAACAAAAATCCTAATTTTGTTAGTAACTTGATTCATTGAAATGATATTTAGATCTTAATTCTTAAATGAAAATAACCTTAGATTGGCCTTCTAAGGGTTTTTGGACTTTTTATGCTAACCTTAACTTTTAGGGAGATAATGACGTGTCTAAAGTGTAAATTCTCCAAAAGTCCCATAAATATTAGGGCTTTTATGCTTTATATAGGTTTTCACACCTTTGAACATGGTTTAGGCCATAATCATGGCTCAGGCTATAGATATAACTGTTTCCTCTGAGTGGGAGACGTAGTAGCTAGCATGCTTATATCCCCAAACTATGGATCTTTCTATTTCTTTTGTGACTAGCATACAATCTCTGGCATAGACATTGCTCAATCCATATTACTTTATAAATATCTTTCAATGCTATACATTCTCTCTCTAAGCTATGTCCTAGTTTAGGTCTCTTATTTCACGTAATCCATATAAGACATAAGCTAGTACATAAACATAAGCTTGATCGTATTCTTCTGAGAATTGTGATTTTCTCCATATTTTAAAAAAGCCCTAATTCTTTAAAAAAAGAAATCAAAACATAAGTAAAAAAACAAATATGATGTGGAAATCATATAAAATAATAAGAAAATATGAGTTGTCAACTTGAAAAGAAAGAAAAGTGATTGAGTATGATCCAACCTTGAGGACTAATATAAAAGCTTAGTTTCATAAGAGTTCAATAAGAGGCCATTTTGGATTACTAGGAATTTATAAAAGGGTGCAAGCCTTACTTTCATTGAAATAATATAAAAAAATGATGTAAGGGAATTTAGTAAGTGGAAACGCAATTAGATGTTAAATATCGGCACATGATACCTTAATTACTCAATCTCACTTGGTACCCTGGTACTTCTCTAGTACCTAGTCATCTGCGTAGGATATCCTCAAGACTAATGATATGCTAGAACCACTCTAGTAACTAGCCATCGGTACAGGACATCCCAGGAGCTCAAGATGCCCCGGTACCGACTACATAGATAGGTACCTAGCTATCACTCACTCATATCTGAACAACTTATCAATTTATGGTCATCAAATGTCGCCTACCCTAGGGAAGCCACCGCTTCTCGATTTTCACCAATTATTTCCAACATATTATCAATTAATCTCTATTTAATTAAAACAATTTCCATCCAATTAACAAGCAATACACCTTATAAAACATAACAAAATATAAAAGTGAAACACCTTTTACTTAATTAATTATTTGTTAATAAAATAAACATAATTCATGCATGTAACTATTAATCATTAAATTTGGACTATCAATTAGTTGAGTTCGAATTTAATAATTAATTCAAAATATCATTCGCTAAAAATAATTTCTTAATAACGAAACGATACATTATTCTAAGAGTACAGTCTAAGGTTATCCTTACCTTAATTTCAGACTCAACTAATTGACAGTCCAAATTACTCCTTAATTGGACCTTCGAACCTATAAATTACAAAATTATATTAGAATAATTTAAGAAAATTTCCAATCCAATTACACTTAATAATCCAACATTATTTCCTTCTCTTTATCCTTAATTATAAAAAATAATATCTTTACTAACTTAACCGTTATAATTACTAAAATACCCTTAACTAATTACTAAAATTCCAAATTTATCCTTAACTATTTGCATTTCCTACTTTGCCTCTTAATGCAACTTAAATTTTCCAAAAATTTTATCATCTTGACCCTCTCCTCTTCTCCTATCTCCTCTTCTTTTCTCATTTTCTAACCACTTTTTCTCTAATTTTTTTTTATCTCCTTCTATGACTTTAATTTGTCTCAAACAACCATAACATGTATTCCAACTATAAACTAGTGTAGAATGATCAAAAAACACAAAAAAGATACAAAATAGCAACTGAAATTTTACCTATATTTAAGAGATTTTGAGATTGTTAACTTCCACAATTTCCTCTCATTTGCTTGAAAACAAACACAACGAAGAAACCTACGAGAGAAGTTTCACATGCAATAGAAAGAGGGAACTTTAACACTCTTACCAAGTTGAAATAATTTAGAGAAAAGATGAAGAAAGAAGCTGAATTCATTGGTGCTCACAATTTGTTTTTTTTCCAGATGTTGACTTTTATATATGTTTAATAATTTATGGGCTTTGTTAATGACATGGTGGGCTGCTTTTATTTGCTTTGTGGCTTTGCAGTGTGTCCCATGCTCAACTGCACAAGAATAGCTTGATCACTTTTATAGGTGCTGCTACTCCACGGCCTTATGGAAACACATTCAAAGTTTCTTTGGAATCCATTGTACTACTACAGACACAACAAAGGAAACCAAAGCTTGTTTACCATCGTTTTTAACCAAAATTAGGGCATATGCTATTGCATGCAACTTGGTTGCTATTATGTCCCCAGGAATGTGTATTACATGGTGTTTATGAATAGTGCATTTCCCTTGGTCACTTGTTAGAATTGATTTGCTTTTGGATGTCATGTAACTTTGAGATCCAATTTTCTTTTAATGAATTTACTTTCCAAATCATATGCAATAGCCTAAAAGTCATCTTCAAAATACTGACAGTCGTCCGTAACTTAATTTAAAATTTGGAAATTGTACTTTTTTTACTTTTATTATTCTATTACTACAATCTTCCTCCATACTTATCAACCCGTTGAAGAAAAATACCACTTTTAATGCATGTATAAAAGAAAAGTTTCAAGACCGCAACCCATATATTCGAAGAAAAGTTTACAAACCTGACTGAAAGAGTTGAAGGAACGAGTGATGTAATTATGAAGAATCAAAATGTTGGACTTGGTGTTGTAATCGCCTAGAAGATATTTGCCAAAGCCAGAAAATGACAACATGTGAGCCCTTCACAAATTGGATGGCTAAGAAAGTTTTGAAACGGAGGGAAGAGGGAATAGGGTAAAGAGAGAACAGAATCTGTTCCCCAAAATCTAACAGCATCTCTGTTCTAAGTTCTAAATGCGAATGGATTGGATGGCCGTCTGTTGTACTGTCCGCACACTTATTAAAGCGCACACTAGCCTGAGTGACAGCTTTGGAAGAGATTGCAGGAAAGGAGGAGACAATTTTGCAGAGCCATGAATGGAATGCCCATGACTTGCCCAAAAAGAAAAAGCAAATGTATTTCTTTCCCGTAAGATGAATAATTTTTCATTTACTACAACTAAAATTGTATTAGGAATGTATTATCTACAGACGCAGACAGTTACATGTGTGGTGGGGCTGGCTGGCTGGCAAGGCAACCCCAACCCGTTTATAATGTTGTCGCTGTCGGTGGTGTCCAAGCCAACCCCAACCTCTATTGTGGCTGTGAGGTTCACGGGGATCTTTGGAAAAGTCCAAAGTGGAAGAAAGAGAGAGACTCCTGGGGCGAGGGGAAGCGGGCATGTGGATGAGTGGGGGACATGCCAAACTCTTAATCAACTTACCCTTGCCTCGCTTCCAAATAATTGGGTTTTTGACCGAAAGAAAAGATGGTAAAAGAAACCCAAAGCTCAAACTAAAGCTTCCTCCTTTCTCTGGGTCACACTTGAAGTTAAATAGCATTAGCTTCTTCATTTTCTCGCAAAATATTCAAACTTGGTTTCTCTTTCAGCTCCTCTGTTCCCCAGTGAAGAAGATGCCTAGGCCAGGCCCTAGACCTTATGAATGTGTTAGAAGAGCTTGGCACAGTGATAGACACCATCCCATGAGAGGGTCTCTTATTCAAGACATTTTCAGGTTATACGCCTAGCATACTCAAGTGTCTTTCATTCTGTTCAAGTGCGCTTCTTTTTCATCCAAATTTCCTTTTCTTTTGTTGATTAGACTCGTTAATGAGGTTCATAGTTCTGCAACTAAGAAGAACAAGGAATGGCAAGAAAAGCTCCCTGTTGTCGTCTTGAAAGCCGAAGAAATTATGTACTCCAAAGCTAATTCTGAGGTGAGGTTCTCTCAATCTGCCTACTCTTCACCCGAACCAACATACTCAAGTCAATTTTAAATTAGATATCTTAAGATCCAAAACTATTTTCATTGTCTCATTTCCTTTTTGTTCTCACCAACTGGACTAAGCTTTTGCTTCTTCAGAGATTTAGTTGCTGTTGCTCCTTCAAGCTTATGTTTCTTTTTTTAAAAATAATTATTTGTCCCACTTTTCCCAGGCCGAGTATTTGGACATTAAAACACTCTGGGATCGAACTAACGATGCAATTAACACAATTATTCGGCGGGATGAGAGTACTGAAACTGGAGAGCTCCTTCAACCTTGTATTGAAGGTATCTACCCTAGTTCTTTTTCCTTTCTTTTGTGAAAATGTCGACCACTCAAATTAAGGTTGTCACATCTAGAACAGTGAATTTTGTTGCTTAGGACTAGTTTTGGGTCACTTTCTCAGTGCCTGATGTCAATTTCATGGAATACTCTTTTGAATTGTTGATCGTTCAAAACATGTGGCTGGTTTTCTTAGAAAAGATAAGGAGGAGTTACTACATTTGATTGCACATTAACTATTCTTTTCCCTTGCAAAGGTTGTCACTATGTTCTCCACTTTGATCATGGTTACTGTAAGTGCATGATAACTCCAGAAGCATCCCGCAAATGTGGATGCTTTTGTGTAATGAACTTCCTTGCATTTGAACACTTCTCAGCTGCTTTAAATTTGGGATGCACACCAAGAAGAGCCTCGAGGAGCCAAAGGAACAGTAATCCTCCTAGATGTTACCTGAGTCCTGGTGAAGATCCCAACAATACTACTCCTGCCATGATACATGGCTCCATCCAAACAAATGACCCGCGCAACTTGCAATTTATAGCTAATTATCCTAATCTCATAAATCCCACAATTTCCAATCTGATCCAGTTAGCCTCAGAACCACAAAATCTTGTTCCCCAGAAGAGTCATAATGTCACCTCTGACAAATCTCCCTATGTGGCTTATAATAACAGTAACCAATTCTTATGCATAGAAAATTATCCTGGATCAAGCTTGTGCTGTGTTTACCCCTTATATTATGGAGGTTGCCCTGGGACACAGCATTGTTTTGGTACTACTACCAAGTCATTTCTTGGCGAATTGGAGCCTATAAAGGGTGGTATATCAGAAAATCTTTTCTCCTGCAACGTGAATGTTCCAGCTGATGGTCAGAAAGATCTTAGGTATGATCATTTGAACCAACATGAAGTTAGTTGTGATCTATCTCTGAGGTTGGGCTCTCTGTCAACACCTTTTTCGTGCAAGGAAAACATACAATGCCATGATGCTGCAGATGGATTTTCTCAGGAGCGGTGTAAGTTGAATGATAAGAAGCAAAAAGTGGATAAGGACGTCTCTTTTACTAATGTCAATGTGGACGATCCATTGCATTGCCCAAGCAAATTGAATCAACAGACAAGATAGACTGGACTAAAAAGCGCAAGGCATTTTTGAATCACCCTGTGGAGAATCAGCTATTCTTTTGGCCACCAAAGCTTCGGTGTAGTCATTTAACTGGTAAAATGGAAAGTGCAGGTTCATAGACCCCTGGTCTTGCTTCAATATGTGAGCTTCAAACTCATGAAATGCCTTGGCGAGAAATGGCCTGTTAAAGCATTTTTGGCAATGTAATTTGGTAGTTTAATGAATGAAAGTTGAGTTCCTGCGGTTGCCGTAAGAATGCGAGATTATATATATGCAAAAAGATAAACTGATAGTAGGTACTTGTGAGTACAATGTACAACGAAAAGCTTTGTAGGTACTTGTGAGTACAATGTACAACGAAAAGCTTTGTAGGTACTTGCGTGTACAATGTGCAGCTAATTGTGTGTAGGATGTACAAAGAAAACTATATAGCTACTTGTGTGTACGATGTACAAAGAAAAGCCTTGTAGCTACTTGTGTGTACAATGTAAAGCTTTGTACATAGGCAATGTCGTTCTTGAGAATTAAGGTCAAATACCTTCATCCCGTGTATGTGCTTGAATTTTGGGGAAAGAAAATTATGAAATAAGGTTGATAACTGAGTTTTTTTTTTTTTTTCCCCCTCTCTTGTGAATTGGAGCACATATAATACATTCATGATCTTATTATTATATACTCCGCAGCAATGAAGAGAACTTCAGCATTATAAGAACTAATTACCAGTCACTAAGTGCCGGAACACCAGTCCCCGTTCTAATTAGAAAGTGTAGAAAATGGATGATCAAGAAATAAAAGGGCTTTACCTTAACCTTTTCGCTAGCATGAGTGAATGGTCATTCGATTATGTTGTGGTCCTCTCTTTAGCTGTAAGCTGTGCTTGTATGTGGTCTATTTAGCTATTGGATATGGTAATCAAGATTTTTAATTTAACCATGCTCCTAATTGGAGTATTGTGGACCTTATAGCTCTTGTTTGCAAATTTGTCAGCAAGACTTGCCAATAAATCGGTTTGTTATTGTGGTAGGCTTAGATTTTTACTGTTTTGTCAGTTGTCCGGTGAAACAGAAGAAGGAAAGAATAGACAGTTTTTGTCATCTTCCAGATGGAAACCTTAGGGGCCACTCATAAACTTAACATGAGCCATGGCTGCTGCGGCTGGTTAAAAAGGAAAATCTTATACAGGGGAACAATAGTGAAAATCTATCTGCAGTCTCCTGAGGAGAGGGAATGTAGAAACTGTCCCCTTTTTCTCTTCCTCCTCCAGTTCCTTAAGCGGTATATTTGCAAGAAACCTCTTTATGAACTCTTTACAACACTCCTTTCCCTTGCAGATTATAGTTTCACTCTCTTCTCTATTATCCATTCTACCATTTTCCCCTGCCCTTTCCTCTGTTCCGACCTCTTCTTTCGTGTTCTTTCCAACCATCATAGAAGACTCATCAAACCTTAACATGAATGCCTGATTGCAACCCTCGAAGAGCCTCTCACCTAAAGAATCAATGATATAATAAGCGTCTTTATCGACCTTCAACACGAAGAAATGATCGTTCCAACTCACTATATAGATCCTATCTTCAGAATTATCAGTGTTTCTACTTATCTCTCCCCACACATCATCAAAAGACGTTGCACCTTTCAAATTTTGGAAATTGTCAGGACTGAATATCCCGGTAAAGGATTGGAGGACGATCAAGGGTCTAAGATCAGCCTTCAATACCGTCTCCAGATCGAAATGGCAATCGGGGAAGTCAGTGCGGTGAGCCTTGTTGTCGCAAAGTTTTCGCCACTCGGATGAGCCTTCAGTTATAAGAGTGTCGAACTGTGAAGTGGTAAGCATGCAGGCTTTGTTTGAGCAGAACCAGTGTGCAATGACTGCCACTAATGCTGTGCAGGCGCTTTGCCCAGCTGCTCTTTCACTTCGTTGGTCGAAGGAAGCCAAGAACACGTCTGTTTTGAGTTTTGCCTCCCCATCTCTGCTCAGTATATCTTTCGGTTCCCAGTCATTGCCTCTGATAAAGCTCCCACCTTTCTGGAATATCAGAAAAAGCGAACTTCAGTGATAATTCAGAACTTGAAGGACTACATCAAGTTCTCTCACCAGAACTAAATTTTACAAAGATTTCAGTGGGACCTTTTCTTTTTTTCAAAGAGTTCAAACTCTTGAACTGTCTCGATTTGAAGGGGGTATCTAAAGTACTATCACGGTTCTTGGCAATAGATTTTAGTAACCTACCTGTAACTCAAAGGGACCAATACCACTAACGTCAGGATTCTCGATCAACGATTCTACTTTCTTTCTTGGCAATCTTAAACTCGTTCGCCTTCTCTTCCATGAGAACAAACCAGTCCTTGGAACAAAGTCAGAACGAGTTTTTTCACTAGATGGCGATCCCATCTCAGCCCATGAACTCGACTCTGAATCACTGCTGCCGTTCTTTGGCGAACCATCTGAGATAAACACAGAAGGGTGGTTCGAGTCGCTTGGACTCGGTTCATCCTCTTTGCGCTTTTGCTTGTCAAGTGCTATAAACTTCTTAACCACGTGAAAGATATCTCCTGTATGTTCTGCAACTGTCGTGTTTTGACCGATTCTTGTCGAGTCATTTGAATTAGTGATCTCGGCGAAGCTCAAGCGCACCTGTAAGAAACGCGTTACGCGTCAATGGACTTTACTAAATGGATAATGAGGCAATCTTATTGATAAACACTACAGAGAATACAATCAAAATGTTCATCTTTATTTGCTTTCTGGGAAAGAATGGTTGAAGTTGCCTGGTAATTGCTGGCCATTCCAGCTGTCGTTAGGTCTTGTCTTTCTTAACATCCAAGTTCAAAGAGTAAATTATCCATAATTTAATCTTGCAAAACTTGTAACGAACATCTTTTCTTTATAAAAATTTACGTTTGCTTCTTTTGACTATTATGATAATATTTTCTAAATTATATTTTAAGGTATTTATTAATGTACTAAATTAGTTTAGAAATAATAGTCATGAAAATTAATGAAATTAATAATCATATATTTAGCTCTTTTTATAATTCTCATAAAAATTTTTATCATTTTTATTTTACTTATCAGAATACATCACTTAAAAATAAGTAATGAAATTATCTTTTTTAAAGCAAAAAAAATCAAAATTTAACTGAAATATGTTAGTATTTTAATAGACCAATAAATAGTTTAAATTTGTATAAATTAAATATCACCTAGCTACGTACATTCCTTAGTTGCAGGAAGAAAAGAAAAATACAAAAACAGCGATGGAATTGAATCTGCAAAGATATAAACATACCGAAAGAGTCGCCTCAATGGCCATTCCATCAATCTGTAAAGGGATAAGCAATTTCTTCTCTATCTGGGACTCCGCTCTTGTAATAAATTCAGCTATATTCAACGACACATTTCCTAAAACTACCAATTTGCTCTTAGGATTTCGATCTTCACTCTGCAATAAGAACATAAACCACCATCAAGCACTAGGCACCTAGAAATGATTTATAAGTCAAAAGTTGCCAGGACAAGACCCTTTCTTTAACAAACGGAACATACAGTTAAGACATCGAAAGACACATTCCAGGGAGCGAACGAATCTTCTCTGGATGCAGTCGGGAAGCTACAAATTCTCTCGAACTCGTCGTCCCAGTGAATGGACTCACCTTCCCTCAATAACATTTCCCTGCTGTAGTTTATCTGCGTCTTGGAAGGTCGTTGAAAGGAAACAAAACTAGTCTTGGGTCCTTTCCACTTCATCTTAAGAACCACAACTCGCTCTCTCTCACCATCCCCGACCATTTCTCTGCAGATCCCTCCAAGCTTCAATGGACTCACCTTCACATGGAGTTTCCTGGTTTGACCGGGCGACAACGACCACTTTGCCATTATTGTAAGGGGAAAAACAAAAGGAAAGGTCCCGAACTGATTTTGGATATGATGTTGATGATGATGATGATAACCAGAGAAATGTTCATATAATGGCGTGCTAGGAAAATATATGATACATGGGAAGGGACAAAATATGAAGACTAGGTCTTTAAAGAGTGATTTTGAGTTTACCTGTTCTGTCTTTAAAATAAATCTCCAATTTCCAGCGCGTAGATTTGCCCAAATTGGAAAGACCACGAATCCCTGATTCCGTTGACGGAACCGAACACGTTAAAGCTACGCGTCATTTCTGTAGGGTTTGGAAGGAATGAGGTGACACGTAAACAAAGATATTACGCACGTGGGGTAGGCGTAAGGTGAAAGTGCGTAGATAGGATGTTTGGTTTAGGGACAAAACAAACGAAATTAGACCCGACGAGCTACGGGAGAGCCGGGCGAACTTCAACTCGGTCCGTCGTTTATTTATTTATTTATTTATTTTAAAATGGGGTCGTTTGGGAGTAACGATCAGGCTTTGATAGATGGACCAAACAATATTAAATGGGCCTCAAAGCAGTCAATTTAGATTAGTGTAAATAATACACGTACTGCAGCAGTTCTTCAACAAATTAATATGTCATTCCTCTTGGGTGGAGTATTCCTTGGTACATAGTTTTGAAATTTTTAATGGACATATATATATATATAATCATGTTCTATTATAAGGTTTAGTTTAAGATTAAAAGTGCTACAATAAAGTTTCAAATTAATACACCTAAATCATCAAATTAATTATGAATTATTACATGTATAGGAATCTTAATATTATATTCTTATTTTGTAATAGAAAACAAGGATAATTAAGAATAAGTAATAATGCCCGAGAGCGCGTTAGAATTTCTTATCTGCTATTTCGACATTAGGAAAAAAAAAAGAATACAACTTATAAGTATTTCTCCAAAGGCCAAAAAGAGCTACTATTGTCTATTCTTAAAATTTTAGGTATACTTCTATAGTCAAGTCTATTTATGGATTAATCTAAATTTGTAGTAAATATTTTGTTTTAAAGTATACCATTGCATCTGATAAAGTTGCTTATTTACGACCATAAGATCATATGTTTAAATTTGTAAAATTACACAAGAAAGACTACGTATATTATGATTCTCTCTAAACCCTGCAAAGCAAGTAGCCTTGTGTATTGAATACGTTGATTTTTTTTACTTTAAGGATTATTTTGATTTTAGTATAATTTCATATTTTATCATATTTATTTGAGATTAAGTTAGTTTTTATGTGAGAATTTTATCTTCAGCTTACATTTTTTAATTTGTAATTTGCATATATTTCAACTTTTGAATAAATAAATAAATAAATAAGGAAAAACATGATGTTTTTCATTGGTGATGGGAGAAGGTTATACTTGCCACTTTCTTATTAGTTTATAGTATGTGATTATGGTATTCTATCCAAATACTTAGAATGAGCAGGACTAAGATTAAGATTGAGTACTTAGAATGCAAGACTAAGACTGAGTACTTATAATGCAACTTTTCGAGACGTTAGGTGGTCCATGATGTAGTCGTAACAATTGGAGCTGAAGTCATACCATAGAAATTGTGTAGAAATTGTGTTTTAAGTACCTCGGGTTTATCATTCAGAGTAATGGAGAGATCGATGCCGATATAGTCCATCGTATCAGATCCAAGTGGTTTAAATGACGAAATGCATAAGGGGTTTTATGTAATAAGAAGATCTCACTCAAGCTTAAAGGTAAATATTATAGAATGGCGATTTGGCCAATCATTTTATATGGGGCGGAGTGTTAGCCCACCAAACGCATACATACTAGTAAGCTGTTGATATCGGAGATACAGATGCTCCAGTAGATGTGTCACATTACCAGAAAGGATAAGGTCCAAAATTGTATGGTGAGAAACAAACTACAGGTGACTTGTTGAGCCTCGTTTCCGGAGCCCAACTATCGTTCCAAATAACATAAGACATGAGCGTATTTCTCTGTAGAGTTATTTCAATGAAATCTCCTTAGTCATCATTCTCATAATATCTCAAACCACAAGGGTGAGCCCACACAGCAGAATCACAATTTGACCTCTTCAAAATAATTGTGGCTCTAGATCTCTAGTTTATTCTGAAGCAAGAATCATCTCAATCGGAGCACTACGGTTCAAGATATTAGTAAAATACCAAAGTATGTGTGGTAAACAACCAATTCATGCTCTTCCAATCAATTTCCTCACTTTCTCTCCACAAATCTTTTCCAAATCAACACCAATGGATGAAAATTTTTATGGAGAGGTATAAAAATGTGTTAGGAATCTATTGCTTCAAGAATCACTCCATTTGAAGGTCGGATGGTGAACTTGTGTCTAAAAGAATCAAACATGTTTATATCCTCAATTATAATGTACCTATCTTGGGACAATTAGCATAACTTTCTCTAGAGACCTCGTATTAAGTTCATTCTTAGACGGTTTGAAAGAGAACTTCTAGATCTACAACTTTTATGAAGACTATAAAGAGATCTTTTTCCATCTATAGGGTCAAAATTGCTGATTTACTGTAGTTATTCCTTGTAAACAATACATGTCCACCTAATGGACATTGTCGGGCTTGGGGGTGTTTTTACACCCGAGAAGGTCTGTTTAACGGACATTCACTGGGCTGGGAGTGTTTTTACACCCGAGAACGTCCGTTTAATAGACTTAAAATCCATCTAATGGACATGTGTGACACAAAACTCCCTCCAAAGCCTCTCTAATGATTCCTACATCCATTCTAACATCACTTTCACTCATAATCTTCTCAAACTCATTTCTTCTAATGCAATATCACTCCTTAAACATTCAATTTTCAATTTGTTTGCATTAACTCCCAAATCTCCACTCAAATGACTCATCACGTACAATAAGTTCTCATCATTACTATAGTTGTTCTGTATATACATCCTATGCAGCATCATCACTTTTAATGATCGTATCTCTTAACTTCGATATCCAAAAATTTCATACTTCATATTGTTGGAAAGCTAGGAAGATAAACTACAACTTTTATGAAGGCAACTTTGGCTAATTCTACCTAGGTCGATACAGTTTTTCCCTTAAGTTCAGAACACAATTTCCACACCTATGAACTTGCAAAATGCAATATCTATTCATATAAAATCAACTACTAAATACCTTTTGGTAAACTCTTAAATCTTACTTCAATTGGTTCATCCCCTACAACCTTTCCAATCTCTAACATGTTATTCTAAAACGAGTAACAATTTGCAATCTTGACAAAGAAGCATATGCATACACACGTTTAACATCCACAACCGTCATACTCAACTTGTAAAATGACATAATCATAGACAAAAAGAAATCCTCAAATTCACATTCTCATTACTAAGCGTAGTAAATAATTGAACAAACTTTGTTTACATATCAATATACAAATCATAAACTTAAAACAAATACAAATGGATGTTCAATATTTGGCATGCTTAATAAGCTATACAAAAGTGTTCGAACTAGTTTAGTACAAAAGCTAAGTATCTCGGAGTTGTCTAATTGCCTTGCAAGGATCGCTAATCTTCTCGTTCTGCACCTGAGGAGGGAAAATGATGGGTTGAGCTACACAACTCAGTGGCTAATATATTTATAGCCATTGGCGATGAACCACACAATCAAACATACGAATATTCATTTAAACATACATGCCTTATCTTAATCTAGCATTGTAAGTTCCATAATCACAATTCTAATTCACAACTTATAATTCAATACATCATTATATAAAACATATTGGATGTAATTTAACATCAAAGCATAGTACTTAACTTCACCATAACTTAACACATCAGAATGCAAATACACAAACAAATGACTCGAGAATTCAATGGAACGAAACAGAGAAACTGAAGTTTACTTCGTGAACAAAATGAGTCCACTTTTCGGATCTCATGTGCCACAAGCGGGCAGCCAGGAAAAGGCTTTATGTCGACGTGCACGTGACTACGAAACAGTTCCTTTTTTGCCCAAACACAATCAAATCTCATGCTCAATTCAATCAATCACAAGTTCATATTCTCATGGTTTTTCTTCTTTCCATTTAATCAAAATGCCATGATACAATTTCAAGGCATAGCATAATCATACTCACAATTCAATTTTATCAAATGTCATACATCATAATGCAATTTCCACATTACAACATTTCAAAGCAAGTCATTTAGCACACAATACACACACAAGGCATTTTGCTCATTACATAATAACTATAAATAAATTACCTACCTTATTTCGCTTGAAAATTCAAACTCAATTGTACCCTTCCTCTTGCTCTTGAATAGGGTTTTCTTGATTTCCTAACATAATCAAAATTCTCATTCAATCCACATTCAATTGGAAATCCCCCCTAAAGCTTCCATAATCACAAAAATGCAATCAACACAAATCAAGCTCAAATCTAACCTACCCATAGTCCATTTAGGTTAGAAAAACCAAAACCTAGTTTAGAAACCCTAAAAATCAATTGGGTCTCTCAATCATCTTCTTCCTCCAATCATTACCAACACAAAAACCCTTTCTCTCACT
Source organism: Erythroxylum shatona (assembly GCA_027568895.1). Classification (NCBI taxonomy): domain Eukaryota; kingdom Viridiplantae; phylum Streptophyta; class Magnoliopsida; order Malpighiales; family Erythroxylaceae; genus Erythroxylum; species Erythroxylum shatona. The sequence continues at coordinate 17,803,536 of JAOSBK010000008.1, forward strand.
AAACTCCTTAATTCTCAACACAACCCATTTCTTTGATAAATCAAGAAGAAAAGATGATGAACTTACCTTAGAAGCTTAATTTCTTCTTCTTCCCATAATTTCTTCTTCCTTTCGCTTCTTTCTCCACGATTTTTCCTTCTTTTCTTCTTCTTTTCACGTTTTTTCTTCTCTCTTCTCTTGACTTCCATGACACTCTCTCTTCCCTTCTTCTAATTCAAGCCCATTTATTAGTCTTTCTTCCCATTTCGCCCCTCATGTATCTTATCCTTCCCATTTTACCCCTTATGTCTATTAAAACAAACATCTTATACTTCTAACTCCTTAAATATTTATCATGAAAAAATTGAAGGAATTTCATAACTCTTCCTTCTAGAAAAATATTCCCCATTGTCTTAAGTTTCTAATTACACCAAAATCATCCAATTTGGTTTGGAAATCTGAAAGTTATATCCCAAACATTTCCAAACTATTCTTATACTGAAACAATATTATGTGTTCAACTTCCATTCAAATATTGAAATTCTTATGGAATGAATTAGAACTCTATTCCATCAGATGCTTTGTATCCCTATCTCTCTATTTTAATCCAAATTAAGAATCATTTCATTCAGATAACTAGAGAAAAGGTTATGGCTAAAAAATCGAAGCATACTCAATGATTATGTTTCAACTATATTTTCCAGCTTTTAACTTCCAACATTTCATATATAATAGTTCTAACTTCCAAGAAAAGTTTGGGGTCCAACAATGATGGAATTATGGTGGATGTATAGAGATTTGAAAGAGCATTTCTGGTGGAAAGGCATGAAGAAGGATGTAGTAGAATACTCAAGCAAGTGTCTAGTATGTCAGCGAGTCAAGGCTGAACACCAGGTGCCTTTAGGCAAGTTAAGGCCATTGTCCAGTCTTGAGTGGAAGTGGCAAAGGATAACTATGGATTTTCTAATGGATTTGCCTAAAGCTAGTAGGAAGCATGATGCTATATAGGTTATTGTTGATCATTTGATGAAGTCAATCCATTTTCTAGCAACTAAACAGACTAATACTCTACATGTGCTAGCAAAGAAGCATATTGATGAGATAGTAAGACTACATGGGACTCCAGACTCTATAGTTTCTGATAAAGATCCTCAGTTTACTTCAAGATTTTGGGAAAGTATACAAGAAGCTCTGGGGGCTAAGTTAAATTTTAGCACTGCTTTCCATCCCCAAACAGATGGCCAATCTGATTCGAACCCTTAAAGGAGTGCTCAGGGCATGTATGATGGATTTCAAAAGTGCTTGGGATGTGCCATTGGTCACTTGCAATAATTCGTACCACTCGAGCATTCAGACAGCTCCTTATGAAGTACTATGTGGAAGAAGATGTAGAACTCCTATATGCTTGGATGAAGAAGGAGAAAGGAAATTAATAGGACCAGAGTTACTCTAGATGACAATTGACAAGGTCAATCTAGTTAAGCAAAGACTTAAAGCAACTCAAGATAGAATGAAAAACTATACTGATGCACACTGAAAGAAAATGGAGTATAAAGTTGGTGAGAAAGTCTTTCTTAAGACATCTCCTTGGAAAGGAGTCATGAAGTTTGGAAAGAAGTGCAAGTTGAGCCCAAGATATGTAGGTCCCTGCGAGATTGTTAAGAGGATTAGACTACTAGCCTATACGTTGGCGCTACCACCAAAATTGTCACAAATACATGATGTCTTTCATGTTTCCATATTAAGGAGGTATAAAGTAGATCCCTTCCACATCATTTAGACCACTGAGGTTTAGTTGGGAGATGATCTGACTTAAGAGGAGACTCTGGTGGAGATTTTAGACACTAAGGAAAAGGTCCTCGGGAACAAGATAGTTCAACTAGTTAAAGCTTTATGAAAAAACCATTCCACGAAAGAGGACACGTGGGAGCCCTTGGAGGCCATCAATGAGAAGTATCCACACATCTTCAATGACTCAAGTAAGAATTTCAAGGACGGTATACTTTTAAGAGGGGGAGAAATGTTGGCCCTTAACTTTTTTTCTTGTTGAGTTAAGCATGATTTAAATAAATTATAAGGTCTTGATAGATTAATCTTTGGAGTTAATTATTATGTCTATGTTAGTAGGATTTTATTGCATTGGTTAGTTGAATTAAAGTAGTAAGAGTGTATAAAGGGCAAATTTGGCAATTCACATAAATATAAAAGACATAAGGCATAAATGAAGGGCAAACTGGACATCTTACACTCACTAAAGGTATAAATAGAAGAACAAAAGTAGTCTTGCTTTTAAGAAGAAGAAGAAAACGTGAATGAGGGAGAGAAGAAGAGAGAATCGTGGAGAAGAGAGAAAAAAGAGAGAAAGGAGCTAGGGTTTCATCTTTTCTTAGTTTTTAAGAGTGATTTTGAGGTTGTTCAAGAAGAGAAAACGAAAGAGGAAGAGAAGAGCTTCCATTTATGTAACATCCCATTACTCATGTGAGAGATTACTGATAAATTAGCAAACACATCTCATGCTCATGCTCATGCATACATAAGAAGCACATGCACATGAATACTGAATCTTTTCAGATAAAGATAATTGTATATGTATTCATTGACAATTTCCAGGTATAATTGTTTATATATGTGAATATATTGGAAATGTGATTTTTATATGTTGAAAATTGATTTGGGAAGTGTATAAATTGATTTAGAATTTTTGGAGAAATTTTTAGAAATTGTAGGGTATTTTTAGACTAGGAAAAATTGCCAAGTGGCAAAATAATTGTTAAATGGTAGTAGAAAATTCTATCTAATAGCAATAGAAATTTTGATAAATGACTTTAGGAATTATTGATAAGTGCTGTTGAAAATTGGGAGATAATTAGAATAGAAATTGGACTTAGGTTATAAGAATTGGACATGTGGCAAGTGACATAAGTCACTT
>JAOSBK010000008.1:17806543-17836537 GCA_027568895.1 Erythroxylum shatona
GTCATTGTATCGTTATTGCATTGTTACATGATTGTGTGTTTTGGTGTTTTGTTTATTTGTGGTTTTAGTTTTTCTTTTTGGGACAAGTAAAGATTTAAGTGTGGGGATTTTGATTGGTGTATATTATAATATGTTTTTTAGAGGTTTAAGTATGGTTTTATGTGTTTTCTTAGATGATAATCATGTGTTTAGGAATTAGAATTATGTTCTTGTTAGTATTTTATGTGTTTTAATTATTTGATTATTTTGGAATAAGGATTTGACCTTAATATACGTTTTAAGAGTTGTTTGATGTGTTTGTTAGTGAGTGAAAACAAGAAAAATAGAAGAAAAGATGAGGAAGAGCTTAAAGAATAGGAAGATGTATGATCATGCATCAAGCAGCTACATGAGATGCACAATCGTGACAGAGAACAAAGACAAGATGCATGATCAAGCACAGCTTTTCTAACACACAAAAATTTTTGTGTTCTTGACATTTCGAGGCTATTTTTGAAACCAAACTAAGTAGGGAAATCCTAGAAAGAACCCTAAAAGACCGAAAAAGTGTTGAAGGTAAAAAAAAACTCCAAAAAGAAGGCTGCACATCATAATCAAAGAAATCAAACTAGAGACATTAAGATCAACTGCAGAATTTCTAGATCAAGACGTAAAGTTTTTTTCTTTTTTTTTCTCTTCCTATATTTTCATTTGGCTTGAGAGGACGAGCCTTAGAACAACTGGTAAGATTACTCTTTTGTCACCAGAAGGTCACAAGTTTGAGTAACGTAAACAACCTCTTTGTAAAATGCTAAGGAAAGGTTGCGTACAATTGATGACCCTCCTCCCAACCCCCATAAAACGGAGAGCCTTGTGCACTGAGATTTTCCCTTTATATTTTCATTGTCTTAGATGCTAATTTGGATTAGTAGGATGTTGAATAAGATTATGGATTTATAAATCCATATTAAGGATTATTCTTAATCTATTTTGTTAAACTTTATTCTTATCAAATTCAATATATGTTAATACGTTATGATATTTGTTATGCTTATACATGATAATAAATCGAGATATTGAATCAAGTTATTTGTGTTAACGTGCACAAGTTAGTAACTGAATTGACCAAAAAATATGATATGTATAAATAATTGAAGAAAGATTTTAATTGTGAGTTAGTTATCATTAGGATTGCTTCAAATCTAAATGACTTGATAGAAGTAGTCTTATGAATTGAAAAGTTGCAATTATATTGTTTTTCTATTTCAACTGAGATTACTTGATCAGATCTTAAGAGAGGGTAATCAAAACCTTAAGATATTTAGGATCAAGTCTAATTAAATTAACAAGATGAAAGGAAGACAAAACAATAAGAGAATAACCCCTAAGTTTCCATTATTGATTAAATTCATTCTTAGCTTTAACTTTTCAATTGTTCAGTTTTATTAGTTATTTCAATTTTAGCTAATTTATTTTAATTCAATTCATTCAACTTTTTATTACAAAATGTATTCAAGTTATTAGGTGACTAATCAATATTCACAGGAATGATAACTTTTATACTATAAAATACGATTTATATAATCGCAGTATTGAAACTTTTTATTTAAGACTGTCATCAATAAACAAGAAAGAAAGCACTAGTAAAAGGAGGAGATAAAACTAAAACCCAAGTAAACATGTGCTTAAGTTTGGTTTCTCTCTCATTTAGGAAACTAGTAGAGGGCCTTGGACAAAAGAAGTACGGCCAAGTTAGTTAAAATTGAAGATTTAAGACTGAAAGCTAAAAAAGTCATTCAAATCAAATCTTACACACCCACCAACTATTTGCCATAGCCTTTATGAACATTAATCTAATAAATGTTCGATTGACATCAATAGTGTTATTGATGTCGGTAAACTTTAACTTATTGATGTCGGTAAACCTCGTTTTATAACCATTTGAATTCCAACTTTTCTTTATTCATTCTTAAATCTCAGCTCATTTGACTTATCACATTTAGCCAAATCTCATCATCCAAAATTCCTATGTGTCTTTTCCATAATATCTCATTGATGTGTATATATATATATACATATATACCAACCATTCATGCTCAACATTCATCATAATCATCCATATACAAATTCACATTTCATGTCCATACACAAGTCCAGTTTTCATTAACCTCATAAAATAAGAGTTTTACAAACTTTAATGGCATTTCAAGCCACAATACATTAATATTCCAAAATCCCCAAATTACACAAGACACTTGAATAATAATTGCTCAAAATGCAATTACAACTTTGTTTTACATAAATTACTCCAAAACAACACAAAACATGTAAATTCGGGTTTATGCCTTGATTCACTTTCACTTGATCTCTTGCTCATCACCTGAATTGGGGAAAGAGAGGGGGTGAGCTCGAAAGCTCGTGGATAACATGCTTATAACAAATAACAAGCAAAACTGTTCAAAAAGTTCAATCTCATGGAAAATTCTTATTAAATCATAAAATATATGTTTCTCAAAATTCTTGTCATGAAATCAAAATCACAACACAATTTATGCATTTTTCAACTTGTTCACAATTCATAAACACATAAGCACATCAAAAATGATTTGGGTAGGTCCATATTCATGATGCACTACACATTCCTATATAATGGTCCTGTGTAGTCGTAAACTTGAGGGAGTCCTTGAAGGAGCTCCGTGCCACTAGCAGGCAGGCGGGAGAAGCATGTTCTTAGGTCAACGTGCACGTGACGGTTCTTGAGGGACTACCACAAACCCACATAACATGTAATCATGACTTGCAAAAAGATTGCCCAAATGGCAAAATTTTGGAATCTTGTTTTTCATGAACATGCAATTTTTCGAAAGTCTTTTCATGTAGCAATTCATAATTCATCAACCAAATTCACATAGCAATTTCTCAAATCATTCAAAAGCAATGAATGCAACAATTGTAGCAATTTCTCACATCAATCACAAACAATAAAAGCAACATTTAAGAAGCCATTGAAATTATTTTATTTTCTTGATTCAAAAGAAAACATTTATGGCTCATCACTTAAATTATAAACATAAAACCCACCTTGAAATTCCTTGCTTATACTTGTTTAAAATGTCTCCCCCTCTTGCTCCTCTTGCCTCCCCTAATCTCCTTCATCGATGACAATAATTCCCGATCAATAGGAATTCAAATTGGACAACCCATAAGACATATTCACCAAAATTGACCTTAGAATTCATAAACTCATACCATTCTTAAGCCATAAGAACCAAAAGCTCTCTAAGAATCCAAAGATTTAAAATCCCACTTACCTTAGATCTTCACCAAATGAGGAGTTTCTTGGCTTGAATGGAAGCTCTCATCTTCTTCCACCTTTTTCCTTATTGAATCAACTTAAAATCCTTCTTGAAATCCAAGAGAAATCGAAACCTAGCATTTTCTTTCTTCTTTCTCCTCTTCTCCACCGACCCTCTCCCTCTTCTCTCTTTTCTTTGGTTCTTCTCCTCACAATTTCGTGCATGCTCCTTCCTTAAAAGCCATCCTACACTTCTATTTACAAAAATACCATTAATGAGTCAAAAATGACCATTTTGCCCTTACATGTAAGCCTTGTAACTTAAATGGCTTGAGTGGTTTGCCAATTTTGCCCCTCATGAAATCTTACCACCTTAACATAATAATTCAATCAACTTATGTCATATGATCTTACTTAAATTGACATGCTAATTAACTCCCATTAACATGCTAATTAATTCCACAAAAAATACTCTATTAAGACCTCCAAAATCATTTCAATCATGCTTAACTCCTTCCAAAAATCAAGACTTTTTCTAATCATGCAATTGAAGGAATTTGCTTGCACTTCCTTCAGAGAAATGTTCCTCATTGTCTTAATTTTCTAATGACATCAAAACCATTCAATTTGGTTCAGTATTCTGACAGTTATATACCAAACATTTCAGACTGCTCTTATACTAAAACAATATTATGTGCCCAATTTCCATCAAAAAATTGATACTCTTAGAGACTGAATTAAAACTCAATTTCATCAGACAATTTGTAGCCTTATCTCTCTAGTTTAATCCAAATCAAAAATCATCTCATTTGGATAACTAGAGCAAAAGTTATGGCTAAAACACTGAAGCATACTCAATGAACATATACATTTTCCAGCTTTTAACTTCCAACATATCATATATACCCCATCTTGTACCTAAACCATTTTTGCCATTTTATTTCAAATTCAAGAATTTTCCTTTTTTCTACACATGAATAATCCCCAACAATCTCTCATTTAATAGAAAGGTTCGGGGTCTAACATTTTTCATCTCACTTTTACACATGGGTCTACCGGAAATAATCTCTACTCTATAACGGTAAAGTTGCATACTATCAAACCTCCCTAAACCTCCCGCATTGGTGCAGGATTCAACTGAGTGTGATGATGATAATGATGATTATGGTTTTCTATCCGAGTAGTTTGCTAACCATTCACACAACCAAACAAGAACTTGTGATTTTCTTTTTCATTAACAATTATATAAAAGCCATTATAGTGACAGATATAAAAAAAGGTAGAAGTAAATAATGAGTTTGACTCAATGTAACATATGGAAATATATATTTTGCCAACTTATATATAATTTCACTTTTTTTGGGCTAAAGGTTGCTTTAAACATGACATATTAGCCCAGTCTAACCTGAAGTTAACAATTTAGCTCAGTTAAATAGAACTTTGGACTTAACAAACTTTTATAACCAATGCACTCAATTAACAATAGTTAATAGAACTAAAGATGAACAAATTGCTTAATACAAATCAATCAAACAATTAAACAATAATTTAATGAGGATATAGAAGAAAGAACAACAAACAACCTCTGTTTACTTCCACTCCCAAAACTATTCTTGAAATTCCACTATAGTTCTTCTTTCATGGCAAAAAATAACATTTGTACAATTTTCTTCGTAAAAAAAATCTTTTATAATATTCTTCCAAAGTAAAAAGGAACATCAATCTCACTTGATCACCCCCAATTAAAATCATATAATGTACCAATTTAAATTTTACAACTCAAAACACCTCACTTTATCACTTGATAATTTAAAGAAGGCTCACTTACACAAATATAAGACAATGATGCTTAAATGATTAAAAAATACTTAACAATGTGTGAAAAACCCTAAATAGTTCTTGATCTAAGATCTAATGAAAAAACATATATTTATAGGATTTTGAGACGTTTTATTAGTCATTTGAACCAAAATTTAGTCATTGTAACAACTAGTTACATAGCACTGGGTGACTATTATATCATATTGGTTGACTAGTATGCATTAAATGCGCAACACCAACGGTTGAGACACTAGTCGCTCAGTAGGAATAATGGTCAACCAATATAGCATATTGGTTAATTAATAGATATACCATTGTTACTACAAATCCTCAATATTTCAAAGTTGACAACTTTAACTTATATTGATTGACCAGTAACCCATAAGTCAACTAATCCCTTAAAATTATGATTTAACCAACTTTAAATGCTCAAATCCAATTTTTTAATGCAATTATGATTTAAACACTTCCCAAAAATGTTCTAAAAAGAGTGCTTGAAAGATCAAGAGACTTTTCCATTAAAACTGAAAGCTTCAATACCTCTCGATGAATGAAAAGATTCATCCAATAAGGTTAAATGAAATGTTTATATATTGTGAGTCTTTTAGAACATCAAAGTGACTAATGAGATTACAGTTAACAATACAAATTAAAAATGGCATGGATATTCCTTGTTCTTATTTTGTTCTTGACTTAGTATTTACTTTTTAAGTTACAAACTTCATTAGTATTTACTTTGTAAGTTATAAACTTCATTTTTTCTTTTATCAACTTCATAAACTATCATCCTATGTTTATGAATACATCTTGTTCTCATATTCCATCACAGTAAAATAATAAACTCATTATTAGTATTTGTTATCACCAAAACATCTATTGGAACCTCTTTTAGTTCAATATAAAGTAACCACTTTTGTATTAATTAATTAATTTTAAATTATCAAGGTGATTGTGTATGGATTAACTTTATAAGGATAATGATCAGCCCAAAGGAAGATTATTATTTAGCTAAAATTGAAACATATTTATGGTGATAAAATTGTGACAATTATTTATCTTTCTTGTAAACTATAAGTTGGTCTAAAGAAAGGCTTACGATTTGGTAGAAAATTATTATTAATATTTGATTACTACAACAAAGGTAACATTTATAAATTGATATTTATTTTTAAATACAAAATTTCAAAGTTATGTTATGTATCTTATAATGGGGCTGCCATTTTTTGAACTTGTTAATTATTTTTATTCAAACTTTAATTGTGATTTATTGCTCTATTTATTTGTGTTCTCTATTCAATGAATATTTCTACTGCTACAATATTTGCTTAAACTCTATACCTATGTTAAATGGAACAAGCTTTAAAGTTTGGGAAGAGAACACCATGGTTATTCTTGATTGTGTGGATATAAACCTTGCTCTTCGGATTAAGTAACTCCCTCTTACAGATGCAAGTTCCTTTAATGATAAGAGGGTTTGGGAGAAGTGGTAACACTCAAATTGCATATATCTTATGATCATGAAACATGTAATTATGAAAAAATTAAAAGGCACAATATCCAAAGACAATGATGCTAAATTGTTTCTTAAAGAACTTGAGTAGCATTTTGCTAAAAATTAAAGGGCAGAAACAAACAATTTTATAGCAAGTCTTGTTTATATAAGGTATAAAGGTAATAGGAACATTAGGGAGTACGTTCTAAAAATTTCTTATCTTGCTTTAATTAAAGGCACTAAAGTTAGAACTATTAAAAGACTTACTTGTGTATTTGGTTTTGATCTCTCTTCCCACACAATACAGTCAATGTTAAGTTAGTTATAACTATCAAAAGGATAAATGAACTCTTAATAGGCTCATTTCATATTTTTGTAAGAAGAAGAGAGATTAAAGTAAAATAATGTTGAACGTTCTCATTTCACATCCAACTTTAAAGGTAATAGTAAGAAAAGAAAGAAAGATAAGGAAGTCATATGTATTAGCATAAGGAATAGAAAAACAAACTGAGAAATTTGCTTGCAACTTCTATAGAAATACTTCTTAAAAGAAAAAGAAGTGTATCAAATATCATGCTTGGCATGCAAAGAAAGGTACAATTCTTTCTTTGTTTTATTTTGAGGTTGAGTCAATTTTAATACATAGACACACTTGGTTGTTAGATTTTTAATACTACTACTTATATAAGTGTATCTATGCAAGGTTATTTTATCTGTCAAGACCCCAATGATGGTGAAAGTACATCTTTATAGGTGATGGAACAAAATTTGAAGTTGAGTCAATAGGACTTTTAGGTATCATTTAGGACTAGATATTATTTGGATTTAAAAGAGACTTATGTTGATTGTCCTTTAGGCAAAATTTTTTTCTATTTCTGTATTGAACAATGTTGATTATTCTTGTTCTTTTAGAAAAGGACAATTTAGTCTTTTATCATTCAAAACTTATTGGTTCTAGTTCTTTATTAAAAGATGACAACATATACTTGATCCGATTGCCTTATCTAATGAATCCTTGTATATTAATTCATAAGGTACTAAAAGAAAATTAACAAATTACAATAGTGCTTCATTATGGCATAACAATTTAGGACATATCTCTAAACAAAAAGTTAAAAGGCTCATGTCAAATAGAACTCTTGATTCATTTGATTTATTAAACATAGAAGTATGTCTCAAGCATATTAAAGGGAAGCAAATAAATATGAGATTAGGTGTGAAAAGATCTTTAGATATCTTAATATTAGTCCATACAAACATTTGTGGACCATTTGTTATACCTTTCTAAAATGGTCAAAAATATTTTATTACATTCATAGATGATTACTCACACTATAGTTACCTTTATCCCATTTATGAGAAGTCACAAGCATTAGATGTTTAAAGTTTTCAAAGATGAGGTTGAGAATCAACTTATGCAAAAGGATTAAAAGCTTTAGGTTTGGCCATGGTGGTGAGTATTACAGTAAATATGATAGTCCTAGTAAACAATGACCAAGACAATTTTCCAAATTCCTAGAAATTTAAACAATGTTGCCAAGTATCTTTAACACAAACGATGTTGTTGAGAGATGAAACAAAACATTAAAAGATATGGTAAAGAGTATGACTTTTCATAATATCTTACCAAATTCACAATATAAAGAGGAATTAAAGATCATATACTACATTCTCAGTAGTGTTTTAACTAAGGCAAAAAAAAAAAACCCTTACAAATTATGGACAGAAAAAAAGCCTAATATAAAGCATTTTCATATTTAAGGTTTTCCAACTGAGGCAAGGCCTTATAGGCCAAACGAATAAAAAATAAACTTAAGAATAGTCAATAGTTATTTTCTTAGCTACTTTAAAGGTTATAGGGTATAAATTTTATTATCCCATAATTAAATATATTTTTGAGACAAGAAATGTCAAATTCCTTAAGGATATTGACTTTGAAAGTGGAGTTAAGGTTAGAGAGTTTATTTTTAAAGAGGAATTTATTTCTCTTCCTATAATTGTTATTAACCTATGATTAGGTTATCATTACTGACATTGTTTAAAGAGCAACTCTATAGTAAGAAGACAATGTTAAAAATCTCCCTGATAAAGATCAAATGAACATTCCTGAAGGACAAACTTAACAACCTCAAGAAAAATGTCATTAAGAAGATCCACTAAAGAGAGGAGAAATGCAAATTTGGTAATCATATTGTCTTTCTTTATAAAAATGATATGTACATTGGTATAGTGGACGATGATCCGATAAAGTTTTATGAAGTCATTAAAATTTCTAATTCTCAAAATTGGATTAATGCCATGAATAAGGAAATTAAGTCTATAAGAAACAAAGATGTTTAGGATCTTACCCCATTACTGGAAGGTGTAAAACTCATTAGTTGCAAATGAATATTTAAAATTAAAAGGGATTAAAAAATATGGAAAGATATAAGGATTGCCTTATTACAAAGGTTTTACTCAAAAGAAAGACATCGATTATAAAAGGACTTTCTCACTAGTTTCTTTGAAAGATTCTTTCAGGATCTTGAGTTACATCTTATGGATGTTAAAACAATGTTATTCAATAGTGACATTAATGATAAAATTTATAGGAGTAGCTTTGAAATTTTTGTTTCCAAAGATTCAAAGCAAATGGTTTGCAAATTAAAGAAATCCATCAATAGATTTTAACAAGCTTCTCATCAATGGTATTACAATTTTCATCAAGTTGTCATCTCTTTTAGTTTTGAGATGAATTTGGATAGTGATTGTATATATCATAAGTTTTATAGAAGTAAGTATATGTTTATGGTTTTATATGTTAATGACTTATTGCTTGTCAATAACAATAGAGGCTTATTGCATGAAGCCAAGAAATTTATACCTAAGATTTTTTAGATAAAAAACCTTGGTGAGTCATATTTTTTATTTGGGATTCAAATGCATTAGGATTGTTCTTAAGGTGTTCTTTATTATCACTGAAAAGCTATATTAAGAAGGTACTTAAGAGATATGACATACAAGATTATAAACTAGGTGACACCCTTATTGTTAAGAGACAAATTTAGTCTTAATCAATACCCCTGGAATGATTTAGAACCAAAGAAATGCAAAAGATTTCTTATGCTTTAACTAAGGAAGTTTAATGTATGCTTATGCATCTACGTATTCAAATATTTTTTGTTACAAACCACAAGTATAATGGTGTTGTTCAAGTAATAAAAAACTGATGATACTGTGTCGTGTCTATATGGGTTGAATGAAAAAGTGTACTAATAGCTTTAATATTACTTGGAAAAGGAATTTAATTGGAATTTGCTTAACTAAAATAGAAATAAAAGTAAAGTAAATATAGTTCACTACTCATTAATTAAGTTAAGTATATTGACTAACTATTTACGAAATGCAACATTAAACTAAACCTGGTGTTAATTTAGGACATAGTTTCTTCTAGGGGTTGAATCCTGTAGCTAAATTTCAATGCTTAAATAAATCTACTATATGGATAGCCTTAAATTTTCCTTGTTGGTCTTTGACCACTAGTGATTAATCCTCTTCCCCAAAAGACCCAATCATTTCTCTTTAGTAAAACCTAGTAATCCTTTTTTCAAGTAATTTCCTAAAGGGACATTAAACACAAATTTAAATCTAACCTCCTGGAACTCTTTGGTCCCCCAACACATTAAGAAATTTTAGCTAATTTCTCTCCTTTCTTGTAGTAAAATCACCCTTCCTCTAAAGGTGTAAACTCACCAAGTAATCAAATACATGACCAAGGACTGCCATTCAAGCACAAAGGGAAATCATCAAGGTAATGAAAATAAACCATAGATTTAACTTCGCAAAACATCAAAACATCACTACAATCTCAAATACCTTGAAGAACATAGGAATTCTAGCCACTAGTCATTATTACTAGCTTAAAATTCAACATCCAATACAAATCAATCTAATAAAAATCAAGGATTCAAGGAGAAAAGAGATAACAAAATTTTCAAAGGATGAGTCTTCAAGTCTTCCAATTGATTTCCTACGCCTCTTTAAGTCTCATTAGCCTTTCCCTATATTCTTTCCCTTGTATGACGCAATATCTTCATCCTTCCTTTTTGTTTAGAGGTTAATCATCCTTGTTTTATTTGTCTTAGGTAAAATGGCCTTTCATTCCCTTAACAAATGTCAAGATTTTGTACTTCTTCTTTTGATGTTATAACCTTGTATTGATGTTGTAGCATCAAGGTTGAATTTGTTAATAATTTTCTTCAGTGATGCTATAGTTTTATAGTTCCAGCGTGCTTTTTGTTTCCAAAGCTATAACTTCATATTGGTGCTACAACATCAAAGATAAAATTTGAACAGAACTTGTACCCATTTTTTAAAATTTCCCCTAGTATTTTTTAACTTCATTCTTACACCAAAACATCACAATAAAGTTAGAGGATTACAAAATATAAGTGCTTTTAAGGTTAAATATGGGGTGAAAACAAAGTGTTTCATACAAATATCAAATATTATGTATATTGTACGAATGCCAGGTAGATATTTGAGCAATCTGAGAATGGATCATTGAACAGTAGCCAAAAAGGTTTTATGATATCTTAAGAGAATAAAAAACTACTTGCTTAAATACAGGAGATCAAATCAATTAAAGATCATTGGGTATTCTAACTCCAATTTTGCAAGACACCAAGATAGTTATATATCCACTTCAGGCTATATCTACCTACTTACTAGAGGAGTTATTTCCTAAAAGAGTGCTAAGTAGACATTTATAGCCTCATCCACTATGGTAACTGAGTTTGTAGCATGCTGTAATGCATCCAATCATAGGATATGGATATATAACTGTATTATAGGGCTACAAATTATAAATGACATTGAAAGACAATTGAAGTTATTTTTTGATAATAAGCTAATAATATTGTATTCTAACAATAACAAGAGCTTATCAAAATCTGGGCACATTGATATTAAGTTCTTGGTTGTTAAAGAAAGAATTTATAATAGTTAGATGTCTATAAAATATGTTAGGACAAACTCCATGATTACAAATCCACTAATTTAAGCTTTACCACTAAGATCTTTCATAAACATGATGGCCATGTGGATGTTATATCATTTAATCATATGTTAGTTTAATGGTAGCTTGTACTTATAGATACTTATGGTCATAACCATGTCTTATGAATTTTTTATTTAATACTACTTTATGAATGATTTTATTAGTTTACACTCTGATTTCATTTGGTTTGATCTCACTAAGGAATAAGGTAAAACCAGATGAAAATAGGTATATTAAGATCATATAATATAATATTTCCACGTTATATCCATACTTGATCCATATCATTAATTATATTGATATATATTGAACTAAGAGAGTCCTAATTGAGGTTTTGATGATAAAAGCATAAGTACTACTAATAATTTTAATATTGTTAATAAGAAGGGACATTAGAACAAAGTCTTATTACATCAAAGGAGATCAATAAGAAGATCAAGATAAATTGGGATTATTTCATGTATTAATTATTGTAAGCTCATCTTGATTGTCTTTGATAGCCTAAAAAGCTTACCATGCATAAACATTTCATTTCATTTTATAGCTTATGCCTTTATATCTCTCTTATTTTTTTTTAAATATTCTTTGGGGAACATTTTGAGAAGCATTTTAATCATATTTGGATTAAGCAAATTAGTTTTGAGCATTTGAAGTTATTAAAATCACGTTTTTAGTATATTGGTCAACCTATATAAGTTAGTGGTCGACCGATATAGGTTAAAGTTGTTGGATTTAATATACCATCAGTTTATAGCTTATTGGTTGATGTATTGGTTGACTAATATACCATATTGGTTAACCAATATGTTTACTAGTTGACCAATATTCCAATGGATAGTGAATCTAAAGCTTTTAATATATACAGGTCAACTAGTATACAATATTGATCGATTAGTGCATGAAATATAGCCATTGTAACAACTAATTCTTAACACTAATGATTCTTTTAGGTTCTAATAAGTGCATTGGATATAGCCATTGTAATGACTAGTTCTTAGAACCAACAACTATTTTGGATTCTAAAACATTATAAATAGGTTTTCTCATTGAATTTTGCATCAAGAAACTTTTGAATGTCCTCTACACATATTTTCAAGTATTTTTCAATCATTTGAGTATTCATTGTCTCATTTTGGGTGTGTGAGGGTTTTGTGATTACCAAAGCATACAATTGAGCAAGTTTGAGTGGTAAGCTATTTTTGGGTGTGTGATTATTATATTAGGTTGATCAAAAAGTGATTTGGACTTTCTATTTATCTTGAAAAAAGATTGAAAAAGAAGTTCCTCTTCACCAAAATAAAATATTATACAACAGGCATTCTTCACCTTGAAATAAGAATTATAGAGGAAATCCATGACGAGTCTTGGAAGTGGATATAGGTAATGATTGTTTGTCAAATCACTATAAATTGATTTGCATTTCTTTTCCTTTACTCTTTACTTTTTTGTTTATAAGCATAATCAGATTCATTTATCGTTATTCCATTTTTGTAGTTGTCATAATTTGTACAAATTATATTATAAGTTAGTATACTATAATTAAAATCTTGAATTCACACAATTCACCCTTGTCTTAGATGCCATTAGGGAATAACAAGTGGTATCAAAGCAGGTCTGTAAGCCTAGTATTTCAAACAAAATCCTATAGCAAAGGTCATACTTAGGAGCATCTTTATCATCCTTTAACTAAGAGCATTAAAACATTTTTTTTGATGGAAATGACTACCTTTATTGGAAAACAAGAATGCATTTTTTATGGCTAAAAATTTCAACTTATAGGAAATTGTTTCAAGTGTTCCATACATTCCTACAAAACTTGTAGATGAAGGAAAAAGTTCCCAAGTTTAAAGAGGAATGGGATCCTCAAGATATAAGATTAATATCCTTAAATGGTAAAACTATCAATATCTTATTTCATGAAATGTGGAGAAATGAATTCAATAGAACAGCTATGTGTGAAACAACTCATAAAATTTAACATATAGTAAAAGTTACTCATGAAGGAACAAATCAAGTTAAAGGAAGCAATATAAGTATACCAATTAACCAATATGAATTTCTCTAAATAAAACATGATTAAAACATTTCTAAAATGTATAATAAATTTACTGATATTATAAATGCCTTTGGGTCTTGTAAAGACCTATACTAATGTTGAAAAGGTGAGAAAGTTGCTTAGGTCAAAACTAAAAACATAGGAAGCTAAAGTGATGGCCATGTAAGAAGTTAAGGACCTAATAGCTATACTATTTGAGGAATTTATTGAATCTTTTCTTATATACAAATGAGCATCTATAAGAAGGAAAAAAAAAGCTTCCCAAGAAAAAGTATTTAGCCTTTAAAGTCTCAAAGGAAGAATCAAATGACAAGGAAGAGATATCATCTAGTCAAAGTGATGAAAATATATTACTTTAATCACTAGAAAATTTAAGAAAATCTTGAGGAAGAACTTATAGGAAGAGATATCATCTAGTAAAAGTGTTTGTCATTGGGTTTATCACTTTCTCCATTCCTTCCTCTTCGTCCTCCTTGATTTCTTCACTTGATAAGGCTTCTTTTTTATGTTGTGTTGGAGTAGAAATGGAGCCCGCCTGTCAAGTCTTATATTTTACTTGTAATTTTGAACCAATATCTCATAATTCCATACCATAGGCCTCCAAGATCTCAACTTGTCTTAAATGATTATGATTCCGAAACTCAAGAAAGACAACAATTAGTCTATCAACAAAAACACCATGAAATTAAGCAAGCGCAATAATAACAAAACCCATATCGAGATAGCTATTTTTCTTATTAAGACAAGTAACTATCATTTGAAAAATGTTGGTAGATGTATAAACTTGAATTTTGTGATCCATACACCAAAAAAATAAACAAATCCTTTCAAGAACACTAGTTACATTGAGTTTTGGTAAAAAACAGTGTGACACATAAATTTATGTAATAAAAAATGTTCAGGATTAAGAATAATATTATTATCTGCATTTTTTGGTGTAAATTCATCCAATCAAGTTAATTTCTTCCAATATTGGTCCGCATGAAAGTTTTCGTATTTTTCAATAATTTTTGATTTGGCAAAACCATAAATATCTTCGATAATATCATAATCCACAAGATAAGTGTTTCCATGCAATGTAAACCAAAAATTATCAAAATTTCATGACTCAAAATGTAAAGTGTAAAATTTGAGGGTTAATTCCTCATACACAGGAAAATCAAAATGAGTAAATTTTTCTCAATGATTTTTTTCTCTCAAAGTCTCAATCTTTTCTTTCAAACCTAGATTTTCTAAGATAGTGAAATCAAAATATCGTGGTGTAGTAACAATTCTTAAACAAAGGGTTTATAATTGTATACCTTTTTCTTTCGAGAAGTTCAAAAAAGACGTTCCAAAATCCTTAGCCCTATCACGTGCACCATCCCTGACACTTTTGCTTTCCTTTTCGATGTTTAGCATTTAGGAGCTTACTTGATTCTTAAATCCATGAGTGAGTATATAACCTGCAAAATTAACTAAGAAACACAACAAAAACACAAGATAACACCAAAAAATGTGAGAGAGAAAAGTTTAGAGAAATCTTGTAGCACCTACTTAAAAGATATGATATTGTGTAGAAATCACTATATTTGTGTAAAAAGGAATGATAATCTAAGTGAAAGATGAAAGAAAATAGTGAAAAACAAGTAAGAGTAAGAAGAATTTTGAGAGAAGTGGAGAGCTTTGGAGGTGGCTGCAAATTTAGAGAGAGAAGGTGAGATGTGGAAGAAGAAAAAAGAGGTATTTAAATGGTTAAGGTCAGAAAAGAAGGGTAAACTAGGGTTTTAAAGATACGAGGTATGAATTGTTCCTTTTATGCCATTCATGATTGTGAAGGTGTCACAATCATTGACAAGTCTCACCTGTAACAATTGTGGGTTTTGCCACAATTTTGATAGATTGTCGCAACCCTCACCATGCACGATTGTGACATGGTTGGAATTATCCATCTTTGCCCTATTTTCTTTGATTTGCTTTATGTATCCCCTAGAACTTGTTCTCTAACTTGTAACAACTTCAAAATATGAGATTTGACAATACAAACACATTAAAAATAAGATAATACATAGTAGAATTAAAAAAAAAACATAAGATGCTAATTTAGGAACTAGAAATGAAAAATAATATGAAACATATCCTACTTCTTGGGTTGCCTCCCAATTAGCACTTCTTTAATTTCATGAACTTGATGTACTCTTCATATCTCCCCTCATCCTAAGTCTATTATGAGGGGCTTGCTTCCACCCATTTCACCCTATGATGGTTTAGTAGCCTATAAATAAGCCACTAATTGCAAAATAACAAGAAGGATATAATTGATAAAATTAAGAAATCCAAGTAAGTTTAGTAATGACCTTTCTATAACAAACTGTCAATAAAATAGAAATGACGAAACTATTTTCATCACCAATTGGATCCATCAGTTTTTCCTATAAGAAGGTGAAATTATCTTCTTTCATAATCACCCTAGTTCGCTTTACTTCTTCCACTTTTTGAACAAAGACTTCCTTATCTTATTCAACCATTATCCTTTGTGTTTTTTGATTGCAACTTCATTCATGTTAATGTCCTTTTCTCCTCATCACTCTGAGGTGTTAATGGGCACCAAGAACATGTTATATTTGACTCATTTTCTTCAGATGAAGAAAAGCTCTCTTGAAAGACACGATGGCTAGCTTCATCATTGGCAAGATCTTCCATTAAAAATTCAGATGAAGCATAATCGTTCATTGCATCAATGTAGGAGTTGCTCCACTCTAAATTATCGTTATGCTCAATTAGTGTATTTTGAGACCAGTTTCACAAGCAATATGGATGCTCCCATATATTATCTAGTGCCTGACATTGAAAATTGTAGTGTTTATCTCTACAAATATCATAACACAAGATAGATGTAGTTTATGCTTCTATTTCACTTAAAAGACTCCCCACATGCCTTATTAACAATGCAATGAAAGGTTGCCCAACTTTAACATTCCAATTATGAAGAGTAGAGGAGTGGTTCTTTATAAATTAATCAAAATTGACCTTAATCCTCCTTTAACTTTCATCTTGGCTATCATTAGAGCTTAACTTGTCCCTTAATTTTTCCAACCATGACTCCATGGATCTAAACCTATCCTAGTGGAAACTTGGTAGACCTTGTGTTCTCATATAATCCCCTATATTATTAATCCATAAATAATTTGTTTGGTACTACCACCTAAGATTTTATGAGCTATAGTAACTCCCATCCGTGATGTAATGCCTTCACCGGGTTGGAAAACTTTTTAAGACTAAATTTGGGCCAAATTTTTTTGGGTTTGATCAATTCAAAACCAAGCCATTTAAGTTGCTCAATAAAGGTCTAAACATTCATGAGTTTGCTCAATGTTAGGCTGTTTGGACATAAATTAAGAAGTGTCATACATGTGTCATTATAGACAGGCCAGTTGGTCTTTAGATGCCGCGATAAAAACACACAAGGATTTTCAGAAAACAAAAAATAAATAAAATCATTTAAATTTTTCATACTAAACTTGTATAGCATTTGCATATCCATCTAGTTATCTGTCAAACATTTGATTTCTTAATCTAGTGCTTGATTAGTCTATTAAAATCAAATTAGGTGAGATGTCAAAATTTGGACATAAAACTAATATTATCATAACATTGTTTAGAGAAATGTGTACAGGTTTTTACTTACTTTTCAATTTCTACAGTTGTACATATTACATCCTTGTAGTGTCTTAATTCGTGTTAATAAGGTCATTGTAATTGATGCAAGGTATAGTGGTGGCATTTATAGGAATTTGTATGATGTTTCTCAAGAGCTATCATATGTTCTTTAACAGAAGGTTTGCCTTTACTCTATTTATCAAAAATATCTTATCACTTATGATTCTTTGTTATCTAGAATTTCCTTTTATCCTTTTACTAATGCAAATGAATGTTGAAAATGCTTTGTATTTTTTAATCACTTTTTAAGGAGTTTTGCCTGCAAATGTAACTTTTTCTAGCACAGAAAAGTCAATAGCAGAGGCTTTTTTGAAGTATGGAAAAGTCGTGCAAGGTTGTACAAGAAAAGAATACGTTTTTTTCCTAATTCTATTATGTTTATATTGGTTTTCTTTTTAATACATTCATTCTCTTGGTTTCAGTTAAGATAAATGAATAAACACTAAATAGACCTAAGGATAAACATACATGACTTTCTACAAAGAAGATGAAGCATAGAGAGCCTTAGCAGAGATGAATGAAAAGGTATAATTACAGTCCTCTATGGAATTTGAGTGAAATGGGTAAAATGATAAATAATGATGGGATTATAGATCATTTGGTAGCTCCTTGATGGACGTGTTATCTTTGTAGATAACGTTAGGCCAATTAGGCATTCAATGAAGAGGAGAAAGGATTAGGAGCAATAAGGTTGATTGATAAATAATTACTCATATTTACAGTATTTCCTTTCCTATCAGACACCTTGGTTGAGAAAACATCCATTTTGATTTCATATATTGTTATAGGACGTTAGTCTATTAACTAATACACAATTATATAATTCAAGAATGAAAAGGCATAAATACAGGTAACAATTGAAGCAGTATGAATCTGAAATATAGGTAACAAGTGAAGTAGTATAAATCTATCTACAAATGATCCTCTACGATCAAAAAGTGGCACATCTATCTTATTATAATTTCTCTTGTAAGTTAAATCTAGGTTAAATGGTCCTCATTTAGCACATCATATTACAATAATATCGTACAAGGATTAAAATTTCGAGCAAAATTTCATAATTCTCAACTAAACAAGATTTATACTATAATTAACTTTGAGTGAGCATTGGTTCTAAGCTACATGACAAACTCTCGTGACAAACAAAAAGATAATGGTTCACTAATCTGGCTTTAGTCATTAGGTTGTTTTCACCTTTCGTGAGGGAGGCTGGCAAAATAAGCTTATAAAATCATGAAGAGCCTGTTCAACAACATAATTATAACTATAAATTATTATTATTATTATTATTATTATCAGCATCATCATCATCATCATCATCTCATGCAACATAAGAAAGAACAAAAGAATATAAGTTTTTTTAAAAAATGTTTCTACATTCTGAGCTAGATGTCAGAAAGAGTGAATACCCTTGTTGTAAAGATGAGAAAACTAAAAAGCATTATCAAATATGATCCCAACACAAGAAGCAATAGCAAGTCAAATGTTACACTTGGAAATTCAAGCTAATCATTGTTACTCCATCCAATAGCAGTAGTAAAGCCAAATAGCTCATAGATCATACACATTGGTGATATATGATGTAATATATTCCGAAAGAAAACATTTCAAGATAAGAAAAGCATGCCTTCAGATAAATAATAACACTTAATAGCATTATGTTTCAGGTAAGAAAAAAATTAACTTGAGTCCTAATACAGTTTAAAGAAAAGGAGAACAAAAGAAAAGATCTAGCTTTTATAACTTAAAATATTTCCCAAATTTTCTATGCGAAAAAAGTCTTGAAAGTATACATTCAGGAAAGCATGGATGAAAAGAGGTCAGGGCAAATTGCTAGTAGACTACAAAAGTATAAAAAGAATAATAATATAAAAGAGACATTAAGGTCTAATAAGTAATATTGGCGAATCATGATCTACAGTTGTCATTAGGTATATTAGGGGAATCATTAATTGATAGTGGTTTTTTTGTTTTTTTTTAAAAAATTTTAGTCTCCATTGGTTTTATAAAGGTGAGCAAAAAGAAAAACCATTAAAAAGCTACCAATATCATGGATCCTGTATAGACCACATAAACAAAAAGAAGACAATTAACATATTGATCATCCCAGATCATTATCTTTTAATACCAAACTTTTCACAACAAAAATGATACATAGGTAGCAAATTCAGTGTAAGGAAAAAATTTATCTGCCAGATATGTTTTTAAAATACAGATCCGATCCACTTTAGATTTTGATAATTTTGAGAATCAGATTGCATCCTTATTGATGGGGATTGATTACCTGAATCTGTGGGAAGGTTATCTGTTGAAAATCAAAGAAAGATTGAGAAGATTTGAAGGGATAAAGAGGGATTTGCATGCTACTGTTCATAGCAGAGTTTAAGGATAGTTTTTATGTTTTTATGCTATTCTTCTCCTGTTCTCGATAGCTTTTAGAGTCAGAATAGTTTTACACTTTCTACAGATTTTCTATTAGGAATAGTTTTAACGTTTTTTTGCATTTTCTTATGATTTTCGTCAAACCACTTTTAGGGATAGTTTTTAGAATTTTTGTAGGTTTTCCAGGAGTTTAGTTGACATTTCTGCATTTTTCCTCTAAGTATTTTTGGATTCTTTAGGGAAAGACATGGATGGAGACTTCATGTTTTATTATTTCTTTGATTTTCACTTTCGCTATAAGTAACTAAACCCCTTTTCTTGGTTGAGGGGAACCATGTTATCATCTATTATGCGTGAGATGTTTCAATAAAGTTTGCTTTGTTGATGAACATTGAGTGTCTTTTGAATTGCTTTTTTCTAATTGAATTGATTGATTTCTAGGTGCGTAACTAGGAATTGATTCGTTTAATAGCTAGATTAATGAAATATGACGTTCAATTTTGTTAATACAAGTAGCAATTAGGATTACCTTCTTTAAGTTAGAGTGGGAAATTCTAAGATGATACTCATCATGATTAAATGCATGTCGTACATGTGTTATCTTATTTATTGATTTCTTAGTTCTTAAAGTTATTATTCGATTGAACCTATGATCGTATCTAGGTTGTTGATTAATAAGAATGCTTAGAATACATGTTTCTATTCATTTACAGTTAAGAGAAAACATCTCCCAATAAATGTTTATTGATGAACTAAATTTTATATCAAGGATCCATTTTAGTGTGATAACATCAGTTTGACCTGAAACCAAGGCTTGTCTCTTAAATTTTTAGATCTGATTATTTTTTTTAATTTTAGATTTTGTTATTTCTAATTTCTTAAATTACGTGAGCTAAACCCCCTATTTGTTTTAGTTTTAAACTCGTTAATCTTTACTGTTAAAAATTTCTCGTATGAATGATCCCTACTTTCTATTACTACATTATTTTGTATTGACGAAAGTTGGTTTCTTTTTAAATTTAGTTGCAGGCGACAGCAGTACCAGTAATATATTCTGAAAGAAAACATTTCAAGATAAGAAAAGCATGCCTTCAGATAAATAATAACACTTAATAGCATTATGTTTCAGGTAAGAAAAAAATTAACTTGAGTCCTAATACAGTTTAAAGAAAAGGAGAACAAAAGAAAAGATCTAGCTTTTATAACTTAAAATATTTCCCAAATTTTCTATGCGAAAAAAGTCTTGAAAGTATACATTCAGGAAAGCATGGATGAAAAGAGGTCAGGGAAAATTGCTAGTAGTCTACAAAAGTATAAACAAAATAATAATATAAAGGAGACATTAAGGTCCAATAAGTAGTATTGGTGAATCATGATCTACAGTTGTCATTAGGTATATTAGGGGAATCATTAATTGATAGTGGTCTTTTGTTTCTTTTTTAATTTTTAGTCTCCGTTGGTTTATAAAGGTGAGCAAAAAGAACAACCATTAAAAAGCTACTAATATCATGTATCATGTATAGACCATATAAACAAAAAGAAGATAAGTAACATATTGATCATCCCAGATCATTATCTTTTTATATCAAACTTTTCACAACAAAAATGATAAATAGGCAGCAAATTTAATGACTAAGCGTGGGCACGTGTAAGGATAAAATTTATCTACCAGATCTGTTTTTAAAATATATATCCAATCCACTTCAGATTTTGATAATTTTAAGAATCAGTTTGCATCCTTACTAATGGGGATCAACCACCTAAATCTGTGGGAAGATTATATGCTGAAAATCAAAAAAAGATTGAGAAGAGTTGAAGGGATAAAGAGGGATTTGCTTGCTACTGTTCACTGCAGAGTTTAGGGATAGTTTTTATGTTTTTCTGTTGTTCTTCTTCTATTCTCGGTAGCTTTTAAAGTTAGGATAGTTTTACACTTTCTGCAGATTTTCCATTAGGAGTAGTTTTCACGTTTTTTGTATTTTCTTCTGGTTTTCATCAGACCACTTTTAGGGATAGTTTTTAGAATTTTTGCAGTTTTTCTAGGAGTTTAGTTGACATTTTTGCATTTTTCCTCTAAGTATTTTTGGATTCTTTAGAGAAAGGTAGGGATGGAGACTTTATGTTTTATTATTTCTTTGATTTTCACTTTTGCTATGAGTAACTAAATTCCTTTTCTTGGTTGAGGGGAACCATGTTATCATCTATTATGTGTGAGATGTTTCAATAAAGTTTGCTTTGTTGATGGATATTGAGTGTCTTCCGAATTACTTTTTTTAATTGAATTGATTGATTTTTAGGTGCGTAACTAGGAATTGATTCGTTTAATAGTTAGATTAATGAAATATGATGTTCAGTTTTGTTAATCACAAGTAGCAATTAGGATTACCCTCTTTTAAGTTAGAGTGGGAAATTATAAGATGATACTCATTTTGATTAAATGCATATCGTACATGTGTTATCTTGTTCATTGGTTTCTTAGTTCTTAAAGCTATTATTTAATTGAACCTATGATCGTATCCAGGTTGTTGATTAATAAAAATGTTTAGAATACATATTTCTATTCATTTACAGTTAAGAGAAAACATCCCCCAATGAATATTTATTGATGAACTGAATTTTATATCAATTATCCATTTTAGTGTAATAACATCAGTAACCCGAAACCAAGGTTTGTCTCTTAAATTTTGAGATCCAATTATTTTTGTTAATTTCTATTTTTTTTATTTCTAATTTTTTAAATTACGTGAACTAAACCCCCTATTTGTTTTAGTTTTAAACTCGCTAACCACTATCGTTAAAAATTTCTCATGGGAATAATCCCTACTTTCCACTATTACATTTCCACTATTACATTATTTTTTATTGACAAAAGTTAGTTTCTTTTTAAATTTGGTAGCACGCGACAGTAGTACCAATAATATATTCCGAAAGAAAACTTTTCAAGATAAGAAAAGCATGCCTTCAAATAAATAATAACACTTACTAGCATTATGTTTGAAGTAAGAAAAAAATTAACTTGAGTCATAATACAGTTACAAGAAAAGAAGCACAAAAGAAAAGATCTAATTTTTATAGTTTAAAATATTTTCCCAATTATGCTATGGTAAAAAATTCTTAAAAGTTGGACAGCTTAGCTTTACAAGAACCCTTCGATTGAGTTAAATATGATTGGAGGGTTAACATGGGGTCGCCAGGAGGGCTCCATTCGGGTTTCAGAAAGGAACTTCAGGATGAGTCCTTTTATCTTGTTTGTAAGAAATCATGAAAAAAAATTATCTCATTATGCTTGTTGTGAGATTATATCCTGATTTTCTGATAATATCCTCTCCTCTTCTTCCTCTCTCACTGTCACATTAATTTAGGAAAATTTTGTTAATAATTGCTTGCCCATAATAAATTTTTAATAACTTAAAAATAATATTTAACTTTTTACTTAATTTAAGAATAAACTACACGTTAAATATAAATTTTTATATGTATATTAATATTGATGGTTAAACTTTAATGGCACTCCATGTTAGTAAAGCTAATGACACAGGTGTAGAACAAATAAAAACTTTTAGCATTTGATTAATTTGTTTCACTTTTTGCTATTAGAACAAAATTGAATAAAGTTTTAAACTTAAAATATAGTTTACCTTTCAAATAATTAAAGTCCATCTTCCCTTTATGATATAATTATGCTAAATTTACTTTTTCTCAAGATTAAATTTTATGTTTTAATTTTTTATCATTTTTTTAAAAGGTCCTTCTTCATATTAATGTACTTTTTGTATATATTAGTTTATTTCCATATTTTTAGTGGTGACATTTCTATCCATAATTTGATAATTATCTTCTTTAATGTTAAAATTCTATTTCATTTTAAGATCAAATTCTCTTTATAATATGTAAGAATGCAATTTATAACTATATTATTTATAAACACAATAGAATATTTAGTTAAAGAGTAATTGCATAACAATTACCAAGTTAGATTAATAGTTTTCAATATGACAATGTTTAAGTTGAGTTATGAAATTCAAAAGTCAAAGATAAAATTTTAAATTTTTTCTTACATTAAATATCAATGTCTTTTAAACTTAGATTTATTTTACAATAAAAATTGTTGTATTTTAGATATGGTCAACATAAGATAACAGAAAAAGGGCTATTAGAAAGAAAAAACAAACAAACAATGTTAATGTAAAAAAGAGTTATGTTAAGAGTATATGTTTTCCTAATTAGGCTATGATTACATTTTTGTATAGTGAAACACTTAATGATTTTATCAAATCTCTTTTTAGTGTTACAGTTTTGTTATTATAGCAATATCAAGGTGTATTTTGAAATGATGTTCTTATTAGGTTATTGCTCGTTCGAGAGATTGAATGTTAGATAGAATGCATACTTGAACATGTGATTCTTAACTGGTTAGCCTATATAAGTAATCCAAAAGAGATTTACATGCAAATTGAGGGGTTAATGGCTAAAAGGCATAAAAGAGAGAGTATGAGTCATGAGTTGTCTTAATACTTTTAATGTCTAAGAAGGATGGTTCTATAAAAAAAAAAACATACCTATATATATATATAACCAAAAGGATAAAAACATAAATGGACTGATTGACAATCTTTGTGAAATATCACATGGGAAGTGGATTTCAAAATCTCATGACAGAAAGGATAGGAGAGATGGAGCCTTTTTATGCTTATAGAAAAAAAACTACTAATTAATCTTTTAGTTAGTTACTTTTGAACATTTTATTCTATTAAACTTGAATTATAGTTGTTGCCGTGCCAGTATGGACTTTAGGCATATTACAAAGTGCTATGAGAATAAAACCTCTGTTAATAAGAAGTTGAGACCAAGGCTGTTTTTAGTATTTTATTGACCCTAAGCAAAGTGAAAAAATGAACCCTTATTTTTTTTTACTTATTTTTGGGTTTTTACAAAAAAATATAAAAAAAAGTAAAATATAAATCTTTTGTTGTTTTTATAAAATTAAGAGTGGGTTCTATTTTATTTTATTTTTTAAATTAGAATTTATTTTATTGTTTATAAGAATGGATCCCAAGCAGACTCCTAAGTTTCCCTTACCCGAGGGGGCCCTGCTTGAGACGAGATGAAAAGGGTGAAGAGCAACATTAGCGGTAGAGTCGTGAGCAAGAAGCACCTCTTGGTGGGCTTGTAATCCAGTTCCATATCAAAAGAGGATAATAGATTATGGATTGTGAAATTAGGCTTTAATGAGGACATCGAAGGTTAAAGGAGTGAATATTTTGATATCCCATATAGAAGTAAGTATCATAATCCATATTTTTTTTTAAAAAAAAAGGAGAAGTGAAATTCTTTATAAACATATGAAAAGGAGTTATAATCAACTTCCTATCGTTATTTCTGGACACGTAATTATCAAAGCTATAAGAAAAAGGGGCTTATAAACATATGATTCATTATAAACAAGTATTAATTAGCATATGATAAGAATGGTAGACTTATATATTTTTTAGTTGTTTTAAACTGATTTTGCTTAATTTAAAGGCTTGTGTATTTAACTATTTTCTAAACATATTTGAATTTAAATTATTTAACTTTTGAATGCCTTAAGTCTTAACTTTATTGATTTTCAAGTTAATTGCAGTTCTTGTTAACTTTACTTAATTTTATAATAGTTATTTGAACTTTAAAAGAAATAATAAAATACTTTAACTTTTAAATATTTTTGTAAAAATAGTTCCCCATTTAACCTTCTAGTTAATCGTGGAAACATGATAAGTCATATTAACATTCTCATTACATACAAGACTGATACATATCTTATTAATGCCACATCGAATAAAGTATTAAAAATGAAAAATCTAAAATTCCTAAAAGCTTTCCTGCCTAGCGTTTCTAAGCCAGCAGACAATGCACCGCACTATAGCTGTTTCCATCTCGGCACCATCACCATAGCACTTTCGTCGCACCACTGTCCTTAGGTTTAAATTGCTTAAACAAGTTGGATTTATAATGGCAAGAGGACGAACTCAACACCATGAAATATGGGAAGTTGCTTAATCTTCTGGATCAATCATTACATACATTGCGGAGTTCCTAATTAATACCGACACAGTTTGGGTAGCAGTGCACCCAACTTTTAGGCGTTGCTTATGGATTTCGATGAAAGGTTAAACCTTTTTCATTTTTAAGGGGAAAGAAGTAGCTGGAAACAGTTCTTCTAAGAACAAGATATTCCATTGGCTTAAGGAAGCTGTAAACGCTCCTTGTAATCCGCCGGAACCTAAACCATCACCCACTACATCAGTCATAGCTCACTTTAGTTCGCATACCATATAGAGAAGATAAAACAACTATTCCACCATTTATTATTTTAGTCCCACTCCTAACCAACCAAACGATCCTATACGTATTCTGAAGAGAAGAAAGGTGAAGGTTTCGTAAATATTTAAGGTCCTATATGGCATCTTGGAGAGTAATCAAAACTTTTAAGTGTTTGCAGTGATATTGCTCCAACCTCTACCCTATCAGAAGTGTCTTTACAACCGTAACAGCTACTGATACCTGGATCCTAAGCCTTGTAAAGAATAAATATGACCTGAACCCATCTCCTCGTAATACTAGCTTGGTTATCTCATTCACGCAAGTACTTGTTAATAAAATAACTGTAGAATTAATAGGACTGACCTTAATGCGGAAGTGTTAGATCGATTTGTTATTTGCTAGTCTTCGGATTTTGGTAGGCTACTAGAGTCACCGATTAATTCACATCTCAAACTCTAAGCCTTTGATGATTGCTTCACGTGAGAGAGAATGAAAGAAGAAGAAAAACATATTTTCTCTGTTTCGTAATTTTTCATCCAATGATCTATTTATTTTCATCCTTTTAATCCTTGGTTAGGACAAATAACTGATACAGGAGTTATATAAAGTGGTCGTTATCTTTTGTAAACTGCCAATAACTCCCACTCGGCCACATAAGCTATGAGTTACATATTCTCTCTAAAATTTCACGTGTCATACTTAGAATGGGACGTGCGACCATTAAAGAACCAACAGTGTTATATTAAGTCACCATCTAACTAACATAACACTTTCACATATTCATGATACCCCAAATCATCCAAAACATCACTGACGCATACACTGTCCCTTTATGCTCATAGATATATCATGTGATTATACACCAAGTATAATTGCCCGGGCTGATATAGTGATGAAGGAAAAATTCTTCCTTAGACACTCATAATAATCCATCTTAGCTTAACTGCTTTCCTAGCGTGCTCCGTTGGACTGTATACATCTTAGTCCTTGGAAAAACACACTAAAGTAGCAACACCAAGCCTTGACTTCATATCATAGTTCTAAGTCGAAGGGTTTCATTCGATTAGACATTAAAGTCTATGGGATCATACAGTTACAGAGAAAGGGATTTAATTGTCACTCCACAAGAAGGTTGTCATATAGCACACATGATATGAAATGTGTGTCATAGTATAGCTCGCACTAAGTTGAGCATGTCACTCTGTTATGCTATGCAAATCTTAACACTCAAGATTTGGCTTTAAGGCTTCAATGTGAAATTTGAATCTTTTACATCTGACTCATTAGAGTCTCTTCTTAGACTTACTAAGGTGATTATTCAAATATTAAAAACTTATCATGCATACTGCACAAGTATAATGACAACACAATGTTACATACACTCAATATTAATATTGTTAAGTCTCATCCTACCCGTTACCCAAGCGTTAGGGCGATTACATGTATGACAAGGTCAATCAGAAGCCTGGTCTATGGTGACATTACAATGTGCCTTATCATGTAATTGCGTACTAATGAACATTTGAGAAATAAACTTTTATTAAACAAAAACTCATTACAATTGAAAACATATCCATTATACAACAAGGTATAACTTAATTGAAAAACTAAACCCTACGCAAAACTAAACTCATCACATGAGCCTTAAACAAATATCGGGGAATAGGTTTAGTTAAGGGATCAGCTACCATCTTGCTAGTAGGTATATACTTTATGGTAACCTCTTTATTTTTTATGACATCTCTTACAAAATGATAACGCCTTTTGATATGCTTTGATTTTCTATAAAACTTTGGATCTTTAGCAAACTGTATGGCTGTAGTGTTGTTAGATAACATTTCAATAGGATCATTAAATCTGGGAGTAAGATTAAGATCCTGAAGAAAAGTTCTCAACCATATTGCCTCCTAAGTGGCAAGACAACAAGCAACGTATTATGCTTCCATTGTTGATAATGCTATACAGTCTTGCTTCTTGCTGCACCAGGATATGGCTCCCCCACCTAAGGTGAAGACATATCCTGAGGTTGACTTAGACTCATTCGAGCCACCATCCCAATCGGCATCCGAATATCCCCTTAATTGTTGGCCCCCGAAAATTTTCTTATTGAATTAAGCATGATTTAAATGAATTATGAGGTTTGATGGATTAATTTTTGGAAATTAAGTATTTGTGTTAATGTTGGTAAGACTATATGACATCGGGTGATTGGATTGAAGCATTAATGTCGTAAGAATGTATCAAGGGCATTGTTGGAAGTTCACTTAAGAAGTATAAGACATAGGCTTATATTGGAGGGCAAAATGGACTTTGCACCCTTATTAAGAGTATAAGTTAAAATAAAAAGGATTGTTGTCTTGAAATGGGGAGAAGAAGAAATCGTGAGTGAGGGAGAGAAGAAGAGAAATACGAAAATGGAAGAAGAAAAGAGAGGGTTTTGTTCTTGAAAACAAAGAAGGAAGATCTAAGGTGGTTTTGAGGTTTATCAAGAAGAGAAAGGAAGAAAAGAAGAGAATGAAAAGCAAGTTAGGGTTTCATGGTAGTTGAAGAGCTTTGGATAAATCAAGTAAGTATAAGCATAAACCCTCTTTGATTTGGTTAGATGAAGCATGCTTGATGATAGTTAGAAGTGAAAATAAAGTTGAATGTGTGTAGAAGTTGTTGATGAATGGTTTGACAAGTTTTCGGAAGTTTTGGGGTCGCACGTCGCGACCTGCAGCTGCTCACGCCGCGACGTGTCTCAACATATAACTCTTAGTGTAGCATCTTCTGTCCTAGGTATTCAAATTCACTGGGACAGATCTCAAAACTCATCAGACCTCTCACAGAGTGCGTACATTGAGTTTGTGTTACAAAGATTTAATACGGTTAACAGTAAACCTATCATAGCACTTATCTCTCATAGTGAGAGATAATCTTTGGCATAGTATCCAAAGAATAAAGTAAAGAGAGAGGTTATGAGTAATGTTCTGTATTCTAGTATGGTTGATAGCTTGATGTATGCTCGACTATCTACTAGGTATGATATTGCATTCACCATTTGACTATTTAGTTAATATCTGGTTAACCCAGTGTAGAACATTGAAATGCAGTCAAGCGAGTGTTGAGATACTAAAGTGAATTAAGGACTATATGTTGACTTATAGAAAAGTCAACAAACTAAACCTTATAGAGAATACAGTAAGATCGACATAAGAGTTATATGAACTGATACTAAACTGAATGCTCATATGAATGTGAATGACTGTGTTGGTTTCCGAACAGGAGGTCCGATGATTGTGATATTGATTTGGATATTGAAGTGCTACATGAATGTGAATTGAATGAACTATGTGTGCTTAAGGTGATTGTTAAATGTGTTATGATTTGATTTGAATTCCGGACTTAACATCCGAGGAGCTTAAAATATGATTATATGTATTGGAAGTGTTATGTTTGCTTTGAAACTTTGTATGATGTTTGATTTCTCAATGAAAGTTGAATGCCGAACTTAGGTCCGATGACTATGAGATTTCTGACTTTGCAACATATGAGACTGTTATACATGTCATATTCTGTAATTGATGCATTTCATAAGAATGCATGTTTAGATAAAGGTGTTGTGACTTGAGTTGTCAGTATGAAGCACTTCCACGTAGAGCTTTGCTCCATGATTTCTGATTCTGCACGTAGAGCTGTGCTCCATGATTCTATTCCGACTGAGCCCTATGGGCCAGTGATTCTGTTCTGACTGATCCTTATGGGCCAGTGTTATGTTCTGAATGAGCCCTATAGGCCAGTTTTTTATAAGTATGTAATAGGCACTCAATCACAACAAAGTCACAAATGAAAAATGAGTCTCATGTGCATTGCATATGCATAATATGAATGATTAAGTGTATTGAACGTGAAATAATGTGAAATGTGAAATAAAGTGAGATGTGTGAATT
>JAOSBK010000008.1:17866154-17887993 GCA_027568895.1 Erythroxylum shatona
CCAAATTGTAAACATTTTGTAAGTTTAATTTCAAAAAATTATACTAAGTTAATAATGTCCATAAATTATCCTACAATTGCTTAGTAAATGTATTCCGATGAATGATTGTTTAGGATGTATCATTCATTACTTTTTTCTAAGTTGTTAATCGTATTATATTGAAGGAGTCATAGTAATTTTGAACTAACCATTGTATTACCTCCCAAAGCAAAACTAATGGTTAATGATATGTTCTCAACATGCATAAAAAACCAAGTTGTAGAAGTATCAAAATTTGTGACAATCACTCAATTTAGAAAATGGAGCAGGGGAAGGTCTATGCTGAACGTTTTTTAGGGTAGAACATAAACAGGCGACGGACGACGACATATAGCTAGCCAATTTACCGATGGATTATCGATGGAAATTGTCGTCGGTAAACTAAAAATGTTTTCCGCCAACATTTCCCGTCTTATTTACTGATGATAATTAATTATTGTCGTGTACTTATTTTCTTTCAATTTTAGCGACAGATATTGCTACCGTGGGTAATCTCAAAGTTTCCGGACAACTTTTCCAACAAGTATACGATTTTTGTCGTAATTGGCAATGGTTTCTTAACTGTTGCTAATTTTTTATCAGTAATTCATTGATTTCTTGTAGTAACTTGATATAAATTTGTATGAATCTCATTATATTATGTATATGCTTATGTGGCCATATATTTACTATAAATTTAAGCTAATTTCACTATGATTTCATAGATTGGCGAATGTGAAAAGGAGACTGTAATTTCATCTTTACCACTCATCCTTCTACAAAAGATTGATCTAATTTTGATTATTTTAAATAAATTTTAATTAAAATTGATAATTTTAGTTCAACCTAATTAAGTTCATTTCAATAAAAGTTCTAATTAGATTTATAAAATAACAGATAGATACATAATTTTGTCTTACTTAAATTTAATTTAAACATTTTTTAAATATTATAAAATATTAAAATTTATTTTATATTTTGGTGAAAATATTACAGTTAAAATTACAGATTCTACCCCCTACATTTATGATGAACGGCGGGCACAGGAAAGCCACCACTCATATAAATCTTTGATCGTTATAGCTTGGTAATGGGCTTGGACTCAAACCAGGAGGGATTAGCTAATTGCCCCAGATCTATGACATACCGAAAATCGGAGCACTGTCACTGTGCGACACCTTTGAGAACCGAGAAATCTTCTCACCCAAAGATCTTTACCTAATGATCAACAGGAAAAAAGCTTAAATGAAGAACATTTTGATGCAAGCTTGACTTAAGAGAACGTAAATTCCTCAAGAGTTAGGTTAAAGGCAAAACCATTCTAAACTAATCCCCATTACTTTAATCAAATCCACTCCAAAACTATGTTGAAAGTTGTATCGCTTTAAAAAGACTAACCTAACTTATATCTTAAATTGTACTGCACTTCCCAACTTTTGAAAGACTCGGTCTTCCTCCGGATTATGCCAAACGCACAAACGAGACTTGGACGCAATCACCTTTGGTCTCCAACTTCGCAACTTGATTGTAAAATAACAATTCTCGAGGCTCTAAAGTCATCTTACAAATGTCTTTTGTACTTGTACTACTCGGTCCAATGAAATTATCATTTTGACAGATGGTGTATGTCTCGAGTGTCACTACACATCGGTGAAAAAGAACTGACACCATATGCCCATTATTTCTGATTTATCTACAATATTTGCCATTTTTGGGGCAAAACAAGACGAAAATTCAACTGTAAATAAAATCGTGTTTGTACATGTTAACGCCCGTATTTCCGGTAACATTAGTCTAATAGAGCATCTGAAACGGCTAAATCTACTAAACTCATTATAGTTGTGACGTCGCTCACTTCAATAAATGCTACGTCATTACATTCAACGACTGAATGATAATAGCATTTTATTAATAGATCAAAACGTAAAATGTCAAAAGACAAACTATCATCTTCACGAAAAAGAAAATTACTTGAACGACACACCATGTTTGAATTTAGAAAATGATAATTAATAAAAAATAAACTAAAACCATGGTTGAAAGTACATCGATTAATATCATTTACACTAAAACCATGACTTACTATATCATGTTACTATAATTAATTGATGGCGTATCAATGTTATAATACATTAAAAATCTATAGTTTTTCTTTTACAAAACTAAACGACAAGATATGCTTATCTCCTTCATTTTCTTTTACAAAACTAAAACTCATACGATTATATAATAAAGGAAATCATTTGATAATTTCAAATTCAAAACGCCTATTTGATAGTATACTACAACAGTGTAATAACATGCTGAAGCCATGTGACAAAAGACGCTTTTCATGTGGCCAACCCGTAAAATCCCGTGCTTCTTCTGCCATCCAACCAATACTTCCATTCTTACATGACGCAAACGTCCCGTTGGCTGTGTATTTGTATTTTGTCTAATATTGGGCTAAGAAAGAAGTAGCTGGTACTTCTTTTTTGGGGCTCTCGTATGTTTAACTGTTTTAAATTTAAGGTTAGAATTTTACTTTCTATAAAAAATTTATTCGTTTCGAGCGAAGATTAATCTAAAAATGAATGACTTAAAAATATTTTTTATAGTTAAAACCTTCCCAAAATATTTCGTAAGCAACTAAAAAATAGTCGGTACTTGTTAAAGATTTTAAATTCAACAAAATAATATGCGAAACTTAGCAGTAAAGGATAACTTTTTCAATTTTGAGTGGGATACGGAAAAGCCGAGTCCTTCAATTTCGAGACAGAATGTGGCCTTTGGTTGTCTCCTCTCTTGGGATTATTATAAGGAAGCTGTCTAGCTAGCCCACTCATGATCATGATCATGATCATGATCATGATCATGATACATCTGTGGTGTTTAAGTCGCACAATCGCAGATTAATAAATAAAACAAATACTGCTGAGCTGTGATTTGGTTAAATATATTCCTCCAGCAATTCTTCAATATATGTATATGCCGCACCATCCTTTTCTTAAACTGATCCCGATTCCGATCCCATGTGCCGTATCCTTGAAATTAATTAAGGCCATCCCAAATTTCTTACTATTTTGCTTCTTACACATTTACTGTGGGACCAAACTCGTCTCGTAGACTAAGTCAGAGTGATCTATATAATTAACACAGATCAGGTTTTTGTTGTTATTTTGTGTCTACTTTTTTTGTGAGTTTTATTTATTAAATAAATAATAAATGCTTGTAAAACAAGGTAATTACATATTAATAAAAACAAATTATCTGATCCTATATCAATAGACAATACTAACAATTTTTTAAGGTCAAGTGTCTCAACATATTGTTTTGTTTATTATTAATGGATATTTTATAACATATAAAAATAATTTAAGTACTATTGATTGTAATAATTATGAAGATTATTAAGAGATATTTATTTTTATTTTTCCATTATGATTTTTAGTTTTTTATTTTTAAATAAAGTTAAAATCGTTTAGGTGTTAATTACTTATAATAATAAAATTTAAAAATAAATTAATTTTAATAATTAAGTAAGTAAAAATTTAAATTTCACTCTGTTTTTTTGGTCGATATATAATATATAGAATTAATTCCTTCAATAAACAATTAAAATAGTTAGTATTACAATTAAAGTACTTCCGAGATAACTTTTTTAATATTTCATGTCATTTAAATTCATTTTATTATTCCCATACACACTAACTAATGTTCTATATGACTATTATTATATGCTTAATTTAATTTTTCTAATGTTGTGAATTGACATTAAAAAGGAAAATAGACTTGTGTGTGTGTGTGTATATATATATATATATATGTTAGAAAATCATAGACAATAACTCAAAACTTTACAAGTAACTCGTTTAAAATTTTAAGGTTAATTTTGAAGTCAATTTATGAATAGGAAATAATTTGATAAACGAAATAAAAAATAGAAAACTATGGATTAAAATGCATGAGACAAAGACACAAGGATTGATTTGGTTAATAAAGTAAAATATAGGATAATAAATTATAATTTTTAATATATAACTCTAAGTAAATTTGGTCAAACTTTCTTTTTTAACACGCTAATACTTGAATTCTCACACTCATCCAGTCAGTCAAGGGTATGCTGTACGATTTCTAACAAGTTATCTAAGGGACATGTATCTAATGATTTTTAGCATTCAGTGAAAAACCATGTGGGAGGCATATTCTGAGTTTGCAGAAACAATAATAAAGGAGCTAATTTCTCAGACCAATTATGAGGGAGCAAAACATGTGTGACGTATGAATTTTTTATGTTCCAGCAACATTCATCAATTAATCTTCAGAACGCACAAAACAAAGGGGCAGTTTCAACTTTCAGAAAACTAAAACAAACTCTAATCAATATTAGGCAAATACATTCAAATGAAATAAATTTTATAGTTTCCCGATTCAATCTCAATAATTAAATAATGCCTTCCTCCTCTTATAGAGAAAGACAAAAGAGTTTAACTCATATTAAAATTAAACTTCTTAATTGTAAAGAGCTATTGGGTTCGATTCCTACTAAACACACCCACAGGGAGGGGCAAGGAGCCTTAACTGTGACTACGTTTCGAACCGGATTAGTTGGCCCAGTGAGTTCGGATACCGGTGGTTTATAAAAAAAAATAATAAAATCAAACTCTAATTTTGATTATAATTTAATTTTAGTAAAATCAAGTATCTTATATTTGATACTTGAAATTTCTCAAACTTTACTATTAAATCTAGCTTAATTTAATTAATTCTCCTTTTAACTTAAATTTATAATATGATGATAATGATTATAAATTATAATAAGAATTACATAAATTAAAATTTTTTAATTCATCTTTAATTCTCCAATAAATAGTTTATAATCATATATCAAAATTGATGTCTTGTA
Source organism: Erythroxylum shatona (assembly GCA_027568895.1). Lineage (NCBI taxonomy): Eukaryota > Viridiplantae > Streptophyta > Magnoliopsida > Malpighiales > Erythroxylaceae > Erythroxylum > Erythroxylum shatona. The sequence continues at coordinate 17,871,058 of JAOSBK010000008.1, forward strand.
ATACATAATGGCCACCTAAATATTAAGAATGTTAAAGTGATTTTACTCAATCTATCTATAGCTGCTTATGATGTATAATTTAATCTTTTCGTAATCTAATATTCTAATTAGATATAGAATGTTGATACAATGTCTATTATTTTAAATCTGATCATGTTCATTCTTATTAATTAGTAGTTAATTTATAAATGATATTTGAAATCACTTTTTTCAAATCTCAATTGATTTTAACTAAAGAACTCTTCAAAGTGTTACTAATGAAAATTAGTAAAACATTATCCCTAATTAACGTATCCTTTATTAACTTACTCAGTCATTTTTATATGCTTCATACTATATTCAAGTATTATCAACTAGGCTACTCTAAATATAATTGATTATAATAAGTATCATCATATAATAATTCTCATGTAGGATACTTTAGTAATATCAAATATAAGGGTCAATTATACATCCATTATAATGAGGAAATTTACAAACACATAAGCAATATCTCATTTGACATCTTCATAATCGAATCAATTTAGCGAACATATTCTCTAATAAGCATCTATGCATTTGTTTAAAATTTCCTATACTTTAATTTATGAGATCAATTACTTTTTATAAGAAAAAAATATATTGTGTGTTAGTTTTACTGTTTCATCAATATTTTGTCATGATAAAACTACAATTAGGAATCATTTAAAAATAATACATAAATATAAATTAAATTTTATAATTACGATCTCAACATAATTTCAATTGTATAGTAATTATTTTAGAACTTTTATCTTTATTATTAAAACATCAAATATAATTAACAAAAAATATAAATATAAAAATATATTTATTAATTAAAATCAAACATCGTATATAAAATTACATAAATTAATATTAGTAACTTTGGGCTTGTTGATCGCATTGCTTGATTTCAAGTTCAAATATATTTAAAATCAAATCCTTCTTCCTTATTGTCAATAGGGTAATATGATTATCATTACATTCATTCAAAAACATTAGTTTTCTCCATTAATCTTTATTGAGTTGAATAATTATTGCTATTGAACTGTTCACACTTGTGAAGAATTTGAATGTTTTATTAATAAAATATTTCACCATCATTAAAATTTAAAATCAAATTCTCTTTTGATTCATTAAATATAACTCATAAAATAAGAATATTAAATAATACATAATTAAGATGAGTAAATTTGAATCTTGTAATTTGCAAAATATATTCAACATATAATCATTTAAAATTTTAATCGCTATCATTGATGTGACTAATGTTATTTCATACTTTGACAAAAGAAAGATTGCTAATGCTATCAGCATATAGTTTTTTCATTGCGTTTTGTAACACTTTTGGTGAAGCTAATGCTATTACAGTTCCTTTAAAATAAAACTTAGGTTCTTGTTATGGAAATAGCAATAAAATAAATTAGAACAACTTATCTGAAAGTAAAGCATTGTAAAAAATAATTGCCCTAAGTTGAAAATTCCCCCTCTATGATACAACAGGGCAATCGAATCTGACCTTATGGTTAACGTCTCCTACATCAGCTTTGGTGTACATTAAAGGGCGGATTAGGAGCTGTCTCTAGGGAAATAAAAGCTGAAGAATTGAACAATAAAAGAACAAAAGAACCAAAGACTATACACAAGATGTGAAGTAGAAGTTTTTCTAGAAAAATGAGATATGTATAATTCTATGTGTCTTTAAAAAACCTACGAACATCTGAATAGAGAGGCCATATATATATATATATATATATATATATATACACACACACTGAATTAAAAGAAATGTTTTGGGTACTAATAAATTAATAATAATTATAGCCATTAAACATGAACGGTTAGGTAATAATAACCAGGGTAATTGAAACCAAGAACGTAAGGAACATTTGGAGCAATTAAAACATCAACGTTATGATGCAATAAAAGTGGGGATCTTAAAAAAATTTAGGAATGTTAAAACCAAATGTCTTAAATGAGTGGATATGTTCCAAGTTTTGGAACAACAGCAACAATCCCCCTTTTGGGGCAAAACTTTAGAAATAAACTGTAATAATTTTGGGGGAAAATAGGTGAATAACCAGGTAAACTAAGTTTTAAACCTGGTGTCTAAGAAATTTTGGAGATAGAAACTGCTAGAGAAATAAACAGCCTCAAATGTCCTAGTCTTATGATCGCTCCGAGAGATAGTCCAAATACTCTCATAGGAGGGTGGCTAGTCCCCCACAATCACGTAGATGAGTTCATCAAGTGTTTACTGCTCACAGCACCCAAATTTTGGCTATAGAACTCATTAAAGATTAAACAATCCATCCTCAACAATCACAGTAAAGTCATGCTAAAGGACGCTATTCAATAACTGAATATCTCAGTATTATTCCACAAATAGTGTACAAGTAAATAGTCACCACATAACTTCGTTTGACTCATTGAATTTGGTTTTCCAAGTTTGGTGTCCATCACGAAAGAACTACACAATTGGGCTTAACCTAATCTCTTTAGCATGCTCTGAAACTAGTTTCCTGCTCAAAGCTTTTGTAAACAAATCCTAAGTTTCTCTCTAACTTGACAAAGTTTAGAGAAATTATACCATGTCTAGTTAAAGTATAGACAATTTTATGTTGCAATCTGATATGTCTACTTTTTCCTTTATATGCCTTGTTCTTGGCAACATGAATGGTCACCTATGAATCACAATGAAGGAATACAGAAGGAATTGATTTTTTCTAGAGCGAGATATCTGCTAAGAGATTCCTTAGCCACTTAACTTCCCATCTTGCTAACTCCAAAGTCATAAACTCAGCCTCCATTGTTGATCTCGCAATACGTGTTTGCTTGAATAATTTCCAAGACACTACATCTCCTATCAAGGTAAAAACATAACTACTAGTACAGTGTATATCATCATTCTCCTTAACCCAGTTAGAATCAGAATACCCTTCCAATATGGGAGGATGACCACCAAAAGATAGTCCATAATGTATAGTACCTTTCAAATATCTCAACAAAAAAAATCAATGCATTCCAATGCTCTTGGCTAGGATTATAAGTATACCTATTAAGTCTACTCACGCAGTATGCAATATCAGGATGAGAATTGTTTATCAAGAACATCATACTACTAAGAATTTTAACATACTCAGCTTGGTTTACACTGTCACCAAGATTTATCTTTAAAGCAACACTAGCGTCATAGGGAGTCTTGACTGGATCAACATCATAGTAACCAAACTTATTCAAAATTTTCTCAATATAATGAGTTTGATTCAACCTAAAACCATAGTCAGTTCTATAAACTTTCATTCCCAAAATAAAGTCCACAATCCAAGATCTTTCATATTAAAGGATGCCTTTAGCAAACTCTTAGTAGAATCAATGACAAATAAGTTAATACAAAAAATAAGCATATCATCAACATAAAGAGTTATGATCACACCACCAATGGCATCAGATTTCACATAAAGACAAAAATCAACATCACAAAAGGTGAAACCATGTTTGAAAATCTCACTTTTAAATTTCTCATGCCACTATTTGAGAGCAGTTTAAGTCCATACAAAGACTTAACCAACTTATACACCATTTTCTCTTGACCAGACACTCTAAACCCCTCCAGTTGATCCATATAAATTTTCTCATCTAGATCACCATTCAAAAAAGATGTCTTAACATCCATTTGGTGCATATAAAGCTTAAATACCGAGGCAACAACAAATAACATCCTTATAGAAGCAATTTTAGTAACATGAGAGTAAGTATCAAAAAATTCCAATCATTCCTTTTGTTTAAAGCCTTTAATCACAAGTCTTGCTTTGAACCTCTCAATGGTTCCTTCAAGTCTCAATTTCCTTTTGAAGATCCATATACACTCTAAAGGCTTACACCTCGAGGTAGATCAACTAAAACCCAAGTTTTATTAGATATGATTGACTCTAACTTACTATCTATGGCTTCCTTCTAAATTGTAGCATCCACAGATCTCATTGCTTCCTCATAAGTTTTGGGATTTTCCTTAATAATATAAGTTACCACAAAATCGTCATCTATCTCTTCAGGTTTTTTCACCATAAAGGAAATAATAAACTCATAACTAAAGCCAGTGGGTATTCTAGCTCTTTTGCTTCTCTATAGTCCAATATCTTTCTTTTCCTTTACTTCATCATTAGCACAAGAAATAGGGCCAGGAACTTGCACACTCACTTTTATAGGAAATGTATCCTCTAAAGAAACTGCATCTCTTAACTCTAAAATTGGTCCATAAGTGTTAGATCCTTCTTCTTTAACTATAAATCTATAGGCAGCACTATTAGAGGTATATCTCACAAAAATTGAATAAACGGTCTTAGGCCTAATTTTCCTTCTCTTATGTTCAGATAGAGCAACCTTTGTAAGACACCTCCACACTTTCAAAAATCGCAAGTTAGGTGGATAAGCTTTCCAAATTTCATAAGAGGTTTGATCTAGTTTCTTATGAGGGACTCTGTTTAGAACATAACAAGCTGAAAGAATAGCTTGCCCAAATCAGGTAAACTGGAGGAAATCAACATTGAATTCATCATATTCTTAAGTGTTCTGTTTTCCTCTCAACTATTCCATTTTGTTCAGGTGTATAAGGGGCTGAAAGCTCATGAATAATCTCAATTTTTTCAAAATAATTAACAAGGAAATCAGTACTATACTCACTATCTCGATCAGACCTTAATCTCTTAATTCTCCTTTCTAACTGGTTTTCAACCTTAGCTTTGTATTTCATAAACATTTCTTCTGCATCATTTTTATTTTTCAATAAGTAAATCTGAGTAAATCTAGAACAATCATTAACAAAGGTAATATAATATCTCATTCCTCCTTTACTCATACAATTCTTAAAATCACCCAAATATGTGTGCACCAAGTCTAACTAGTGACTCTTTCTTGGTCACTAATTTAAAAGGTTTCTTAAAGTGTTTAGCCTCAACACAAATTTGACATTTTTTTCATTTCATTAATGATCTGGTTAGGTAATAAGTTTAGGCTTTGCAACCTCTTAATTAACCTCAAATTCACATGCTTAAGTCTAGAGTGCCATAGGACTAAAGACTCAACAGTATAAGTAGAAGAAATGGATACATTCATTTCAGCGTCAATTACAAATAAGTCCCATTACAAAACTCTTTTCCAACAAAGGTCCTATTTTTAATCAAAACTAGCTTATCATAATCAAATGTCAGTTTAACATCGACTTTATTAAGCAATGCACTAGAAATCAAGTTTCTACGTACATCAGAAACAAATAAAACATTTTCTAATGCCAACACTTTTCTAAAAGTGAGTTTAAGAGTGACTTTGCCAACTCTTTGGACATGAACTCTACTAGAGTTGCCCATGTATATGAATTCACCATTAGCAACATCATTAAACTCTTTGAACAGGTCCTTGTTGGTGCAAACATGGCGTGTGGCTCTTGTGTTAATGATCCACTTGACCAAATTTCTAGCAAGATTGACTTTAAACACCATAGTAGTAATGATCCCCTTGTTATCATCAACTTCAACCATATTAGCTTGAGGCTTACTAAAGCTCTTCTAGTTACCCCGTTGGTACCCCATTTGGTTTCCTTTACCCAACTATCGCAATTTCTGTCCTTGTTTTTTCTTCTCATACTTGATTCTAGCTTGACAATTGGCAGCAGGATGGCCTGGCTTGTGGCACCATTAATCCTTTTGTGCTTAAATTGACCCTGTTTGTTGTTGAAAGACTTATTTTGTCCACCATTATTTTTGAAGTTATTAGCATTTCTATGTTCTACCACATGAGCCTTAATAATAGGGACAAGGGTGAGTGTTTTAGTCTTATCTTATGCATGATTGGCATCCTCAATCTTTATATGTCCTATCAACTCCTGAAGCTTAATGTCTTTCTTCTTATGCCCCAACTAGTTTTTATACTTATTCCATGAGGCAAGTAGTTTCTCAATAAGGGCATTAGCTTGAAACAACTCACACATCTTCGTACCTTCAGCCAGAATTTCAGCAACTAGATTTTTATACTCATGTAGTTGTTCCATAATAAGCTTATCATCAACAATGGTAAATTTTAACCATGTCGCAACTATATATTTCTTAGTACTGACATCATCCGCCCCATATTTCACTTCTAAAGCATTCCAAATTTTCTTAGCAATTTTGTACTTGCAGTAGATATCAAACAAAGGGTAGATCATATAGTTGAGCAACATTCCCCTAACAATACGTTTATATACTTAGTAGTCTTAGGGTCAGTATTGTCCATGGGAATCTCTTGAAACGGTATATAATCGATTTCGTATTGTTGAAGTAAAATAGAATTTTCTCAGATCATCGTTTAAAATTTCTTCCCTCTAGAAGCTCTAATCTAGTTAAGTCAGGTATAATGTTTGGGACTACGGTGATAAAGGTTAAACCAATGTAAGGAATAGTATGTGCAGAACTTACATTGGTCTCATTTACACTCGACATATTAAACTCAAAAGTAGAAATATCTCACATTAAATAATCACAATATGAAGAAATAGTATCATATTCCGACTTCTTCCAAAATAAATATGTACCAACAAAATCACGGTAATTTCTAACAAACAGTAGCAATGTAACAACAATATTTCTGACTTAGATTGTCAGGGAAATAACAATAAAATAAATTGGAATGACTTATTTGAGAGGAAAGAGTCGTGAAAAATCATTATTCTAAGTCATAAATTCCCCCTCTACGGTGCAACATGACAACTGAATCTAGTCTTAGGGTTAACACCTCCTTCATCAGTTTCGGTGTACTCCAAAGCGTGGAATAGGAACTGTCTTTAGAAAATAAAAACAGAAGAATTGAACAATAAGAGAACAAAAGAACCAAAGACCATACACAAGACGTGAGGTAGAAGTTTTTCTGGCAAAGGAGACATGTGTAGTGCTATGTGTCTGTAAAAAATGGACGAATATTTGAATAGAGAAGCCATATATATACTAAATTAAAAGAAACTTAATACATTCATAATAGTTATGGATATTAAACATGAACGATTGGGCAATAATAACTAGGGCAATTGAAACCTAGAACGTAAAGAACGTTTGGAGCATTTAAAACGTTAACGTTATTAAGCAATAAAAGTGGGGATCTTAAAAGATTTTAAAAACGTTAAAACCAAATGTCTTAAACGAGTGGATATATTCCAAGTTTTAGAACAACAGGAACAGTTCCTTCTAACAACGAGTTTAATGTTCAAAGACTTTAATTAATTCAAATGACCATATATGGTAAAGCTTAAAGAGTAAGGATTTTATATTAGAAGTTGGGTTTTTGCGTGAAGAAAAAGCCGTCAAGTATCTTGGTATTTCTCGTGATCGCACAAAAGAAAATAAACGCCAATTTAACTAAAAGTGGGAGAATTAGAGGTGGTGGAAAGCTTGAACCGGGCTCCAGTGGCTTTACATTCATATTGACTTTTCAATCTTTAGCTTTATCACGTTCCAATTCTATATTTCGTATATTCTGGGCACATGGAACTTTACTATATATTTTGAAAACAAAAATAACTTCAGCTCCTCCAACTCGATTCAAATGCTGTTTTGGAAGAGGACAACTCTCCCTTCTTACCAAGTACAGGCAAAACTTCAATAAGATAAGCTTCGATCGACTTTTTTACTAATTATATAAAATATTCTCATAGTATTTGGCAATATGAGTGAGATCAGTTAAACTCACAGAGTCACAAATGAATAAGAGCATGCACGACTAACTATTCCCGGAAAAGTTATAATCGACAAGCAGATACCGCGTCATTCGCAAGAAAATGTTTAGGGAGTTTAAGATTCCTGACGTAACACGAGAGTGAAGACAAAAAACTAAAACGGAAGCTGCACGGCAAGATAAGACTCGAATGTTTGGTTGTAAGTATCTCGTGGGTTTGTTTGCAATATATTATGTCGTATTCACATTTTGTATATGAAACTTTATCATGAAATCTTGTTGAAAATAATGAAAACTATAATATATTTTAGTTTAATGGATTACACTTTTACAAATTTTGTTTAAAGAAAAAACAGAAGCTACGTTTTGATAAGGGGTGATTAAGTAAGTATGTTAACATTTGAGTGGTTGAATTGAACCCACCAAAGTGTTCATAGGCGTAAGTCGACTGTATTGAAAACCTAATTCTGCCCATAAAACCATCTATTCTCATTTATATAAATATGTTAAATAACACTATTACTGGTCGAAACACCGTAAGACTTGTCCCCCCCTTCCGGCGGGTCTGAGTTGGCACTTTCACTCCATTAAGTCAACGCGTTGCATTAAATGTACAACCAACTGTCATTATTAATATTGACGACCCCATCAACAAAATTTAAACATTTAATAAGATTAATAATATTTTATATAATTAGATTACCAAGTTGCAGGCAATACTTCTTGGAAGGCCAAGCCTTGGTGTTGATAACAGTACCATTGCTTTTATTGAATTTAAAACAGATGTATGTGAAATGATGACACGTTATGTACTGATGTTGTTCAACTGAATTCTATGTGTAGGCCCAAACGGGAACGGAATAGTTCAGTTTCACTTACTCTATTCTGTATCATCTCATGTAAATATTTAGGTAGGATCCAGAAAAAATGTGTGAATAAAATGGAATTAGCTATAGGAATAGAGGAAGTGGTGAATTCCTTCACGTACATACCCAAACTAAAGTGTATTATGTATATAACTAGCGAAAGCAAACCCATACCCGCGGCCACATGCAATGAAAAACGGTTAGAAATTGCTAAATTATTTTGACAACTAAATCTTTTAAACGACCAAGTCCTGCCGAATAATAATGTTTTGACAGTTGATGGACAACCTTTGAAGATACACCATAGAAAACACCCACCTCAGATCCCTTTTGTGAGAGTTGAAACCAGTTTTCAGGTGAAGACCAGAGACTCCCATGTTCCTTAGATTACTCCTTTTCTGCAACCCCTCCATCCACACGAGGTGAGAGTTACCTGTCTGTTTTGTATATAGCTATGTTCTACAAATGCTCGTTTTTGCTGTCTCTTTCTGTTCTCCGTTTCTATATCTCCCTCTCATGCCATTATTGCCAGGGAAGAAGAATTCAGTTCGTCTGAATATGGCTGTCTGTTTTCACATCTCGGTCAGCGGTTTAATTTGCAACTTGGTCTAAATTTGTGGACTAAATAAGACAGCCATCCATTCTTGTTGATGGTTCTCCTTTCCTTCTTCTACTTCATCGTTTTCTGAATAACCCATCATTTCTCATTATTGACTCTGCCGTTTCGTTGCAAGTGGATATCTTTTTTATTTGTTTCGACTGCTTTAAGAGGCTTCAAATTTTTCATCATATTTTGTTCTTATTCCCTTCGTTCACTTGCGACTTAGGATTGTCTATCTGATTTACCAAATTAGATGTAAGAACGGAGAGGTTTTCGAATCTGTCATATCCAGTTATCCCATCTTTTTTACCCGGTACCCTGTTATCTTTCATCCTGATGTACTCTGGTTTCAGGAATTATGCTCTAATTTGCTTCCTTCTGTGATTCCTTGAGTGCTTCAAGTTCCTTTGCAGAAGTAAAGAGTCTGTTAATAGTCCATGGTTTTTCATCCTGAGTTGTAGACCTCTTCTTAGACCCTCGGCTTTTAGTATGGAATGTTTCTTCTGGTAATTAATTGGTTCTTCTATTCTTGCTTGACATCTCAGTTCGTGCATCGTTTTCCCTTTCTTGTTTGGTGAATTTGCCCTCCTTCCTTTTTTATTGTTCACCCCCCTTCTTTGATGACAACTGGGCAATCCTAGTTATGGAGACATACAGTTTCATACGAATTCTAGGTCCCATTTTCTTGTTGTTTCTTCTGTCATCGGAAACTTGCATGGCTGGCATCCAAAGTGTTGGCAGCATTAGTCCAGGTTTTCAGGGGTCTCAAATGAAATGGATCAATAAATCTGGCCTGTTCCTTGTGTCTGAAAACTCAATTTTCGGCTTGGGCTTTAGAACTACGAATGACGTCACATTATTTCTACTAGTTATCATTCACGTGAGAAGTCAAAAAGTGATATGGTCTGCAAATAGAGGATCTCCTGTTTCAAACTCTGATGATTTCATCTTTGATGCGAATGGTAATGTCTTCTTGCAAAAAGGAGGAAATGTTGTTTGGGAAGTTGATACTGGAGGTAAAGGAGTTTCTTCAATAGAATTGCAGAATTCTGGTAACATGGTTTTTCTTGGAAATGACAGTAGCATTCTCTGGCAGAGTTTCAGCCATCCAACTGATACTCTAATGTCGAAACAGGATTTTGCGGAAGGAATGAAGCTTGTTAGCGATCCCAGCTCCAACAACTTGACCTATGTTCTTGAAATTAAGTCTAGTAACATGTTCCTTTCTGCACGGTTCCAAACTCCTCAGCCTTATTGGTCCATACAAAATGAAAATCGAAAAACCATCAACCAAGGTGGAGGGGGTATCACACTTGCATCTCTTTATGGAAATTCGTGGAAGTTCTATGACAAAAACAAAGTACTCCTTTTTCAATTTATTTTCTCTGACAGCACCAAGGCAAACCATACCTGGATTGCAGTTCTAGGAAACGATGGTTTCATCTCTTTCTACGATCTGGATGATGGAGGATCAGCAGCTGGTCGTTCACAAACAAAAATACCAAATGATCCATGCAGCAGACCAGAACCATGTGATGCCTACTTTGTGTGTTCCGAGAACAATATGTGTCAGTGCCCTTCAGGTCTTGATAACCAGCCAAATTGCAAACCTGGTATTGTCACTTCCTGTAATGGCTCAAGAGGATCAACAGAGCTTGTCAATGCTGGAGATGGTTTAAATTATTTTGCGCTTGGCTATGTTCCATCCTCTTCAAAAACGAATTTGGAAGGCTGCAAATCTTCCTGCAATGATAACTGCTCATGTATTGCTATGTTTTTCCAAAACAGTACGGGAAGTTGCTTCTTGTTTGACCAAATAGGTAGTTTCCAGGACTCAGGCACACCCTCCGGCCTTGCTACGTACATAAAAGTCTTGAGCAATCCAGGCAGCGGCGGTAGCAGTGGAGGAGATGGACGCAGCAAGAAGAGCTTTCCATTCGTTGTGATAATTATTGTAGGAACTGTGCTCGCCATTTGTGGCATGGTTTATGGGGCATTTAAATATTACAGAAGGAAGAAAAAATTGCCACCAAGTCCACATGACACCTCAGAAGATGATACATTTCTGGAGAATCTATCCGGGATGCCCATGAGGTTTAGTTACGGAGACCTTCAAATTGCCACTAATAACTTCTCTGTGAAGCTTGGCCAAGGAGGGTTTGGCTCAGTTTATCAAGGGGTTCTTCCAGATGGTACACGGCTAGCTGTCAAGAAGTTGGAAGGAATTGGCCAAGGAAAAAAGGAATTTAGAGCAGAAGTTAGCATCATTGGTAGCATCCACCATCACCACTTGGTTAGGCTGAAAGGTTTTTGTGCTGAAGGAACTCATCGCCTTCTTGCTTATGAGTTCATGGGTAATGGTTCTCTGGACAAATGGATATTCAAAAAGAATGAAGACGATTTTCTATTAGACTGGGAAACAAGATTTAGCATTGCATTGGGGACCGCCAAAGGACTCGCCTACCTTCATCAAGACTGTGACGTGAAGATTATTCATTGCGACATAAAACCAGAAAATGTACTTCTTGATGATCAATTCCTTGCCAAAGTCTCAGATTTTGGGCTAGCAAAGTTAATGAATCGAGAACAAAGTCTTGTTTTCACAACACTAAGAGGCACCAGAGGATACCTTGCACCAGAATGGATCACAAATTACGCCATTTCAGAGAAAAGCGATGTTTATAGCTATGGAATGCTGTTGCTAGAAATCATTGGTGGAAGGAAAAACTATGACCCTGCTGAGTCTTCTGAGAAATCCCATTTTCCCTCCTATGCTTTTAAGATGATGGAAGAAGGGAAATTGAGAGAGCTTCTTGACTCCAGGTTGAAGTTAGCAGAAGAAGATGAGAGGGTGTCCACCGCCGTAAAAGTTGCATTGTGGTGTATTCAGGAAGATATGCATTTAAGGCCATCTATGACCAAAGTTATTCAAATGCTTGAAGGTATCTGCCCTGTTCCCAGGCCTCCAACTTCTTCACCATTGGGTTCTCGCCTGTATGCAGGTTTCTTCAAATCAACCAGCGAGGAGGGCACTTCGTCTGGACCGTCAGATTGCAACAGTGATGCCTACCTATCTGCTGTTCGGCTTTCGGGACCCAGATAAAATTTGCTGGAGATGTAGGTGATAGTTGTTGAAATTTAGAAACCGTGTTGATCCCTGTACGCCTTCGTTATTACATTTCTGTATAGTTGTTAGCATTAATCCAAGTTTTGTAAAGTAAGCCACCATTAAAGTTATTGCGTCATTAATAATTTAGAATAACAGATGCGATCCCTCTGACTATATGAATTCTAAAAAAAGGATTCGTACTTTAACAATCTCACAAAAAACTTTCGTATTTTGTGGAAAGATCTAAATACATTATTCTGTTATGTTTCTCCATTTTAACTTCGGCTGAGTTGAAAATTTTTGGGGTAGGTGACAGTGCCATAAAAGTAGAAGGAGGATTTATATTGCCAATGACCTGTTCAACATGATACAAATTTATTACTTAATGATGATTACATGTAATAAATCTTAATTAAAAATAATAGACCTTTTTAAAACAAAAAGAACCATAATTGCTAAAATCCCATTTCTCTCAATTTGGAGATTGTTGGTCATTTCATATCACCTAAAGTTAAGTTTGATTGGACGTAAGATTTTTAATTGAATGAAATAGAATTGAATGTAATATTAGAAAATTATTATTTGAGAGGGATGGAAATGTTCATAATATAATACAGTGAAATGTTGTTTATCATTTTACGTTTTATCCTAAACTCCCTAAATTGGAGGTAACTTATTTTTACTGTTTATGATAAAATGAGATGTAATGTGAAACCCTCCCATCCCCTTCCATTATATTCTATTTTATTCTATTATAAATCTTCCTCCTAAATGATGAAATAATATTATATTCCATTCCATTCCATTAATAACCACCCAATCAAACATAGCCTTAAGAAGATGTTGGCAATGAAGAATAGAAGATTAGGGAAAATATGGAGGTTCAATAGACATAAACAAATATGTATGATTAAGCTTTGATACTACAACGAACGTAAACATTGTATAAATATATTCTCAGATCCTTAAAGACCAAAAGAATAAACGTAGAACCAAAACCTGATATTTTGTTGGGTAATTTGCATAAGCATGTTGCAATGCTTGAACAAGCCTTTGAATATAGTTAGTATTATTGTTAAAGGGCGCTTAACTTCCTTGCAATGTGCAAAGCCTATGATTGGACACCACTCAAAGCTACCATTTCTTATATAGTACAAAAACCTTTGGAAGTAAACATCTGAATGATCTTGGAAAAACCCATGGTGGTTAGTGGAAGATTTTCTTCAATTGTCCTAGACTTAAAGATTCTAATCTTTCCGATTGAGGAGAACACTATAGGAAGGATGATCAACAACATACACAAGATCGCGAGTTACCAGCGCCAAGATGTTGGAACATGAAACTATGTTAGGATAAGCTAGTTACAGCCTTAGCGTGTGTAACAAGGTCGAAGGCATCTCTAGAGAGGTTGATGTTGGCATCATGCTCGATGAAGTAACACATGGTGGAAGAAACGAGATAGAGGCATTCCAACTATTAGGCAACCAGTTATGGAAGAAGACTCGGAGGGTGTCGATAGCAATATTGGTGTTGATGATTTGCCTGTTGGTAATAGTCTCTTGATGATTTCTTCAAACCTTGGATCTCTAGGAATTAGGGTCCCTTATGTTTTTAGATCAAGTGGAACAAGGTTAATCATTTAAGTTCATAGTAATTATCCTTTTTATTGAAATTAGTTTAATTAAGGTTAAGTTATATTATTTAGGATAAATTAACTCTATTAATTTTAATTAAGGTTTATTATGAATAATTAGAACTAATAAATTAATTTAAATCTAATTAAAATATTCTTTGTATCATATAGCATAATATGAACAATATAACTAAAAAAAACATTACACCACATTAATGTTGACATGTTACATAATAGAAGAAGACATAACTCCATCAATAATTTGGTTTATTTAGAACTTAAATTAAATGTTTTGTAAGCATTAGGCAAGGATGTAATAAGTCCCGTTCTGTACTAACTGGTTTAAATTAAATGTTTTGAAAGCATTAGGGCAGGGATGTGAATATTGTTCTGTACCGACTGGATAGTATCGTATTGCCTAAAAGCGAAACGGTATTAAGGTTATTGGTACTAGCCGACGGTACCAATACCGCCTGATAATTCGTATACCATTTTGTACTGTAAGTTTTAAAAACTCTAGGGACTTTTTAGCAAAAACAAAAAATTTTTACCCCCTCCCCTATCCCTCATTTGCTTCCTCTCTCTTTGATTTTTGTGTTTCTCTCTCACACACACTTTCTATTCTCTATCACACTCTCCATTCTCTCTCTCTCTCTCTCTCTCGCTCTCCTCTTAGGCGAACACTTCTCCCTTTCTGACGCCGATAGAACCACTACACCATTTTCAGTCCTCCTCCACGCCACCACCACACCACTTTTACCCTCGTCCACGCCACCACCACACCACATTAAAACCTCTCCATGCCACTCTCCTCTATATGGCATACCACGACCTTCCGGCTTCTAATTGTCTACCGCTGAACATTTTCAACCGTTAACCATATTCGAAATCACCAGATATGGAATAGATTCAAATCCAAATCCGACCCGACTCAACCCAAAAACTTGAAGCAAATACATTATGAATTTTTTTCGGTGTGTTTTCAATTGATTTTTCTGCTCCTGAATTACATTTGTGATTGTGAATGGTTGGAACTTGAAATTGAATTGTGAATGGCATTTGTGATTTGTGAATGGCTGGATTAGAATTTGGAATTGAATGAAATGAATGGGTAATGTTTTATCTAGTGGTTTGGAATTTAGATTTTCGTTTGGTTTATGACGTTTTATCTAGTGGTTTGGAATTGAATAATGTTGACTTGTGAAAGTAATTGATGGATAAAAGAATGGCTTCTACCTGTGGAAATATATTTATATATCATCAACAACTTTGAGTTGAGATTTGTGAACCTCAAGCATGTGCTTTGCTTGCATCAAAATGAGAAAGAAAAGTAAAAGAGATGGTTTGAAAAAGAGTGACTAAGTGGAAAAGCATAATAATACGATAGTCGTGAAAGGCTATAATAGATACTCCGACCTGCAATTACCATAATGATTTTATTAAGTTATATAAAAAGTGGGAAATATCAAAACTTTGGAAGTATTATAATTATGCATACCATTCTAGATTTAGGCATACTATATTTTTCTTGATATTTACATACTTTTTATGTTAACATATTCTATTTTGCTCCTTATTGGATGGTCTAACTAGTCAAAAAGTATTTTTCAAAGAGCCTTTAGCTTTTAAGGTTGGGTGTAAAACTCAACATATCAACGTTACTTAATTTAAACACTGACTAATCAAATGATTGAATTTGGTTTGGTAGTTTGGTTTATGTTTTTTTTCCTGAAGCATTTTCAGCCCATATTATCATAACCTTGTCATTCAACTTCTAATTTAGTCTGTAATTAGGAATGACCTCCTTGATTTTGTTAAAACCTTAAAATCTAATGATATCATATGATAGCTCATTTACATATTTATGTATAGAAGTTAATTACTCAATTTTCTCTAGATATAAAGGAAAAATTCAAAGCATCTTAGTGCACTGCAATCTTATACATAAATGATAAATCCAAAAAGAGTCCTTTCTAATTGAGTATTTAACCTTTTTTTTTTTGCTTTTCCTTATAATTTTACATGTTATTTATTTTTTCTTTATATGTATTAGTTTTTCTCTTTGGGCATTCATTTGCATAATGTCCTTCTTCTTTACATAATCAACATGTACATGTTTTCTTTCCTTGTGGACAATAGTTTTTCTTGGGTTTGGTTTATCGATAATTTTTTCTTCGCAATTTTTTTAACTTTATTTCTTCGATCTCTTTTAGTTATTTGTTAGGATTAATTACTTATGTTGCTTTTAGTTATTCGTATTAAAGTAGCTATTGTTTTAACTCTCACTTTTAATATTAATAATGTTACAATGCTACTTATATAAGCAATAGAAAATATTTAAAACTAAAATATAAGAAAATTTTGTTTCTCTTTATATGGGACTCTAAAAGTTTTGTATAGCCAAAATTTTCATATTTTGATGGTCAATATGTTGAATACCTGAATTTTTGGTTTTTGACTTTTTAGTGAAATGTGTTAGACGAAATTGAATTATGTATGATATAATCATACAAAATAACTTATATTACATAAGATGGACATGTTTATTGTGTGATTGTATATATTGAATACTTGAATTGTTGGTTTTTAACTTATTGGTGAACTGTGTTGGACGAATGATATGATTGAATCATCTTATATTTTCTTATGCGTTTTAATGTCTTTTCAATCCTATTGTTGTGTTATATACTCAATTTGTGTTCATCTTGTGTCTATATATTAAAGGAGTGAACACAAATATGTACTAAAAGGAAGAAGTTTGACAAAGTTTGGAGAGTCATCCATAGAGGAGAAACCATCAAGGGCATTCGGAGGAGAATCGAAGGAGACCCGGGAAAAAATCTAAGGCCATGATCGTGACAAAAACTTAATTACAGGGCCACAATCGTTAGGAGTCAGCCACGATCGTGCACTAAAGGCTACGATCGTGGCCTGTGCGCAGACGGATATAGATGATGTAGCATCCCACTCCCGCAAGACCCGAACCCGACATCGACGGTGATATCCGAGCCCGCGACTCGCGAGGG
>JAOSBK010000008.1:17890957-17907267 GCA_027568895.1 Erythroxylum shatona
CATAACAAATAGATCCAAAACTTTATCCATCAAACCTCATAATTCAATTAAATCATGCTTAATTTAACAAGAAAAAAAAATTCGGGGGCCAACACCCCTGATGTTGATTCTCCAAATATGATACTTAGTTGTCAAAGGACTAGATCGTTATGTCATGGCTTCTCAATTCTATGGAGCATAACATTGTTGAGATTTTTTATAACTGTGAATCCTTTAGAGAACTTTGGGAGGCTGCTCGAGTTAGATATGACAACCAAAACACTTTTGTATGACTCTTTCAGATTCAATCAGAAATTACTAATCTCTAGTAAGAAGGAAAACCTTTTGTTAGTATATTGGACAAATTAAAGCTTATGAACAAACTGAAAGTAAATTGACCACACCGCTGATCTAGTTATTCTAATGAAACAAACTAAAGAAGATCAAGTTTTCCAGTTGTTGGCAAGTCTTGATTCTGATTATGAAGCTTTTAAAAGTCATATTCTAATGACTTCTGACTTTCACCCTTAAAGAGTGTTTTTGTTTCTATATAACTCGAAGAAGTTCATAAGAAAACTATACAGTGTGGTGCTACCTCTAGTGCTTTAGATACTCATGATTACCTTGCTCATCAATAGTCTAATAAGGAAACTTATAAGGGAAAGCCACCAGACTTGAAGTGTGACTATTATCACGCATTTGGACATACAATGGATTGCTGTTGGAGTCCCCATCCATAACTAAAATACAAATCATGCAAAAATGATGATCAAAGATGTATTGAGCCTGCTGCACTTTCAAGCAAATTTGCTAGAATCTTAGCTGATAGCAGCACTGGAAACATTCAAAGTATTATAAATCCCTTTATGATTACATTAAAAAATTAATACTTTGTATGATTTAAGGGTTGTAGACTCTGGTTCCATTGATCATGTGTCTAACAAGCTTGCTAACATCTGTGATTTTTATCCTTTCTTCTCAGTTGTGATAGTAGAAAATGAAAAAAAAATCCCATTAAGGGTAAGGGTAAAATCAAACTTGTTTCTGACCTTATAAAATATGATGTTCTCTATGTTCCTTTTTTTTCCTTTTCAATTATTATTTATTCATAAACTGATACAAACTCTTAATTGTGAAGTCATATTTACTCCTTACAAGGTTGTGTTTAGGACCGAATCACCAAAAAGATGATTGGTGAAGGATTTTTGTTGGCATTTAGGTCTCGTTCCCAATCCCAAGTCACCCACTTGGGGCGATCGGGAGAGATCATGCGAGAGACACGTTGAAACCACTCAACTAGTAACAAATTTCAGCGTCAGCATTGGTGGGTGCCACGACGAAGTCTCCTTTCATGTAGTTCGCCGGGGCGAAGTCCTAACATCAAGCGTAAGCACCCTTCGGGACAACTACGCTACGACGAAGTCCTAGCTTTGCCGTAGTGAAGTCTCCAAATCGAGCATAAATCACCCTTCTTGAAAGACACTAAACTCGAACATCCAACAACACAAAATATATACATTCATACAAATCTTTCAACACAATGTCCTATTCCATCACTAACATACATACAATCTTAACAAAGAAGATAAACATAAATATGTACAAAAAAGAACAACTTCATATCTTAATCTCATTACTAGATCAAAAAGTTTGAACAACTTTAGTTACATATCAAAATCCACACCCTTAGCTTAATACAAAATACAAAAATACAATGAGTGCTCATGTTGATATGCTTATAAAGCTATCCAAAAATGTAGTTATTAACTTAGTTACTAAAACTCAGATCTCGGAGTATGTCCAATTGCCTCACAAGGATCGCTAACCTTCTCGTTCTGCACCTAAGGAGCGAAAATGATAGGGTGAGCTGCGAAGCTCAGTGACTGATACATTTATAGCTATTGGCAATGAGCCATACAATTCAAGCGCGCGCGCGCGCGCACACACACACACACATATCTCATTTAATCTAGAAATTCTATCAACCACAATTCTAGCTCAAAATTCATAGTTCAAAAATTTCATCGCATAGAACATATCATGAAGATTCATCCATCAAAAAAATAATACTCAATTATGTATCACACTTGACAATTCAAAGATGCAATACACAATAAATGGCTCGAGAGTTCTGTGGAATGAAATGGCGAAATTGAAGTTTACACCATGAACAAAATGAGTTCATTTTTCGGAGCTCATATGCCACAAGCAGGCAGTCGGGAGAAGGCTCTTATCAACATGCATGTGACGAACAAAAGGATTCCTCTCTTGCCTAAACACAATCAAATTTCAATGATTAACTCATTTCACACACATTCATACTTTTCATGCTCATCATGCTTTTTCCTCTTTTCATTTATACAAAATGCCATGACATTTTTTAAGGAATAACATAATCATAATCACATTTCATTTTCAACAATTGCCATAATTCAAAACAAGCAATTTAACACACAATATACAAGCAAGACAATTTGCCCATATTTCACAACAACTATAAATATATTACTCACCTAAATCGTTTGCAAAATCCAATTCAAGGTTGCCTTTCCTCTTGCTCTTGGATTGACGTTCCTTGGTTTTCTTCAAACAACCAAGTTCTCATTCAATACAATATTCCCATAGAAATTAGTAAAGCTTCAAAAATCATAAAAATGAAATAAATGCTAAGTTAGGCTTAGGCTTAACCTACCCATAGTTTATCTAGGTTAGAAAAACCAAAACCTAGTTTAGGAACCCATAACCTGCATCTAGGGTTTCTCTTCCTTCTTCCTACACAAACTCATTTCTCTCTCAAATCCCTTTTGTTTCTCTACTAAGCAAGAAGAAAAATGATACTCACCTTAACAAGTTGATTCTTCCTCGTTTTCTTCTTCTTCTTTCCTTCTCTCCAACACTCCACACGCTCTTCTCTTCTCTTTTCTTCTCTCCACATTTTTCTCTCTTTTCTCTCTTTCCTCTCTTTCTTTCCATGATTTCTCTTATTTCTTTCTTACTTCAAGACCATTTATTTGGTCTTTTCCCATTTTACTCTTCATTTACTTTGTCCTTCCCATTTTACCCCTTATGTCTATTAAGACTAACTCCTTAACTAAATCCTTCCAAAAATTCAGACATTTGGGTCAAATTTTCCATGATCATTCTGATCAGAAAATTGAAGGAATTTGATAACATTTCCTTCTAGAAAAGTATTCCCCATTTTCTTCATTTTCTAATGACACTAAAATCATTCAATTTGGTTTAGAAATCTGAAAGTTATACCCCAAGTATTTCCAAACTGTTCTTATACTGAAACAGTATTCCGTGCTAAACTTCCATCCAAAAATTGAAATTCTTAGAGACTAAATTAAAACTCGATTTCATCAGAAAATTTGTATCCCTATGTCTCTAGTTTACTCAAATAAAAAATCATTTCATTTGGATAACTATAGAACAAGTTATGCCTACCTAAGTATGTTCAAGCTGTGTAGGAGACTTTGCCGCGGCAAACTCCTCTCGAGAGGAATTTTTGCAAAAATTTTACAAGTTCGCCTCGAAGAATCCAAGAGTTGGCCGCGTAAACTTTTCTCGAGAGGAATCCTAACCAATTCTCACAAGAGTTGGTTGCGACAGACTTTCACAAAAACATACCTAGTTTTTCAACTTCCATCAGATTTTGAGACTTTTAAAGACATGATTTGAATTTCATGTCTCATGAAAAATGTAACCATATCGCTCTAGTTTAATCCAAATTAAGAATCATCTCATTTGGATAACTAGAGAAAAAGTTATGGCTAAAACACTAAATTATACTCAGTGAACATATTTTAACTACATTTTTAAGCTTTTAACTTCCAACATTTCACATATAACCCATCTTGTACCTAAACTATCTTTTCTACTTCATTTCTAATTCAAGAATTTTCCTTTTTCTTTAATAATGACTAATCACCAACAATTTCTCATTTAATAGTTCTAACTTCCAAGAAAAGTTCGGGGTCCAACACAAATAAAAACCTTTTTATATTTAAAACAAAATTTAGGAACTTTCATAAGTGATTAAAGTCAAATTTTTAGCAAAATGGGGCATTGTGGTGTTTTTGAAAGTTGATGTTTCACAAGTGTTTTTAAACGTTGAATTTTGTTGGGTTCAATCAACCAAATAAGTTATAAAAAGTTACATAATCGTTGGACTTCAACCAACTAGAAATTTGGCTAATCTATGAAGTGTGACTAATGAACCACTAGTTAGTTGAAGGGAAATTATCGACTAGTCGATAGTTGTTTTAAAAAATTAGAGAAATGTTGGTTTCTATCTAGCTAGTCAGGTTAAACATATGGTTGTTTGATTAGTCAATGCTAGGTAACTAGCTAGATAGAAACTAACATTTCTCTAATTTTTTTAAATGACTAACTAGTTAGATATAAACCAACATTTCTCTAATTTTTAAAAATAACTAGTCATTTTAAAAAATTAGAGAAATGTTGGTTTATATCTAACTAGTTAGGTCAAGCATATAGTTGTTCGGTTAGTCAAAGCTAGGTAACAAGCTAGAATAACATACTTAGAAATTAGCCATTACAATAATTAAGTTGTATCTGTAATGACTATTTAAAATCTAAGTGCTGTAATACTTAGATTTTTAATTATTCAATAACTTTAAGAAATTTTTTATTACAAGAGCATATATAACATACTTTTTTCAAGTATTCCAAGCAAACATATATTTATTGTGAATTGACTGTGAGCTTTAAAGCATTAAAGTGAGTAAGTAAGACTTATTGAAGTTGTAGAGTTAATTTTGGGATTCTCTTACAGTAAGGTTCTTCATCACTTAATTGAAAGAAATGTCAAATAGAATCTTAAGTAAATCTTCAAGAGTGGACATAGGCAAGGTTTTTTTTATTAAACCATTATAAAATTGATTTGTGATCTGTATTATGTACTCTTTCTACATTATTTATGTTTTTTTGATTGCAGTTAATTACAATCTCATGTCATATTATCATTCTATTATAATTTGACCAAACTACTATTTTAAGTGACAATTTTTAAATTCATTAATACCCAATTCACCCCTTTTTGGGTACCATTTGTGACTAATATCTAGTATGAAAATAAATTGATTCATTGTATATATATTTCTAAAACATTTTGAGTAAATATACCGTTATGAAACAATTTTCATCACTTTTTAGCCTCAAGGATAAGATGTTAAATTTTTTCCATTTTCAATGGGCATGGTTACTTATTTTGGAAAAATGTAATGAAATTTTTTCTTATACCCCCAATATTTTAATTTATAGGAAACTGTAACGAAGAGAGAGTGGAATAAAAATGACAATTGGTTCGATTTTTGAATAGTAAGGTAGTAAACATTTCGTTTTCGTCACTATATAGAAATGTGTTATCTAACATTTCAATGTATTTAAAATTTGATGATATTTAGCATATACTTAACCTTACATGCTTTTCATAATAATAATGATAATACTCAGAATGAGTGTAACGAGAATTTAGATGATAATCAAGAATGGAGTCAAAAGAACTATAAAGGAAGAGAGCACTAATGGCCATATGAGAAGATACAAGTGATTCTAAAAGTGAGAATTGAGAAAAATAAGCATCTTACATGTACTTAATGTCTCGTGGAGATGATAAGGTGTTCTTTAATTTTAAATCAAATGATATAAACTAGAGTCAACCTAGAATAATGGCTAGTTAACCACATATAAAGTTACATCATCTTTTTTTCTTCACTTTTTCTAAAATTCTTTTATAGGCTCTTAGAATAAGACAAACAAAGCTACATAAAATCAATCAAGTTCCAAAGAAAATAAAAAAGTTAAAAAATATGAAAATTGCACCATAAAACCAAACTCAGTCTCTAATCACAAACCCAACAAGATTGGAATTATTCACGCTTAATTGATAATTTGAAGTTTGCGTTTAAAAATGCTCCATAACATGTCACCTAGGGCTTTAATCTTTCTTAAAGTTTGTCCTGAAATACGCATAATTGCCCTGCATCCACTGCTGCACTCATTGAAAACTCTCACTCTGAATCATAATTGCAAAAACTAAAAACCCTCAAACACCCATAGTCATACATACTTAAACACCTATAAACTCACCCACAATCTCACACCTCAGGTCTCAGGCACTTCGCAAACTGATAATGGGACTCAAGAGTATGGGTATGAATATGGGTCTTCAAGAGCACGTGCTGGACATTATGGGAAAGTTGGAGGAGGATCAGTGAGAACGGGAATGGGTTTTGGATAGGGAAAAAGAGTCAAGTTAGTATTTAAGTTTTGTATCAGGTTATATGTTCTTGGATCATTAGCAATATGGGCTCATATCTACTTATGTGCATTGTTCTTGTTTAATATATGCTAACTTAACTAGAATTAACAGAAAAAAGATGATAAAAATTTTATTTTAAAAGTACAAAACATAAATGTCCTTTACCAAATAATCGATGTCGAGTCTGTTTATAAATAAAAAAAAAGATGAAAATAGTAGAGCATAACGGACAAAAGAGATTCAAACCAATCAAGTCTTTTAGGCCCATATTCAATTTAACTCTGGATCTAATTTGTTGTCAATCCTATTTTAATGTGACCAAATATAGCATGGTTTTTTTTGGTCTCCTAGGAGGTGTCCACCGGCGGGCCCAGTGACTAGTCCCCCTTTGCTGCATGATGCATCTCCTGTGTGGAGGGCTACAGCTAGCCTAGAGGTTGCATTCCCAAGGGCAAGGATCGAACCCCCAAGCACTTAGTTAAGTGACGAAGGTATGTGCCACCTACGCCAACCCACTGGGTTCCAAATGTAGCATGGTTAAGTAGGCTTGGTAATATGTCGGATTCAAATCTACCATTCAAGTTTAAGCGTAACTTAAAATTTTGTTTTCAAACTTAAGTTTGTCTCAAAATTTAATTGAATATTTTTTAATTTTTGAAAGAAAAAGTATTTGATGAAGAAATTCTTATTTCATCATAAATGTAATATGTACAGACTTGTGCTTTTATACTAGTGCTAAAAGAAAACTATTGGCTACTGTGCTGTCATATGTAACAGAAAGGACAATTGTGAAATGCAATTGTTGGTTTTGTACAATACTGGAGAGAATATTAGAGATATTCACGTGGTGTGGTGCAGGTGTATGATGTGAGCGGCTGGGCATGTGTCATATTGTGGATGTGGGTTGTGGGTGTGGGTAGGTTATTAGGTCATTACACTTTAGTATTGGCAGAAGCTTAAGCCCTTTAACACCCCATTCAAGTCGAAGACTCGGAGAGACGAAGGGATCTAAACTTAGAGATTAGGGTTGCAAACGCTCGTGCGGTGAGGGTTTCATAAGTAAATCTGCAAGCTGATCTTCACTTCGTGTGTGTTTGAGATCTAGGAACTCCAAGTTTACTGCATCTCAAATGAGGTTGAGGTCAATCTCCAGATGGTTTGTCCGCTCGTGGAAGACGAGGTTCTTGGAGATGTGAATCGCCGCCTGGCTATCGCAAAATAAAGGTATGTTTTTTCTGATTTCTACTCGAAAACAATGTAGTAGCTGAACGATCCACTTTAGTTAGCATGTGGTCAAAGCTAAGCTTCGGTATTCTGCTTCCACGGATGACCGGTTGACGATTATTTGTTTTTTTATTTCCATGATATGGGTGATTTTCCGAGGAAGACACAGGACCCAGTTAGGGATCGTCGGCTGAAAATGCAACTTGCCCAATCCGAGTCTAAGTAAGCAGTGAGTTGTAAGTCTGATTTAGCTGCGTAGAACAAGCCTTGCTTCTGTATTCCTTTAAGGTATTTGTGAACATGTTTTACGGCTTTCCAATGTGTTTCCCTCAATGTTTTCATAAACTGACTTAGTTGTTGTGTGACATAGCTGAGGTAGGGTCGTGTGAAGGTCAAGTATTGAAGCCTCCTCAAGATCCTCCTGTACAGTTCTGGATGTTTGAATAGTTCACCTTCGTCCATGGTAAGTTTGCTTCATAGGACTATGGGTGTGCTGCATGCTTTACAGTTGAGTAGGTTAGTTTCTTGTAAGATATCTCTCACACAATTGCTTTAACTGAGGACTGTCCCCTATACTGACCTTGCTATTTCGACCTTTAGGTAGAACCTGACATATCCTAAGTCTTTTATTGTGAATTCTCTATGTAGTGTCTATTTAATGGTAATCAAGTGTCTCTCATCTGCTCCAGTGATGAGTATGTCATCCACGTAGATTATAATAGCTGCAAAATTGTTGTCCTGGCCTTAGTGCATAGACAGTGATCGGATTCTACCTTGTCAAAGCCGAATCCTTTTAGTTTTGTGGTGATTTCCTTATGCCATTGTCTGCCTACCTGTTTGAGTCCATAAATGGACTTCATTAACCTACAGACATCTCCTTCCTTTGCCTTTTTATAGCCTTCTGGAGGCAACATATAGAGTTCCTCTTCTAGGTGCCTGTGTAGATATGGATCATTTATGTCACATTGTAGGATGGGCCATTGTTTGGTTGTGGCTATAGCCAGGAATGTTCTGATTGTTACAATCCTGGCTACGGGAGAAAAGATTTCTGAGTAGTCTATACCTTCCCTTTGGTTAAAGCCCTTAGCTACCAGTCGTGACTTTAGCTTGTCAACAGTGCCATCTTGGTTATATTTCACCTTGTATACCTATTTGGATGTTATAGCCCTCTTCCCTTTGGGTAGCTTTGTTAAAACCCAGGTCTGATTTTCCTCTAAAGTTTGTAATTGCATGTTCATGGAGTCCACCCATTCTGTTGATCTGCATGCAGTCTCATATGATAGAGGTTCAAATATAGCATTCACATTACCTATGAATTCCTTGTAGTTTGGTATGTATGCAATCTGATGTAGTACTTCCTTGTCTTCTTCTGTTCTTATAGGACCAAGAACTCTCACAGCAATGTTTGAAGTATCAAGGGCAGAAGTGGAGTGATGAGTAGAGGCTTGGTGGACATAGTCATCAAGGTATTTTGGGGTGATGTGGGTTCTTTGGCTTCTCCTTAAATAATTGTTTGAGATAGTGTCTTGGCTTATGGAGTCTTCTGGTTGTGGTGAAGTTTCTGTGGTTTCTGGTATAGTTTCGGTGTGTTGTATGCTTGATGTCCCTGGCATATCACTTAGTGTTTCTGTGTCATTGTCTGTGGTGTTGAAAGAGAATAATGGTTATGGTTCTTTTTCGGGTTTGGTCTGTGAATTGGCAAAGAGAAAAGTGCTTTCATGGAAGGTTACATCCATTGAGCTGAAAACATGTTTTGTCTCAAGATCCATGACTCTATAAGCTTTGTAGTCTGGCATATACCCAAGGAAAACACACTTCAGGGATCTAGGGTCTAGCTTAGTCCCAGTCGGTGTTTTATCTAATGCAAAGCATAGGCACCTGAAAGTTTTTAAATGATCATAGGTTGGCTTATTTGATTCAGTCTCTCATAAGGTGTTTTCCATTGTAGAATTTCGGTGGGGATCTTGTTTAAGAGATAGGTAGCAGTGAGAAGGGCCTCTCCCCAATACTATTTAGGTAGGTTTGCTATGAACAACAAAGCCCTGGTTATTTGTAATAGGTGTTTGTGTTTTATTTCAACTACCTCATTCTGTTGTGGGGTGTATGGGCAACTCTTTTGGTGCATAATTCCCATTTCTGCAAAGTATTTCTTGCACTCACGATTTTTGAACTCTCTCCCATTGTCTGTCTGGATCTTTAGGACTCTCATCCCATATTGTTTTTCAATGGTTGTGATAAATTGGGTTATGGTTGATTGTGTCTTATCTTTGTGTTTGAGCAAAAAGTCCAGGTGGCCCTAGAGTAGTCATCTATAATGGTTAGGAAGAATTGTGACCTATCTAGGGTAGGTATTCAATAGGGTCCCCACAGGTCCATGTGTAAGATTTCAAAGGACCTTGTGGTCTGTATGTTGTGCTTAGGAAAAGGTTTTCTATGCTATTTTGCCATAAGACATACTTCACATTCGGACAAGTTGTGATTGGAAGGTTTGATATCATTGATATGTTACAACTTTTTTTAGGGATATGCCCTAGTCTACTGTGCCAAACATCAACATAAATAAAAACACTAAGTGCAACATTTTCAGTCCTATAGAAGTCTAATGGAGGACCTTTCATGGTCTATGAGGGTAGCAGGCTGTTTGTGGTTAGCTCATACAGTCAACTCCTAGCCTTGATTGCTGCCACAATGCTGTTAGTCCGTAGGTCCTGCAAAAACAGATCATTGTATATGAATATTGCAGCCACTTCATTTTGTGTTGTAAGTTTATTGACAGGGAGCAGATTCTTAAAGAAATTTGGTATATGTAAAACTTCATCAAGGGTAATTTTGTCACCGATAGTGGTCTGACTTATATATTCTACTTGTTGCTTTGTGCCATTCGGGAGGGTAACGGACTCATACATGTTGTTTATTTCATGTTTATGGCAGAAATTTAGGTTGGTAACCATGTGTGATGATGCACCTGAATCAATCAGCCATGTACATGCATTTCCTTCAACATGAACATTAATGTGATCATTACCTGCAAAATTTGCAAGTCCACTCGGTTTTGCCTCTCTTGTGGCCTTCCCTTTGATTGCTCTGGATACTTCTTATTGTATGAAGTTGGCTAGATCTTGAGGAATCTGACTATTCCTCTCGGTATACTCACTGGACTCAATTTGTGTGTTTGCAGGAGAGTCACTGATCATGGCTAGGTTGGCTTTGCTCTTCTGGCCAGTCAACTCCTTGTACCATTCGGGTACTCCATGGATCTTAAAGCAAGTCTCTATGGTATGTCCGATTTTTCCACACTTTTTTACAGTATTTGTCTTCCCTTTTTGTGCATGCTCTTTTGCTACTACTGCTATTGTTTCCGCCTCCTTTCTTAGTTTAAAGTTTGTTTGTCTCAACATCATAGCAACATTCATGTTACTGTCACTACTAGCACTCACTGCTTTTTGCCTCTCCACAGTTTGCATCATGGCAAAAGCGTTATTTACCATGGGCAGTGACTCCATTAACATAACTTGATTTACAACATGTTCATAGTCTACATTTAGGCCCATCAGAAATTGCACCAATCTATGTGTGTTTTCCTTGGTGGTAATAGCTTTAGCAGCATCACAAATGCATGTGGGTATCGGACTCAAGCTAGCTAGATCATCCCAGAGTTTGTTTAACTTGGTATAATATGCTGAGATGGTGAGATTACCTTGCTGAAGGTTACTGATTTCCCTCTCTATTTGATACAGGAGTGATCCGTTGGCCTCACCGAACCTCTCCCTCAGCTCTTTCCAAAGTTCCCTTGCTGTAGAGAATGACAAGAATGCATCAGCAAGTTCCTTGGTCATGGAGTTGAGTATCCAAGATTTGACCATGAAATCTGCCCTCCTCCATCTGGTAAGCAAGTTTCTGTCCTCCATTGGTTGCACGCAAGTTCCATCAATGAAGGATAGCTTATCCTTTGCACATAGAGCAATCATCATCGATTTGTTCCAAGTTAGGTAGTCATTGCCATTGAAGAGGGTGGTGACTAGGATGGCTCCAGGGTTTTCAGTATTAGTTATGGAATATTTTTCTAGATCAGGTTGCTGGTGTCATTGCTGTCAGCCATGTTTGACATTTTGGTAGGTAGGATAAAATGGATCAGACTTGATACCATGAAAGAAAAAATATTTGATGAAGAAATTCTTATTTCATCATAAATGTAATATGTATAGACTTGTGCTTTTATACTAGTGATAAAAGAAAACTATTGGCTACTGTGTTGTCATATGTAACAGAAAGGACAGCTGTGAAATGCAATTGTTTGTTCTGTATAATATTGGAGAAAATATCAGTTGAGATATTCACGCAGTGTGGTGCAGGTATATGATGTGAGTGGTTGGGCACATGTCATGTTATGGATGTGGGTTGTGGGTGTGGGTAAGTTATTGGGTCATGGATCATGATCATTACACTTTAGTATTGACAGAAGCTTAAGCCCTTTAGCAATTTTTAAAATAAAAAATAGGGTCATTTTATTTAAAAATTTCAGGCTTTGATTGGGGCTAAGTTGGACAGTTGAAATTTCTATACGAAACTCAAAATTACAACAAAAAAAAAAAAAAAACTGAATCTTCCTTAAAACTTAAAAGTCAATTCAACTTAAGCCGAATCCACTGAGTTCAGTCCGGTCTGCCATTCATAAGGTCAACATTAACTTATAAGAGAAGCAATCGCATAGACTGAACCGCATCCGATGACTATATCTCTTAAGTGTCATTATGAACTCGAGCATGTGCTCTGAGGTTAGATACAAGGCGAAAAGGATGGCATCTTCAACAATTCTCCACCACACACCCTCTCCAAACTGCCCCATTCCCTGTTTCTCTTTTCCGCAATTCAAATCTCCCGCTAAGCCTAAGCAATCTCCCTCAACGGTCAAATGTCGACAAAACCTCCATACTTCTTCTCTTCCCACTGAAACCCTTGATGATGAATCTGGTACTCCCTTTCAGTTGCTGCCAAAACAAGGTAGAACACACACCATTAAAAAAAATTTCATCTTTGATGATTGTTCATCGTCATTTTACAGGCGAAAGGCGTCTCATTTTGAATAGAAGGAGAGCATTTATCTGTGTGTCCACATTACCGTTCATGCTTCGTGCGGATGAATCCGTGGAGGGCTTTGGTGCTAAGGCTGCTGAGTGAGTGAATCTCGTCCGCCAACTTTACTTCAGTTTAGTTACTATGAGTTTGGGCAACAATTCTTTTCACCATTTGTGCTAGTTGATGGTTGACCTTAAGTTGACGAGACTTGGCTTCAGTTAGATTCCACATCTATTGTGCCTGCCTCTCATTTCCTACAAGAGCCCTACGTTTATGCTGGCTAATAATGGCGAAATATTCCCTTCAATGCGCATCGTGGTTACTCGAAATTTCGTTTTTGTATCTTCCTTGGGATTCTTGCAATTGGAGGAAATCTTTTCTTAGTGGCTTGAAAGAAAAATCTATAGAAAACAATGTTCTTTTGATTGTCCGTAATATTGACATGGCTTAAAGAAAATGTAGCAGGTTGAAATCAAGCATTTTGCACTTGAACAAGTTTTAGGAATGAAGGATAACAGTGTCTAGACCTTAATGGTAATGTCTTTGGCATAATATGGCTAATCTTAAGCTGCTGTTCCGCGCTCAAATATGTTTTTGAGTTTTAACTCGAGAATTAACAATTATTGCACCTAGCTGACTGAAATAATGCTTTAATATTACCTAACTAGATTCTAAGCTTGGGTGCGTCTGTACACCTCCATTTCTTTGTGTTTCTTCTATTATTTTGTACTCATTTCTTTGCTGATGTATAGGTCAGTAACAAATATACATATGCTCATAGCGGGGGCAGTAAGGAAGGTAATGTCCAAAGGCAAAGCTGCTGGTGTACTTCGTCTTGTTTTTCATGACGCTGGGACTTTTGACTTGGATGAAAATTTAGGTGTGTTTTGACCGAATAATGTACCTGATTTAAAGGGGCTTAGCACATGTAGCTTTCTGTTATGCTTCTCTCAATCAAATAATAGTATTATCATTGTTGCAGGGGGTATGAATGGTTCTATCATTTATGAACTTGATAGACCTGAAAATGCTGGGTTGAAGAAATCCTTCAAGGCAATGCTCTTTCTCTTTCTCTTTCTCTTGTTACACCTTTTTCTTTTCCACAAGAAATGGAAGAACATCCACATTATGAATCTACTGATAGATATATGATTATTTAAATGTCCTTAACCATCATGTAGTATCTTAGCCAGATCAAAATCTTGACTGCTCAGACTGCTACTTGACTCAAAATGATCATGTTGTTTAGATACTTGACAAAGTAAAGAGTGAAGTGGATGTAACACAATCAGGTTATTACTATACGAAATGCAATTTTGAAAAGTTTGAATGAATTATATGGCATACTGTCTTACTAATATGTCTAGGATGTTTTCACTATCAGTATCTTGGGCAGACATGATTGCTGTGGCAAGAGCTGAAGCAGGAGATTCAAGTATTAAAAGCAATTCAGATAGTTACACTTGCTTTAGAAAGAAAATGAATAAAGAGGCAAAAAAGTTGATTACATCGCTGAAGCATATTAATAACAAACTCGGGGTGTCTGCACTCTTAGAACAAGATAAACACTTCTCAACTACGATACACATGCTTAGAGAAGAAACTATGATGAAGACTTCTGTCCTAGAGTCAGTCTTGTTGTCCTTGTCAACCCCAGTACTAAAGTCAAAAAAAAATACATGGTCACTTGTTTCAAAATTGTTGCACAAAGGGGTGATAAGTTATGCAGAGAAGCAGGGAAATCTAGATGAATTGGAAAGTCTTGATGCTGCTTTAAGCCAAGGGTTTAATTTTGAGAAGATGAAATTTATGTTAGAAAATCTGGAGGCCTTAGAGATGTAGATGGAAGTAATTGGGAATGGTTTGGAGCGTGCCTTTAGGTCCTTGATCAAGACAAGAACTTCTATGCTTAACGTGTTCTCACAATAGCCCATTCTTAGCTCCCATTCTCTCTTTCGTCGAAGGCAACCAAAATTTAGAGGATATGCTAAAGGGATTTCAATTTCGAATCAAACAGCAATGTATATGTTCAAATTATACATATGGTTATACAATGGAATAGAAACCAAAAGTCTTAGCATCACATATGAATTCTCCTTTGTTATTCTTTTGAGGCCTTGGGCTTCATGCATTATGTGGTTTCCCAATTACTATTTTTAATACTTGAATCGAGCATAAGTTCTTTAAAATCCACTCATCATTTTCATTTTATAAGTTGCATCCTGTACTCTTGCATTCATAAAAGGTTCGTGCCAATGCTTTTCTCTTTCTTTTTTAATAGTATTACATCCTTCACAAGTTTATGATTTGTATTTATCTATTTGCAAACTATTAATGTTGGTAACCAAACTCTGTATTGATTTTTATGCCATTAGATTGTAGCAATCAAAAGGTTGGTGATAATTCAAAATATATGGATGCTGACTCTAAAGGTTTCCTTGTTTTGATATTTCACTCTTATCTTCCTATTGCACCATCTCTTGATTGATAATTCTCGGGTAACTGTGTTCAGTTATTTAATACATTTCATATCTCTATTTACTTGCAATGCATGTAAGAAAAGTTGAAAGTTGGTTTTTTATTTTCTTCATTCATGAGTCAACTTAAATTTACTTGGTAGAATGCAAGTTATCTCCTACTTACAATAAGTTTTCTTCTTCATTCTAGCTTGGTTTGGTAGGTAAGGTAACCACAGAAACTGAGTCTGACTTTGGCCATGTCTTTAGTTTTTTTTTTCTGCTAGACATCAATAAATTATTTCTACAGAAGGAGCTATGGTTCGTTAATATTAATTGAAGGAAACGATAAATAACAAATCTGACCTTTTTGATAAAAGGTTAGTCTCATATATCTATAAGAAATCTTACCTTTCCTTTTAACACCCAGCTTGTCTATGCAAGTTTCCCCTCAGAATACACCTACTCTTAATTGACCACCTTAGTTTTGTGCACATCAGAGGAATATTATAACACCTCCTAAAAGAACCCATGATTGTGAGATTTGTAATTTTTAAAGTGTTCTAGGCTTCCTTTTAATGCCTTATTGTCTGAAACTAACAAAGCGTTTGAATTAGTACACTATAATGTATGAGGTCAATATTTTTCTCTTTCTGTAGATTGTTTTAAATATTTTTTAAGCTTTCTTAATGACTTCTGAATCAAAATGTAAAGTTTTCAATTGTTTTAAAGATTTTTACAATGATTGCAAACCAATTATCATCTCATATTAAAGTCATTCGAACTAATAATGACACAAAATATGTATCTCATAATATGAAAATTTTCTTAACTTCTAATGAAATATTAAATCAGACTAGTTTTTTTAATACGTCCCAACAAAATGGGGTTGCTAAACAACAAGTTATAATTTACTAGAGAAAACTGACTAATAATGCTTCAAATGAATGTGTTCAAACTTTTTTAGCCTTTGGAGTGCTTACTGCCACTTATATTTTCAATTGTTTACTTAGTTCAGTATTGAACTTCAAATGTCCTTTTAAAGTGTTGTAAGAGGAAAAGGTCAGATATATCTCATTTATATTGTAGTTGTACGTAAAATAATCTATTATTAATTTTCAAAAGCATTAAAGCATCTTATTTTGATAAAAACTTGATTTAAAACTATTTCAAAAGATTACTTAAGTTTGTTTGAAGATCAAGAGATTTTATTTAAAGTCCAAAACAAAATTCATCTTGAATATGCAAGGATTTAGTTATTATGTCTTACATATAAATAATCATGTAAT
>JAOSBK010000008.1:17937088-17950162 GCA_027568895.1 Erythroxylum shatona
GAGAAAAAGAAGATGTGTTTTTATCTGGAGAAGATAAACCTTTCCACTCAACACATCATTCATAACCGAAATAGCAAATGAGGACAGAACTAAAAGAGTCGTTACAAATAAGATCAATAATCAGAAGCCCAAAAGTACCACGCACGTGCATGAACATATAACACATGTGAAAATGCTCTAAATCCTCTCACCATAAGACTAGCAAGGACAGTTGATCCATTGCCTCACAAAACATAGTGGTATATAAACTCAAGTGAGCAAGTATAAACGAGTGATGTGGGACAAGTTCAATAAAAAATAGAGATAAAAAACCAAGTCTCACAGCCATCGCATTACCAACATCTTGATGCGATGGGGTTACCACTTATCTAATTAAAGCAAAAATTAAAAAAATATATAAAAGAGAAAGTTCCAGACCAATAATACAAAGAACTTCGGATTCGATGACATATTAAAGAAGATGTTAGGCACTATAGTACCCTACCTTTTATAACAGATAATAACATAATCAGCAGTACTTAATGTATGCTTATTTCCGAAATTGAAGCTGCACGTGACATGAAAAGTTACTTACAGGTGGGAATCGTTTTATCCAAGATGTCTGCTAATATATATCAACTCCAAGTTGACGGCTGAAGGCGGCCCCAAGTGTACATTGCCCACGTTGAGAAAAGTAGCTATAATGTGAACAAAATCCCCGACTGTAATTTTATTTGATTTAACATGGCTGCCGCACAAGACAAAAAGAAAAAAATTTAAAAGGCGAATTAGGGCACGTCAACCTGAGTACTGTTGCGCAGTGCGATTAGGTAAGAGAGAGAGAGACCAACTGGAAATTGAACAATGAATTTATCTGGTTCTTACGTGGTTTGGTGCCAAGAAGCAATAACAAGATAGAGTCCATAATCTATTATTGTTTGTACTTGGGCTAAAAAATTATCAACTCCAAATGGGCAATGGGTTTTGGGTTACATCAGTTGAGTTGTGGGCCCAAAATACTATTAAGAAGACTAAACTAGGAAAATAGGAGAGCTTCTGACTCTTCTTCCTAACTTCAACTGCGGCGGACTTTTTTCCTATGTTGGATATGCGTCTTACTGTCATCGTCTTCTTCTTAATAAATGAATCTGTATTTTTAGGGGGGTTAAAAAAGAAGAAGAGTAAACAGTCATATGAATTTAGAAGAGATGGGTATAGCATTGCATTGATTATGTTCTTTCTCATCAGCAGCAGCGTAGGAATTAGGAACAATGGAGGAGGGGGCCTCTTCGACCTCTGTCACTGCACCGCAACAAAAGGAGTTGGCTTAGTTTTGGTATGGTTCAACGTACCCTTTTGGCTCTTCTCCAACATTTTATGACACTTTACAGGATAGTATTCCTTATCCGTCTGTCTAATCTTTTTGTTCTTTTCTAATCCCTAATTCTCATAATTACTGTTTTGCCAATCCTTTCCACTTTTTCTCTGCTGGAACCATTAGGTTTAATGGCTTAACATCAATTTTTGACGTGGGGTCCTTGTGGGCCAAATCCATTTACGAATGATTAGGGAAGAAGCAAGACTAATAGTATCCTGAAAACTAATATGATAGAAAAAAGAACGTCCGTCACACAGTTGCTCCTGGGTCTGGATGGCTTAGCTAATTAGCTACCATTACATTCCTTGTATAGTTGGTAAAAGATATCTTTCGTTCATTATGATGGACAAACAATTCCCTAGAAGATTAAATTCTACTTTATGTCTCTGTCAATCATATTTAAGGCTTATTAGCCACACAAAACTTATAAGTTTACTGAGAAAAGAAAGGAGCCTTAAATAGTTTACTTAAACATTATTGTGTAGACAGTCTTATTATATATATAAAAAAAAGCTAAGGACTATAGAAGACAAGAGACCAAACGCATTGGATAGAACTTTAGGCTTGAGCTCTATTGATTTGGAAACAGGCCACGTGTTGGGACCCAAGCAGGGCAAATTACACGTGCAAATGCTAGAGAATGTCTTAGAAACGAAGGGCAGGGAGGCATAAGCAATTAACCATTAATCGTATTCGTAGCAACGTATCTCTTTCACCGTCACTCGAGCGTGCCTCCGTGCCTCTCACTACTCTTCACCGCTTCCTATAATAAGCTTTTCACCTTGTACTCTTGTAGGTCTATCACGTGCTTCATTTCCTTCAGCACGTGCCATGTGCCCTTCAAATTTCCTGAATGTCATAGCCGAGTCAGTCAAAGGGCTGAGAATGTATGATTTACCGACTCTATCTTCTCGATATCTATGCGCATAATCTTACGTGGTAAGTGAGAGGAAGAAGAAACACTTCTTAGAGATTAATGACACATAATACGTAACACCTTCTTACGCATTTTAGATTGAATATGAAAGAGAAATAAATGAAGAAATATACAAAATACTTAATTTTGATTCTATAATTTTAAACGAGCTTCTTAAAGTTGAGACAAATGCAAATCCACATTCGCGTTCACAGGAAATCCTGACTAAGACGTGATCAACGTCTTTCTACAGTTTTCTCAAATTGTATATCTTTGAATGGGTCAGAGTAATTTTACGCTTACGAATGATATGAGTAACTATAGAAAACCTTAACCTCTTTATACAACATCTATATCGGACTTTCTCATTATAGGCCTGATATAGACTCGATCCATACTGATCAGGATCTATTTTCTCATGGACTTCAATCCAGTTATTTAGATGATTTATTGGATCACTTTATTATCTTTATCTGGATCAAATCATTTAATTTAACTGAGAAGTTATTGAAAACCGATAAAATGTAATTAATCGATGTCCAACCCTATGGAAAATATCCAACATTCTCCCCCTTGGATAATAATTAATTGCGATATTGACTCAAGTTTAAAACAGTTTGAAAACTCGGTTAGTATTAGTCGACTAAATTTAAAGACAAAACATTTGATCCAAATATAAGGAAAGTCCATCATTCCATGTCGCAAGGCCTTTGATACCGAAAAGGGTCAAATACATATGTCATGTGCGACACAGATCCAATACAATCACGCATATCTAATACTTCACTAACATGAATGAGAAAATGGAGTATGACAAACTAAGATGACATCTGTATGATCTAAACTATATCATCTTCGTTTGTAGGTCTTGATTTCTTTAAACTTTATGTTAAATTGTATTAGAGAAACCTTGCTTTCTCTTACCGAATGTTAAACAATATTAGAGAAAACTTGTTTCCTCTCACCAAATGCTAAACTGCATCAGATAATATCTTTATGTTCTCTAACTGAATGCTAAACTACATTAGAGAACCTTTATGAGATTAAAAACTTATATCTCCCTATGTGATGTTTAAAATTTATGAATATCCTTTTAAACTATATGTGTCCCAATGATAAAGGCCCAAGGTCAATTTATAGATATGCCCAAATGACCTTTAAGATGCTTAAGATCGACACAAATCTTAAGACTTTCACATGTATTATGACTATATATGATAAAAGTTATTACTGAGAATAAACGATGATCCTCTCATAATACGACAAAATGTATAAATGTACAAATGTACACGGAGCAAACATAATGATCCCCTAACTAACATTGTCTAAAGACTTCAAAACATCCATACTATATACTTGTCTCTCAATCACAAGTGGGCGAAGTTCTTTAGTTAAAGGATCAGCTAATATTTCCTTAGTCCTTAACGGCTTCACCTCAACGTCACCTTTTATGTATCAACTTCTTTATGGACAAATATTTGACCTTCAAATGCTAAGACCCTATGATATTTTTTGTTGTTGTTAAACAACACAATAGTAAGATTATCATAATACAACCAAATGGGTCTAGTCATTGAACCAACTACAGACAACTCAAAAATCAAGTTTCTGAGCCAAACCACCTAGGAAGCAACTCCATAGCATACATTCTACATGCATGGTCGAGGAAGTCACGTGTATTTACTTGACACTCTTTCACGATATTGTACCATCTACAAACAAAAAAATTTAACCTTATTTTGATATGGACTTCCTATCTTCTAGACACATAGCTTAAATTTGAATATGGATTCCCTATGAGGTTTAGACTGTTGATTTTTTATATGTCAACATATAATACGTGGTTTCTTTAAGTATCTCAACACTTACTTGACTATATTCTAATGGTATATATCTGAGTTAAGCAGATATTGACCAAATAGTCTAATAGTAAATGTAATGTTTCGCCTAGTACTTACCTTAATATATATCAGGCTATCAACCGTATCAGTTTTAGGAAAATTTCTCATAGCCTCTCTCTTTACTTCATTATTTGGACACTAAGCCAAATATAATCTCTCACTATGAGAGACAGGTGCTACAACAGGTTTATAGTCAACCGTATTAAAATATATGCTCTCTGTGAGAGGTCTATTAAGTGTTGAGATCTGTCTCGGTAATCTGCATACCTAGGATAAAAGATGCTTCACCAAGGTCCTTTATATTAAAATGCTTGGCCAACAGTTGCTTAACCTCATGCAATATGGTCAAGTTATTCAATGTGAGCAATATATCATCCATATGCAATAATAGGAAGATAACTTTGCTCCCCCTGACTTTGTGATACAAACATCTTTTAACTTTATTTTCCTTGAAGCCAAAAGAGGTCAAAATCTCTTCAAATGTAAGGTACCACTTTTAGGAGGTTTGATGTAAATCATATATTGATTTGCTTAACATAAAAACCATGTCAATTCTATCTGGATCCTAAAATCCTTCAGGTTATACCATATAGACCTCTTTATAAAGCTCTTTATTTAAGAGAGCAGTTTTGACAACCATCTAATGTAACTCTATATCATCATAAGCTATAATTGTCATAATCACTCAAAATGTATCCTTAGAGGATACGAGTGAAAAGGTAACATTAAAGTCAACCTTTTCTCTATGAGTAAACCATCAGGCAACTGAGCGAGCCTTTAAACTACTGAACTTTATCATGAAATCCTTTAAGTCTTGAAACTTATTTACAACTGACAGGTTTGCAGTTTCTCTGCAAAAACTAACTCCTAAACCTTACTATGCTTCATGACTTGCATCTCATTAGTCATCGCATCCCACCACAAATCTGCATTGGATCCAAAAATAACTTTTGTAAAAGTAACTGGATCTGTAATAAATCTAATATGATAGTCTTATTCACCAAATAGACTATATAATCAGATAGGATAGCAGGTCATTTCACTCTAGTGGATCTATGCAACTGCATTGGTTGTTGTACCCCAGGAACGTCTGTGTGTACAAGTATAGGTTCTTATTCTTGTATAGGCACGGTACTAAGACCTAAATTCACCGAATCTAATTGTATAAGTGGCAGATACTTTATAATTATGGTATCCATTCTTCTATTATTTGAAGGGTTAAAGGGTCTACCATCATTATAGACATTATATTCCAGAAACTTAACTGTTTGTGATTCCATTGTTCTGGTCCTTCCTTCTCGCCTTTAAAATGGTTGAAATATTTGACTAAATAGTAATGAGCGAAACGAGCATCTAATTTGTCTTTGTAAGGATTATACTACCTCAGTGAGGTAGCCCTATACATAAATTTGTGCAAGGTTGAGTTTCCACACTTCTAGATAATCAAGAGATTAGTCTTATTTTGCATTGACTTCTTCATATCCTTTAGGGTACGATTATGCCTTTCGGCAACACACTATTTTACTCAAAATTACCTGGTATAGTGAACTGAGTCATTATTCCAACTGATTCCATATATTTGGCAAAAGGAACTTTCATGTCTTAAAATATTATGTTTTTCATGATACTCTTCTCCACGGTCAGATCTGACTATCTTGATGAATTTTTCCAATTGGTTATCAAGCTTCAGTCTTTAAGTAAGAACATATAAATTGTAATAGGAATAATCATTAACAAATGTTAGAATATATCTAGAATTGCATAATGTAAATGTATAAGGTCTTCTAATATCCGTGTGCATCAAACCCAATAAGCCAGAAACACGAGTAGACCCCTCTTTCTTATTTTAGTCAACTTACCCTTACAATAGTTATCACATGTTTCCAGATCATCATAATTTAAATTGAGAGAATGCTTTCCTTAATCAATCTCTTAACCCTAGCTCTGGAAATGTGGCTTAACCTTTATGACTTAGCCTTTATCAGGGCCATCTTTCTAAACTTGTTTGGCAAGATACGAAGAAGCATATATCTAATTCAAGGTAAAGCGCATTCTATACAAACCATATAACAAGAAAGTTGTACCATTACGTTTTGCATTAAACAACAACTGTACAACAAAAACATTAATTACAAAATGTTAATTTTCTTTGTCCAAAGTTGATACAAAGATCACATATAAAATGTATCGTGTAAAATCAAAATAAACCTTACAGTAAGGTTTAATACTTACATCCTACCTATAGATATTTCATCCGCTTTTTCATTCTTGATAACCATTAATTTCTCCTTACCTTTGTTTGTAAGATTCAGTACATATATCCTTTATAGATATTACATCCGCTTCTTCATTGTTGATCAGGATCCATTTTTCTCATGGACTTCAATCCAGTGATTTAGATCATTTATTGGATCACTTTATTATATTTATCTGGATCAAATCATTTAATTTAATTGAGAAGTTATTGAAAACCGATAAAATGTAATTAATCGATGTCCATATGGAAAATATCCAACATTCTCCCCCTTGGATAATAATTAATTGCGATATTGACTCAAGTTTAAAACAATTTGAAAACTCGGTTAGTAGTAGTTGACTAAGTTTAAAAACAAAACATTTAATCCAAAGATAAGAAAAGTCCATCATTCCATGCCGCAAGGCTTTCGATACCGAAAAGGGTCAAATACATATGTCATGTGCGACACAGATCCAATACAATCAAGCATATCTAATACCTCACTAACATGAATGAGAAAATGGAGTATGACAAACTAAGATGACACCTGTATGATCTAAAATATATCATCTTCGTTTGTAGGTCTCGATTTCTTTAAACTTTATGTTAAATTGTATTAGAGAAACCTTGTTTTCTCTTACCGAATGTTAAACAATATTAGAGAAAACTTGTTTCCTCTCACCAAATGCTAAACTGCATCAGATAATATCTTTATGTTCTCTAACTGAATGCTAAACTACATTAGAGAACCTTTATGAGATTAAAAACTTATATCTCCCTATGTGATGTTTAAAATTTATGAATATCCTTTTAAACTATATGTGTCCCAATGATAAAGGCCCAAGGTCAATTTATAGATATGCCCAAATGACCTTTAAGATGCTTAAGATCGACACAAATCTTAAGACTTTCACATGTATTATGACTATATATGATAAAAGTTATTACTGAGAATAAACGATGATCCTCTCATAATACGACAAAATGTATAAATGTACAAATGTACACGGAGCAAACATAATGATCCCCTAACTAACATTGTCTAAAGACTTCAAAACATCCATACTATATACTTGTCTCTCAATCACAAGTGGGCGAAGTTCTTTAGTTAAAGGATCAGCTAATATTTCCTTAGTCCTTAACGGCTTCACCTCAACGTCACCTTTTATGTATCAACTTCTTTATGGACAAATATTTGACCTTCAAATGCTAAGACCCTATGATATTTTTTGTTGTTGTTAAACAACACAATAGTAAGATTATCATAATACAACCAAATGGGTCTAGTCATTGAACCAACTACAGACAACTCAAAAATCAAGTTTCTGAGCCAAACCACCTAGGAAGCAACTCCATAGCATACATTCTACATGCATGGTCGAGGAAGTCACGTGTATTTACTTGACACTCTTTCACGATATTGTACCATCTACAAACAAAAAAATTTAACCTTATTTTGATATGGACTTCCTATCTTCTAGACACATAGCTTAAATTTGAATATGGATTCCCTATGAGGTTTAGACTGTTGATTTTTTATATGTCAACATATAATACGTGGTTTCTTTAAGTATCTCAACACTTACTTGACTATATTCTAATGGTATATATCTGAGTTAAGCAGATATTGACCAAATAGTCTAATAGTAAATGTAATGTTTCGCCTAGTACTTACCTTAATATATATCAGGCTATCAACCGTATCAGTTTTAGGAAAATTTCTCATAGCCTCTCTCTTTACTTCATTATTTGGACACTAAGCCAAATATAATCTCTCACTATGAGAGACAGGTGCTACAACAGGTTTATAGTCAACCGTATTAAAATATATGCTCTCTGTGAGAGGTCTATTAAGTGTTGAGATCTGTCTCGGTAATCTGCATACCTAGGATAAAAGATGCTTCACCAAGGTCCTTTATATTAAAATGCTTGGCCAACAGTTGCTTAACCTCATGCAATATGGTCAAGTTATTCAATGTGAGCAATATATCATCCATATGCAATAATAGGAAGATAACTTTGCTCCCCCTGACTTTGTGATACAAACATCTTTTAACTTTATTTTCCTTGAAGCCAAAAGAGGTCAAAATCTCTTCAAATGTAAGGTACCACTTTTAGGAGGTTTGATGTAAATCATATATTGATTTGCTTAACATAAAAACCATGTCAATTCTATCTGGATCCTAAAATCCTTCAGGTTATACCATATAGACCTCTTTATAAAGCTCTTTATTTAAGAGAGCAGTTTTGACAACCATCTAATGTAACTCTATATCATCATAAGCTATAATTGTCATAATCACTCAAAATGTATCCTTAGAGGATACGAGTGAAAAGGTAACATTAAAGTCAACCTTTTCTCTATGAGTAAACCATCAGGCAACTGAGCGAGCCTTTAAACTACTGAACTTTATCATGAAATCCTTTAAGTCTTGAAACTTATTTACAACTGACAGGTTTGCAGTTTCTCTGCAAAAACTAACTCCTAAACCTTACTATGCTTCATGACTTGCATCTCATTAGTCATCGCATCCCACCACAAATCTGCATTGGATCCAAAAATAACTTTTGTAAAAGTAACTGGATCTGTAATAAATCTAATATGATAGTCTTATTCACCAAATAGACTATATAATCAGATAGGATAGCAGGTCATTTCACTCTAGTGGATCTATGCAACTGCATTGGTTGTTGTACCCCAGGAACGTCTGTGTGTACAAGTATAGGTTCTTATTCTTGTATAGGCACGGTACTAAGACCTAAATTCACCGAATCTAATTGTATAAGTGGCAGATACTTTATAATTATGGTATCCATTCTTCTATTATTTGAAGGGTTAAAGGGTCTACCATCATTATAGACATTATATTCCAGAAACTTAACTGTTTGTGATTCCATTGTTCTGGTCCTTCCTTCTCGCCTTTAAAATGGTTGAAATATTTGACTAAATAGTAATGAGCGAAACGAGCATCTAATTTGTCTTTGTAAGGATTATACTACCTCAGTGAGGTAGCCCTATACATAAATTTGTGCAAGGTTGAGTTTCCACACTTCTAGATAATCAAGAGATTAGTCTTATTTTGCATTGACTTCTTCATATCCTTTAGGGTACGATTATGCCTTTCGGCAACACACTATTTTACTCAAAATTACCTGGTATAGTGAACTGAGTCATTATTCCAACTGATTCCATATATTTGGCAAAAGGAACTTTCATGTCTTAAAATATTATGTTTTTCATGATACTCTTCTCCACGGTCAGATCTGACTATCTTGATGAATTTTTCCAATTGGTTATCAAGCTTCAGTCTTTAAGTAAGAACATATAAATTGTAATGGGAATAATCATTAACAAATGTTAGAATATATCTAGAATTGCATAATGTAAATGTATAAGGTCTTCTGGTATCCCTATGCATCAAACCCAACAAGCTAGAAACACGAGTAGACCCCTCTTTCTTATTTTAGTCAACTTACCCTTATAATAGTTATCACATGTTTCCAGATCATCATAATTTAGAATTGAAAGAATGTTTTCCTTAATCAATCTTTTAACCCTAGCTCTAGAAATGTGGCTTAGCCTTTATCAGGGCCATCTTTCTAAACTTGTTTGGCAAGATACGAAGAAGCATATATCTAATTCGAGGTAAGGCACATTTTATACAAACCATATGACAAGAAAGTTGTACCATTACGTTTTGCATTAAACAACAACTGTATAACAAAAACATTAATTACAAAATGTTAATTTTCTTTGTCCAAAATTGATACAAATATCACATATAAAATGTATCGTGTAAAACCAAAATGAACCTTGCAGTAAGGTTTAGTACTTACATCCCCTATAGATATTTCATCCGCTTCTTCATCGTTGATAACCATTAATTTCTCCTTCCCTTTGTTTGTAAGATTCAGTACATATATCCTTTATAGATATTACATCCGCTTCTTCATTGTTGATAACCATCAATTTCTCCTTCCCTTTATTTAGCTATATCCTGGATATGAATCCTTGCATTGTGGAAGCATCATAATTAGATGCTTCACTATCTAATCACCAAGCACTTAATGTGAAATTAGATTCATAAATTGATAAGCCAAAGAGTTATCTAATGGTCTCAGTCTTTCATTCTAAGCCTCATACTGTTGGCTTCTTTATGTCTATAAGACCTTTACCAGCATTGGATTGACCAGCATCAGCATGTGGAGAATATTTAGACTTTTTACTTTGAAACTTAGCGGGCTTCACCTTTGCCTTCCCTTTAGTTACTTTAAGAGCTTTAGGAGTAACAATCTTGAGTTTCTCCTCCTTAGCAACATAATGGGTAATCAAAGCATCAAAGTCTCATTCCTCATCCAATGCATAATATGTTGTCACCAGATTACTAAACTCTGGAGGGAGTGTACTCAGAGTTTGGTAAACTATGAAGACATTAGGAAGAGGAATGTTTAACATCTTCAGTCTACTATGAAGATGGATCATTCTTGATATGTACTCCATCACTCCCCCTTCTCTAGTATACCTAATGGAGAAAATTTCTTTCATCAAGGAATTTATCTCAATATTAGGTGAGACGGTGTACCTTTGGGAGACATTAATAAGAAACTCCTTTGCTATGTCTGTATTTAAAAGTCCACTTAACAGATGGTCAGGTATGGATCTCTTAATGGGCATGCAATATAATATATTAAACCGATCTCAGGCTGTATAAATTACTTTATGGGCTCTCGAGCTCCTGGATGTAGGTGGAGATGACATATTTGTACGTATGGCCATATCAATTTCTATCATCTCCATCGTATTCAATACATCTTCTATCCACTTCAACATATTGAAACTAGTCAGGGTTTCAATAGTGACATTGTCATTGTTGACCGAAAAGGTAATCGCAGAATAATAATGCAAAGATCAACACAAATATAGGATAACAACGATACTTAAAGCTATTAAATAGTATTTGTACCGAGAATTTGGTGAAATATCTATGGGTTGATTACATAATATATGCAACTAGACCTCCACATAAAAGCGATTAGAGTACACACCATCAACTCTCATGACACTATCACCTGTAGGTGAATAGATCATTTAAGCAGCGACTTTCCTCCATCTAATGCCTTTATGTACATCTCAAAATTTCATATAAGGCCAACACCTGTGGGAAGAATAACCAAACATAAGACCAAAGACATCTCTCGACATGCAAGCATAACAATTCAAAATACTGACTGAAACATCATTGTGGTGATTACAATCTTATTAGTACCCAAAAGGTCTACAAATACAAGGGATATATCTTTATGTTATCCTCACATCCTTTATGGGCATGTTGTATGTGAT
This sequence comes from Erythroxylum shatona, assembly GCA_027568895.1. Taxonomy (NCBI): domain Eukaryota; kingdom Viridiplantae; phylum Streptophyta; class Magnoliopsida; order Malpighiales; family Erythroxylaceae; genus Erythroxylum; species Erythroxylum shatona. The sequence goes on from JAOSBK010000008.1 coordinate 17,948,840, forward strand.
AATGTAACATCAATAAATGCTAAAACTGAAAGCCCAATCTCATCTTCATATACTCGTGCTGAAGACATTGTCAGTAAACTTTATTTGAGACTTTTATACCTAAAATCTCAATCTAAATGACTATCATGCTATTACGAACATTGAACGTAAGACCTGAGGCACAAAAAATTCCAATATCTCCCTCATGTGAAGTCCAAAGCATGAAAATTTACTCAAAGATGGCTTCAGAATGCCTTATTTACTTTCCTATAGTTAAACTTTAATTTATTACTAATGCAATAAATCCAGAAAAATTTAAAAACTCACTTTATAAATTCCTCTGACCTAGAAACTTACCCAAAATGACTCGGGATACCTTTATGAGAAATTTGAAAATTTTGAGTTTTTTTCTTTTTTGAATTTTTCATACAATTGACATCAGCATGATGTCAGCGCATGCATCATCTGCTAACGTCAAATGACGTTAGCATGTGCATGGAGTGTGGCCTTGTGTGCCATACACACGCCCACTATGACGCGCCTCACTTCATTATGACACATGTAATGCATGCACATGCTTGTCATTATCGTCTGGCGCATGTGTCACACGTGTCGACACGTGGCACTCTCTTATCCATACGCATGTTGACTAGCTGGCACGAGCCAGACGTATTGCCCTTTGGTTGGTACTATGCAGCCGTCGGGTGAGTGCCCTCACTGAAAAACATGTTATTTTCGAGTAGTTCTGGGGCCCTTTTGTACACTTTTAGGGTCATTTTTACCCCATTTTTCAAGGCTAAACACATGTATACTATTTTCATGTATCAATAAGTAAGAAAAAAAATTTGAAAAACAGAGGTTAACTCTCCAAGAACCTTATGGAGAAAAACTAAAAAAATATTTATTTTTAACCACCCAATTACGTCACTGCTTTGATACCACTTGTAGTATATAACGGGACCTTAGTTACATATCCTGAATCGAATGTAAAAGGGAAATAAATGAAGAAAAAATATATGATTTCGATTCCATAACTTCAAACGAGCATTTCGAAGTTAAAACAAAGGTGAATCCCATGTCGCCTTCATGAGAACTGCTCACCAAGAAGTGGTTAATGGCCTTGTTTGGTAAACAACTGATTGCATTAGCTGTTAGCTGGTAGCGGATTCTATTAGTTGATTTGACCAGCGGATTGCATTAGCTGTGTGTTAGAGATATTTGATAAAATTAGCTGTTTATGTATAAAATGACTTATAAGGACATGACTTTAAAAAAAATGATAAGGGTATAAATATTATATATCTTAGTATTTCGTTGAATATTCTTATAGGAATTTGAATTTTA
>JAOSBK010000008.1:17950262-17971790 GCA_027568895.1 Erythroxylum shatona
CTTTTAACAAATCAATTTGGAAAAGAAGGTAATAAATATTAATAATTGTATAACAAAAATAATAATTATAATCATAGATACAAAAGCATTAACTTTTCTGGTCACTGTTTCGCTTCTACACACCCTCTTGTAGTTGTAGGCCTCAAATCAAAGGTTCTCTGTTCTCCACACGTCCTCATCGCAGACATCACCGACAAGAATGACCCATATCCTTTTGGTTTCTCCTCTGTTTGATCTTTTCGTTATTGTTTCTATTTTTTTTCTTAATTATGTTGAGAAGTCTGAATTTTTTCCCTTGACTCCAATCGCTATCGCACGTGGCAACCAAAGGGAACGTGACCGCGAAAGAGCTCAGGCTCGCGGTGGCGACAAGGGAAGCAAGGGGAAAGATGACGGTTTGACTCCCGAGCAGCATCGCGAAAGATTAACCTTCAATTTTTTCTCCCCTTTTCTGATATTTTTGTTGATTGCAGAGAAAACGAGAGAGAGAGGAGCAGAGAGGTCTGGGCAAACTTGACATTTTGGGTTTGGGATTACCCAAACGCTGGTGTGGAGCAGCTTATTAATTTTGGCTGGTTGGGTTGGCTGATTCAACCCAACCAACCAATTAACCAAACACATTTATCAGCTGTTTGACTAATCAAACAACTGATTTTGGCTTATCAGCTAATTTTTTAGCTGATCAGCTGTTGTCCAAACACACCCAATATCTTTTTATAGTTTTCTCAAAACATGAACCTTTGAATGGGTCAGAGTAACTTTACATTCACTAATGACATGAGCAACTGCAGGGGACCTTAACCTCTTTATATAACATCCATATCGGACTTTCTCAATATAGCATCCATATAGGTCCGGCTCATACTGATCAGGATCTATTTTCCTCCTAGATTTTGGCCCAATGACTTTGATCATTTATTGGGTCACTTTATTATCTTAATTTAAATCAAATCTCGTAAGTTAACTGATAAGTTATTAAAAATCAATAAAATGTTGTTAATCGTTATCCAAACCATGAAAAATGTAAAAAATATCCAACATAAACTTCTAAAATTTTGTATTATTAGATTAATAAAAAATCTTTGATTAAAAGAGGTTCTAAGCATTTACAATATAAGAAGCATATATTTATTTAACTAAAATTTCATTGTATTTAAACAATATCATTACTTGAATAACAAGTATAAATTAAATTAACCAAAAATAGATTTGTAATCATTTAGTTGATTTAATTAATGTACTTAACAAATTACATTTAAAATTTTATATAAAATACAAAGTATTTAGTGATTAATAAGTTAGATTTATAATTTTTATGTAAATCACAAAAGTATTCATCAACACTTTATAATTTTTATTGCAATTGTCAATATCTAATATCATATTGTAAGAAAAGTATCATGATATTTATATAAGTATTATTTGATAAAATTATTAATTTATAATATAAATTAAAGCACACATTTATATAATTTTTTTGGTAAATCAGGTATAGATTAAAATGAGAAATATATGTACATGGCAAGAGAAAGTTTAGAAAAAAACTAATGTCAACCTAGCAAAAGAGAAAACCCCCTATACTGAGAAAGGGTCCTTGAGACAGTGCTACAAAGGGCAATGCATCAAAAACCTTATCTAAGAGTATCCTTTAAAATAAAGCAAAACTCCTACGAGCAACACAGCTAATAGAGCAATCAGTAAACACAAAGAAGCAGACAGAATCAATCATGCATCTGGTCAGTATAGAGTTGAAAAAGTTCCAGAGTGTCTACTATACTGTGATCCCCATCTGGATCTTTCGGTCTTGTCCCATTCCACTGAGTCCTTCCTGGCGGCTGGTGGTCTAATTGGAATTTGTTGTTTGTGTTGCACCCTTCCATTGTGGTTTGGTTGGCTGCTCTTGATAGATTTTAAAGATTTGATGTTCTGCTGTGGTTTCCTTCTCGAAGTGTGGCTAGTGAGCTGCAAGGAGAGCATCTGCTGCCTCTAAACTCCAAAATTGACTATTGTTGACCTGAAACAAAAAACTTCATAATAGTGGTTAGTGATTTAAAGACTCTCCTACCTTCACCTGCCCTCAGTGTTTGCTCTGAGCTGCTTTTGAACTAGGGTAATCACTCTGGCCTTCAGTCCATCCACCTCCAAAGCTTCATCTTGAAAGGTCCTCGCATTTCTTTCTTTCCACAAAGAGTAGACTGCTACTGAAAGGATGAGTGGGAAAACATTGGAATTAATAGATCTAATATTTTGGGGGTGGTTCAGCCATGAGGGAATTGTGTGGAGGGTAAGTTGTAGTGGAAGGTTTTGATGGAAGTAGGAGAGGCAGTAATCCCATACTGTTGTTGAAAAAGGGCAGGCGAAGAAGAGATGGTCAAGTGTTTCATTTGCATTGAGGCATAAGGAACAATGATTGGGTGTATAAATGAAAGGAAGTCGGTCTCTAGTTTGCAATTTACCACAAAAGGCCAACCAAAGGATAAAGGAACATCTTGGGTTGTTCCTATTAAACCACGCTACAGAATGCCAAGGAGTTGATGGTAAGGGAGGTCTTAAAATGGTGTAAGTTGAAGAGTTTGTGTACATAGGCCTATTGATTGACCCAGCTAACCACTCCAAACTATCTTAGTGAGAGATATTCGGATGATAGGGAAGAGGGTCCAAGTAGCCCAGTGTGTCAGCTATTAACACTTGCCAGCTCCACCTATTGTTCCTGATCACCTCAGAAACTGTAGCAATCAGTTTCAGATCCGATCCATTAATGGCTTGTAGGGTAGAGAAATGCTGGAGAATTCCTCTCAGATGCTAGGGATCCTGCCAAAAGAAAGTTGATTCTCCATTACCTATCCTAAATCTAAATTCGTTCCGAAATTTGTCCCTCACTGCTAAAATTTTTCTCTAACTCCATGAGCTACTGCCATTGGGCCTGATACTCCAAAAATCCCCCCTCCTCAGAATAATAGAATGGACCCACTTCACCTATAGTGCTTCTTGATCATGAAACAAAATCCAAAGCCTATTACCAAGCAACATAGTATTCCATATAGCTAAGTGTTTAATCCCTAGTCCTCCTTCCTTTTTTGTTCTACAGATGTCAGACCATTTGACCTTTGCCTGAGATCCCCTCCCTGACCATAGGAAGTTCCTAAGTTTAGCCTCTATCTCCTTTAAGATTGAAGAAGAAAGAATGAACATGGTAGACCAATAGACCTGAAAGGAAGACAGAACTGAAATAATCAATTGAAGCCTACCAGCATAGGAAAGGGTTTTATTAGTCCACTTGTTGATCCTAGCTTCAATCTTGTCCAAAAGGGGAAGACAATCCCTTCTGGACAGCGTCCCAGTAATGAGAGGAACTCCCAAGTATGTAATGGGAAGGCTACCTCTTTTAATGCCGGACATCAGTTCAATTTAGGGAGTCAAGGTAACCGAATCTAGGGACAAGAAAAAGTGGCTCTTAGTGAGGTTCATGTCTAGGCCAGACAACTGAGAGAAGGTCCTCAAACAGCTTAGCAAAGAATTTACTGAGGCCAAATCAGTATGACAGAATAGCATAAGATCATCAGCGAAAAGGAGATGGTTTATTTTAAGAGATTTACACCTCCAATGGTATTGGTATGAAGGGTTACCGTCTAAATACTTGTTCAACCATCTAGATAGGACTTCCATACATAAGATGAAGAGGAAAGGAGATAAAGGGTCCCCTTGTCTAAGACCTGATTTCCTTATGAAGAAAGTGGAAGGAGTTCCATTAATGAGGATTGAGTAAGAGGGGGAAGAGATACATTCTTTTATCCAAGTAATGAATTGCCTAGGAAGCCCCATAGAAATTAGAACATTGATGAGAAACTCCCAATGAATGGAGTCATAGGCTTTAGAGAGGTCTATTTGGAAAGCACAGTGCTTGTGAGTATTTGAAAGGTGATAATTCCTAAGGAATTCTTGGGCCAACAAAATATTATCACCTATGTGACAATTTTTGACAAAGGCATTTTGGTTAGGGCTAACAATGTGGGGAAGAGACTCTCTAAGTCTGTTGGCTATGATCTTAGCAATGACCTTATAAAGGAAATTGCAAAAAGAAATGGGTCGATAATCTTGCATCGTGGTAGGTTAAGGTTTCTTAGGGACAAGAGATATAAAGGTTAAGTTAAGCTCTTTAAGGAGCTTCCCATGATCAAAAAAATCTTTAATGGCTTCAGTGACATCCTATCCTATTATTTGCCATGACTGCCAAAAAAAGTAACCATTAAAACCATCTGGGCCTGGGGCTTTGTTGGGATTAAGAGAATTAAAAGCCTCTCTTATCTCTTGTGCAGTGACTTCAGCTATAAGAGAGTTTGTGAGGCTTTCGGGTAAAGGGTAAGGAAAGAGAGATGCCACAAACTCTTGAGAGGGGGGAAGAGATTTTAAGCTCCCTATAGAAGTCTGGAAATGGTCCAAGAAATGTTTGAATCTCTTGGAACCCTACAATTCTAGTCCCATTGACCAGGTGTAATGAGTGAATGGTATTCCTATTTCTGTTTGCAATGAGGGAATGATGGAAGAATTTAGTATTCCTATCCCCTTCTTGAAGCCATTTAATATGGGAAGCTTGCTTGAAAAAGGATTCCTGATCTCTAAGTGCTCTAAGTAAATCATGAATGGCTTCAGTCTCTCTTTCTTTTAGGAGGGAGGACTGAGGTTCAATTCTCATTTGCTCTTGAATCCTGTTGAGATTGGCCTAACACCTCTCCATTCTAACCCTAACATCTCCTATTTGACTAGATTTAAGGGACTTAAGGGCTCTTTTAACTATCTTAAGCTTATACACTACCTTATACAAAGGAGTGCCTCTAATATGCCTTGTCCAAGCTTCTGTGACCTTTTGAAGAAAGTTAGGCTGATTGCCAAGGAAGTTGGAGAACCTAAAGGGGGAGGATCTCTTCTATTGACTGAACAAGGCCCTAACCACTAATGGGGAGTGATCTGAGATATTCAGATTGAGAATGACACTATAAGAGCTGGGAAATTTGGTGGACCACTCAGAATTAATGAGAGTTCTATCGAGTTTCCTAGCAACATAGAGGTCACCACTTTGTTTGTTAGTCCAAGTGAAAGTAGAGCCACTAGCATTTAGACCAAAAATTGCATAGTTTACTATACACTCCCTAAAGTCTCTCATACCTTGCATGGCTATAGGACTCATGGGTTCTGATTCATGGGAGTACAGAATAGCATTGAAATCCACAGCTATCAGCCAAGGTTGATTACCTACTGTGGATGAGATATGGGTCAAAGCATTCTAAAGATTTTTCCTATGATTGAGATTATTTGACCCATATACACAAGTGACAAGAAAGGGAGTAGGGCTATGAATGGTAGTGACCTCCAAATGAATCAATTAATCATTTGATAGTAACCTAGAACAGGAATATCTATCTGCATTCCAAGCTGTAACTATCCTAGCATTAGAAGCATGATCAATATTAGAGTAGTAAGGCCAACTAGGAAACATCAAGGAACAAATATTATTCAGTAATAAGGGGGATCTTATTCAGGATTTAGTCATGCAAACAAAAGCAGCAGAAAGACTCTTAATACAAGCTTTGACAACTAAATGTTTATTAGGGCTATCGAGCCCTCTAACATTCCAAAAGACTAAATCCATAGAGGAACTAACAGGTCAGAATACTACTTTTGCTTTCTTCTTGACTTCCTCTTTGTCTAGTTAAATCCCCTACTACCCCTCCCTTACTACCTGAGCTACTGGGAACCAATTCAGAACTAGGAGAAGAAGGAGAACTACTTACTTGATGGATGACAGGTAGGACTGGGGCATCAAGAGCTCCTTGTGGATCAGCTGCATGTGGGCTATCCTCTCTAGCTAAGAATCGGGAGTTTGCTTCCTGATCTCCTTGGCAAGTCTACTGCCTCTCTTGGTCAATCTGAGGTATAACCAGAGCTGAATTGGGTTCGGTTGGGGTCTCCTCACTTGGGGAGTTCGATAATCTAGAGGGTTCCAAGGTAAATGACTGTTGTTGGTGGCTCTAGGAATTAGTTTGTGGGAGATCCTTCTCTTTCACCAATTCTTGTTGCATTCTTGTTTCAAATTTCCTCCTAGTAGGTGCCCATTCCTGCTTAGGTACTTTGGGATCTGGTTTCCATTCATAATCTATGTGTATTTTCTTGTAGATTGTCTGCCCTTCTTCATTATAAGTAACCAGCTGAAAGGAAGTGGGCCAATTCTTATGCAAATCCACATCCACACACACACGAGCATACACAATTTGGGTCATCTTCGCTATAGGAGTGTCCATGAGTAATGGGACACCGACAACACTGGCTATTCTTCCTAAACCTTCTGTTGTCTAATATTCAATGGGAACATTATAAAACCTAGTCCAAACAGTAGCTGACCTAATGATTTCCTGCTCCCCTCCATTCAAACACCATTTCCTCATAAACAGAGGCTTTCCCTATATATGCCACGGTCCTTTCTCCAGAACCGCATTCATACCATCCTCAATGTCGAATTTAAAATGGAAATTATTGTAACATGTGATTAAGATTTCCTGAAGACCAAATGCAGCCCATGATCTAGCTAGAGCTCTTTGCACTAAAGGGAAAGTCGAGCGCTTATCAAGAAAGAATCCAATGAGGGAGGATTTAAATTGGGTCGCACCTTGCTTAGCCAATTCTGGTGGAGGAGTTACAAAGATCTAGTCCTCCTTCAGCTCCGGAGGATAGTAGGACAAGGTTTTTTCCCGGGATGTAACATCCAATCCTGCTGAAACAACTACTTTCTAGGTTCTGAGGCTCCCTTGGGTTTTCTTCGTCAGGGGTAAGGTTGGAGTTGGGGCTGGGCTCGAGTCCAGTTGGGTTGGTGGGTGAGGGGAAGGGTTCGGAGCGGATGGGAGGCCTTGATGGCTTTTGGAGAGGACGAGATCGAAGAAGCTGGAAGATTTGGATTGAGGTTCTGGTCACGATTAGGGTTCAGAGAAGGGGGGTTTTTTAGGGCAGAGGCAGAAGGGGAAGATAAAGGGTTGAGAGGATAACGGATGGGGTTCGAAGAAGGGGACGATGAAGCTATGGAGAAGGAGGACTAAGGCGCAGATGATCGCTGAAGTGGGAGGCTCAGGAGATTGCACAGAAGATCGCACTCGCACTTGCTCTCATGGTCATTTAAGCTGCTTTTCCGCGTATAATGCAAGAACCATCTACTTTTGTTATTTGGGTTATGTTATAAGCAATCATTGACTATCAATTTAGATCCTTATTTCTTCTCATTGGCTAAGATTTTGATAGTTGTCATAATTGATATGCAGCTTTTGATGATGAAATAATTTTATAAATAGTATTATCTTATCAGCATATCAAAGTTATCAATTTAGTTTATTACTTCTATAACACCTCAAATTCATACTGATTCAACAAAATTTTATTTTACATTTAAAAAAATTACAAATTTAAAAATAATTAGTTAAATTTTGATCAGACAATAATATTTCTCTTTAAGTTTAAGAAAATTATAGTCATAAAAATAATTAATAAAAAAGTTCATTAATGACCATATTTCATGAAATTTATAAATTCTTTCATGTTTTTTTTTCTTTTTAATATATATCATGTCACAACTTTAAGTTATAACAACATATAATTATCATATAATAAAATTATTAATTTATTGAATATTAAATTACAATATTTTTATATATTTTTGTTTGAACCACTTAATATTTCATTTGAATAAACCTAATAGCCACTAAGCGAAGGTATAATATCACTCTTAATGTTTTAAGTGATATTATAATAAACTAAATATTAACACAATCGTGTTAAAAGTTAGGTTTAGTTTGAAGAATATTAAATACATTTGCATTTTATTCATCTTGAGATGTAGTTATTGGTAGAATTAATTAATTGAATATTTTAATTTGCAACCACTAAACATCCAACTTGTGTAGCTGTCCTCGTGAGTTTGGTCAGTGAATTGATGGAAGTAAATTCCAGAAAGAAAAATGAAATTGCTATGACATCATTTGGAAGGTGAAACGCTGGAATAGGTAAGCAGCAAGATAATGCATAATGTTGACGAAAACCCCCCACATTCACCTTGACTTAAAAGCATTCTTGTCTTATCATGTGGATGATGCGCTCTATTAAGTATTAAGCAAAGCAATATCCCTTGAATTTTGACGTAGAGTAGGGTTATGGGAGTAGATTGAACGCCCATTTACTGTTTAAACTATTTGCCTTTCGACAGTCCAAAGGAAATTTTATGGCAGTGAATGTTATATAATTGAACAAAACAATTAAAATTAATGATGATTTATCCTAGGTACTGTTTTGATGATTAATTTATTTAGAGTCAGTGAGCGGACACTTTCCATATAGGTGACAAATTCCCCGACGGTTTACGACTTGGGAGGTTGTAGGATCATAGATATGGCAGTTAGATAAACACGGTGGCCTGGTCTGGTCTTGTTGCTGTACTCAGTTTTGTCCCGACAACTTAGAGCCCTGAATGGTCGGTCCGTCATGTGTTCATGTCATCATGTTACTTTCTTACAAACTGAAAGATATCTGCGGAGTTAGCCAAGTTTAGCTTTTTGACTGCCTTGAAATTCTTTTAAAGGCTTAGACATAAGAACTGAACTGATTGATAGTCGATCAGTGCAATAGAATTGTTAAGAATTTATAAACTATTCCTTGTAATTTTGCAATATAACTGAACTAGTTCAAGCGTAATTTCTTTAAATATACGGTGGAATAGAAGGTTGCGTTGCGTATAGTAGATTAAATATACATGAATGAAAACCAACTCTAGTTTGTGTTATCCGATGTATTCAGAAAACAAAGTAACATTTATAAAGTTGATGGCGCTGGTACATCTCATTGTCAAATCACAGGGGTTAACCAATAGTTAGTTTGTTACCAAAACCGCCTAACCTAACTTGGGTTAGTATTTTATAACCGTATGTATGCGTATGTCAATCTCTCTCTCTCTCTCTCTCTCTCAACTCTCAAGTCTCAACTGTAGTTGTAGATTTCAAAGGCGCTGTTTAAAAACACCCCCATCTTTGAGTCTCCACTTCAAATCTCTCTCACCCAAACAATACCAAAATAAAATAGATTGGTTTTTTCTTTTAAATATAAAGCAAATAGTGTGGAGGACTTGGATCATTACTGTTTTGGGTTTCGGATCCTCCGATTTGCTCGACCCTCTTCTCCTCTTTTGCAGATCTTTGGAACCGTTGGCAGTAATTGTCCGTTTTGGTGCTTAATGGTGGTCTGATCTTCCCACGCCTTACTAGGTAGTGGAGCGTCTTCGTTCGACTTAGTTCTCTCTCTCTCTCTCGCTTTTTTCGCTGCTAAGGAAGTGGACGAAAATATCTCATTCTCTCTCCTTGCTTTTTTTTTTTGGGGAAACTTGTTGTTTTACTTGCTAGTGAAAAGTGTTGCTGTGACTTAGATTCAGACCAGTGGTTTTCTGCAAACGGTTTCCTAATTATAGCCAGATTGCTTTTGTTTTGGCGAGCTTTGATCTGCATGTTATTTTCTGCAGATCAGTGTGTATATGTAGATTTGTGTTTGGAAATGCTGCGTCGTCTAATGGCTGATGCTGAAATAGTTTATATTGATGAATCTTTACTGTTGGTAAATTATAGTTTCCTGAATCTAAATTCTTCGTCTCTTTAGTGGTTGATAAAGCTAGAGAGGCAAGATAGACTGAAGAAGAAATTGGGGTGGGTTTTTGTTTTTGTTTAGACCTTCTGCTTATAAGGACTAAGAGCTTGCATGGTCATTTCTGTTTCTGTTTTGATGCTAAACAATTGAAATATCTTTGGTAAACTAGGATTATATTCTTTAATAAGGTAGTAGAGTTGTTCCCTTTGTAATTGCTAGATGCTTAGCCAAGATTTCTGAAACTATGCTGGGAATTATGCTCTGAAATGCAATTTAAAATGAAGCAACAGCTTTGAAGTGAAATCTAGTTGTCAGTCATTGCTAGTGTGACCTTCTGGTATTGTGCTTGTCATGTTTACTTGGTACATTTTTTTGGTAATTCTTTTGTATTGGTACACTTTATTGTTTCTTATGTTAAAGGAATGATTATTTCCAAGAATAAAGAGTAGTTCCCTATCCATTGCGTTGTCTGTTACTTGCTCAAACCATTAATATTGTTATAAGATTATAATCAGATGTATTTGCTTACAGTGTGTGATGGACTCTGATAACCGCGCACCTGTTGATGGGCTTGACACAGTCCACCAAAATGGAGTTCACAAGCCAAGTCCTACCTCTGAAGATTATTATACTGTTTCTAGTTCTGTGAATGGAAATCCTGAAAAAACTTTGTCATCTGGTGCACCAAATGGGAATTTGGAAAATGAACATAAGTTGGATGACATAGCTGCTAATAGTTCATCCTATAATGTCACTGAAGGATCAGAATTTCTTGTTGGAAGCATTGGATTGCTGCCTGTATCTAAGGTAGGAGTTGTTCCAGTCTAGTTATTTTTTGATGGGAAGCGCTAAACTGATACATACCCTGTTGTATTCTATATAGGATGGGGAAGTGAAAGATTTACATAATTTGGAACAAGCCAGAACACAAAAAGGCTCAGGAAAGAGCAAGAATGAGAAGCCCTTGAATGTAAGAAATGCGTCATCCATTCAGATGAAAAAGGGCAAGGACGTGAAAGATGCTGGGGTATCACCTGCTGGGTCAAATGGTCCTGATGCTTTGAATTCAAGAACAAAACAACCTTTGAAAAACAAATCATTCAATGAGAAGCTTGTTCCTGCTTATAAGGTAGTAGATGATATTAAGAAAGTGTATTTCTTATGTGGCATGTATTATCACTATCAATGATTATGCTTACATTCCTTTATCTGCTGTAAACAGCAATCTGGAAAGGCTGGTGTAGAGTTGCCCGACGGCCTCATGTATGTTTTGAATCCACATACTTCTGGTTTCTTAGTATGTGATGGAGTCATAATTTTTACAAATTAAAATTTGTATTTAAAATAGAGTGAAACATTCACATATTTGAAGTAAATGGTATTGTAAAATAATCACAGCCTTTGTCTCATTGTGAACTGTGATTTCATACATACAGGGAGAAGGCAAAATTGAATCCTCTGAAGGAAGGTCCTGCTCATAAAGCTGAAGGAGATACACAATCTTCGTATCCTTTTTACATGAACAATTATATTTTGCATGGTTTTCTGCTATTGTTGTTTATGTCTCTGGTTTGTTGTCTGGCTTTCTTAAGCTTATCCTTGATCAATGTATAGAAGTCCTAATGCAGAAAACACAAAACCACGAAAGGTGGGTGCACTTCCTAATTATGGTTTTAGCTTCAAGTGTGACGAACGAGCTGAGAAAAGGAAAGAGGTCAGCTTTTTTATGGTCATTTCTCTGGTCAACTGGTGGAATCTTTTCTTTTGATGTCAACATAATCTTCTTGGCATTGATACTTTGCAGTTCTATACTAAACTTGAGGAGAAGATTCATGCAAAGGAAGTGGAAAAAAATACCATGCAAGCCAAGTCAAAGGTATGATAGATATATGACTATGAGACCATATTTTTGTACGTATTTTCTAGATTCCATGGAAACTTTGCAATTCTCGTACAGGAAACCCAAGAAGCCGAAATCAAATTACTTAGGAAGAGTTTGGCATTTAAAGCTACACCAATGCCTAGTTTCTATCAGGAGCCTCCACCACCTAAGATGGAGCTAAAGAAGGTTTGTGCTTTTAATTACTACGTCAATTGTTTCCTGAACTCATACTAGAACTACTAAAGATCTGGATCTAGTAGTTCTAGCTGCAAAATTTGTTTTGCCCTGATTTGGATATTCTGTTTATTAAATTAGACTTGGTGGATTTTTTACATCCTATCTTCTACTTTGGATTCACATTTTGTCATGCTTCCATTCAGGTTGTCAAATATTGATGTTCTTATATGGTAATTGAAGGAGATTTCTAATTTTGTGATTATAAACGTATTATACTCAATAGAGACTTATGGCACTTTAATTTGTGTAATAGAATTCTCTCAATACTTACTACTGACCCTGCTTCTTGCTGCCCAAAATTATGATGGCAACCAATCCTGAATGGTAAAGAAGCTGCAAACCTCATGTTCATAGTGAATGCCAAATGCAATATGTATTCTGAGTTGATTTGGATGTGCGTGGGTTTATACCTTCTTGTCTTTCCTTCACAAATCCTCTCATTATATTTGTTTTGAGTTTTATCCCTCTTCTGTATGTCATATTTATTCAGTCAAAATTTTCTAGTGACAGTTTGCCTTTTTTATGTTACATCTCATCATATATGGTTGACATAGTAGCAGCCTAATATATACACTTCTGCATCTTTGCTTGCTATCTGTCCAAACTTTTAGACTTGAAGTAGTGTCATGCAACCTCTTATGACAATTTGCATGTACCATGATCATCTGATTGCATGCCTAAATTTTGGCAGTCTGTTTGCTGTGCCATTTTTACATATAAATTCTACCTCAACTCTCTTGATATCTGATTGTCATGCATAATTTAGTTTTTTAAATTGCAGGCATTATCTCCTTTTTAGGAAGGGGTTATTGTGTTTTTCAAAGTAGAAACAAGTTGATAAGAAATTTCTTATGTTGCTTTTGATCATATGGTCTCTGTTAGGAGGTTTCATTCAGAAAACTCAGTTTGATAATCTTATATGAATATTGCTGTCTCCTTATGGCAACCTAGAGACTAGGTTCTTGAAGTGCGGACTATCATCTAATATCCATTTGCCTTAATTGTTAATATGAGGCAGATACCTCCAACTAGAGCCAAATCTCCCAAGCTAGGTCGAAGGAAGAGCTCATCCCCTGTGGATCCTGAAGGAAATGATTGCCAGACCAATCGATTATCTCGGCTAAGTTTAGATGAGAAAGTTTCTCAGAAGAATCCTAAAGATCTTTCACAAGGAAATGATTGTCAGACCATCCGACCAGCTCGGCTAAGTTTAGATGAGAAAGTTTCTCGGAACCATTCTAAACGTCTTTCACCTGTTCCTTCAAAGAAGACACAGCGAAAGTCCCTCCAGAAGCTGCCTTTTGAAAAAACCAGTTTGGCAAATGTGATGAACGAGGAAAATGCCCCATCATCCAATGGATCAAAAGAAGAGAATACCAACATTTCTATAGAGAACAATCATGATACAGTTCTTACTCAAGAGCAAGAGACCATTCCCAGAGCTGGGGCAAGTGAAATCCAATCCCAGACAAGTGGGGAGCTAGTAGCTCTAGAGAAGCAGTCCGCTATGGTGCAAGAGCCTGTAGCATTGGAGCAGTAAGCATAGTGGTTATGAAATTGAAATTGCTCATATGCAAAGCCCCACAAATCCTCATCTGCATTAATAAGAGGGTCATAAGTTCTCTTGTCTGACGATTAAGGCGTGAAGGATTTGCATTTTTCACTGTATTGTGATTGTCCATAGTCAGCACCAATGGTTGTTTTGCATGCCTTCCTTTTGAAGTTGCTGGTCTTCTAATTAGAATTCTACATTCTGCTTGCAGCATTATATGTTGTCATTTGAGAAGTTATTCTATGTTATTAAGCATGTATTGTTTGCCTGCTTACTGGAAATATTCTCGAGAATTTTGGAGAAGTCTGCTGCTACATAGGTGGTTGTGGTTAAAGGAATGATCTGTTGGAACTCTTATATTGAACAACTGGAATTGTTGATTAAGGTTGGTTTTGTTGCAACTGTCCCATCTTTATTTATTTCTCGTTATCATTGTCGTGATTTACTTTATGTGTTAAGTATTTCTTTCATTTTCGTTATCCGCAATCCATTACTGAATAGCGAGTTTCAGTTTGCCACCAATATTTCAAGTTCCAATCAACTTTGACAGGATCTATTTTGCTAGTGTTGTGGCACATTGTAATGACCGAGTTGATTGAAAATTCAAATGTTCTTGGTGCTTGGTAGCCAAATGGTGCTTTATAATATACGTTACCCTTTCTGTCTTTTCAATTTGATAAATAGCATCAGAGAGAGGATCGCAAAAATGAGAAGTAAAATGAAAATCCCATGTAATTTTGTCAAGAAAAAGTGAAACTCCATGACTGAGACTGACTAGGTGTAATAACTCGCATTATCCTTTGAAAAAGAGTAGGAAGCATCAGGCGTGAGAGGAATTGGAATTTGATTGGGAACATTGTTGTGGGTTGAATTTGATTGGAATTGCGATTTCTCCTCTTCGCCGGCGTCCCACTCCCACAGGAATCTAGCATAAGACGCCATGACGTAACTGTTGATTATTTTAGCAAAGGTTAAGACAAGACAGATTAAAAAGGCTCATTAGCTAGCTAGCAATCAATGATCATGGTCTTGATTATGTTTACCAGTCATCAGGAGATGATTGAAGAGCTCGATCGAAGTAAGTCTGAGCACGAGCACCATCCCCGTGATTACTCCACACTAGATCACCGTACATTGACAATACGTTCCCGTCTCCTCCACTCGTCAGAATCGCTCTTTCACAGTACTCCCCCGCTTTCAGGCCATCACCTCGCACCTAATTATTATGTTCTTGATCGTCAGAAATCCCTATCCCATGCCATGCAAAAGGAAAAGGGCGTTAAAATATGCTTTATTTACCTCTTTTAAGAATCTTGCGTAGTTGGCAAGAAGAAGAGTGTCACCAGGGTAGGTCTGGATCATCCCCTGATAATATATGTCCATTGTCTCATTCCGGTACGCCTCATGATCATGAATGGAATCCCACGAGATGCTCACCCCAACCCCATCACCGACACCGGTGGTGACCAGTTCCTCGTCAGGCGATGCTTCCTGTTTCAGAAGGACCAGTGGCCTCTTGGAGAACAACTTCTTGGTTGAGAGGGAAAGTCTCGTAAGATCACCCTCAGAGGCTCTACGTTGAAGGGACATTGAAACAGGCCTAGTGGATGGGAGCCTGACATTGTGATCGGATTCTTGGTTCGACTTTGATTGGATTTGGAGGACAGGCGATTTTAAGATGGGTGAGGAACTGCTTCTTAGAAGCATTTTTCTCTGGAGTCACAGTTTTCTTCAAGAGGGAAAAGAGATGTTTCAACTTCAATCCAAAATGGAGACAAGGGCACTAGCATTTAAGAAGATTTGGATAATCTGGTCGGCGGTTAACAACGTGGAAATAGGTACCGTATTTCTGTTGTTGCCGCTTCTCAAAATAAGAAATGACGCTAAATTTAATTTGCATGAGCTAAGTTGTGTGGTGTCTACTATTTTTGCAAAGTCCTAAGAAATATTTACTAAATTACGTCCAACTAAAGATTGTTACACTTAATAATTAAGAGAAAAGAGAATGTATATCTTCCAAACCCATACCCATGCTTTGAAACAGGATTATATATATAGAGGATATATGCCACTAATGCCTTTTCACTTAGGTATTCTAAGTTCTAACCCTGAATCAATTATAAATTCAAAGTTCTAATTGGAATCAAATTTATTAATCATTCACGGTTTGAATAATATTGTTCATAGTCTGAATATTATTAAACTAATTAATTATATATTAACTCAATTTAATCATATTCATTATGACTTTGACCTTTTCTGTGTATTTCAATTCAATAACTAATCATTATAATTTACATTAATGGAGTGATTTTTTAGTTAATAATCAATATTCAAAGCAATTAATTAATTATGTTGTTGTTGTTATTATTATTATTATTATTATTATTAATAAAGTGATAAGTAAATTAAATGTAAACTCTAGCTGTAATAAGAGAAATATATATAGCTCCTTAAAATTTTTAAGACCATTCGTATTCATCAGTGAAATGCTTTAAATAATTATTAAAATGCATTAAAGGGCATATATATGTATACATACAAATGGCGGTTTAAATTTTTGTATAACATTTCAAATAATTTAAAATTTTATAATTAAATTATAAAATTTAGGAATTATCTTCACCAAATTGTACATGTCAAAATCTAGTGAGACAACCTTATTTTAATATAAATAAATAAATAAACAAACATAAATAAATAAATAGAAAGTTAAGTATATTTTTTCTTCATATTTTGTTCCCAAAATTATGAAATATAAATGGATAATGCATCGTGATTTCTCCTACTGAGTCTCATATTTTTAAGATTTAGAGGGAAAATAAAAGCTTTTATTATATTTAAGCCATTAATAATATAAACAATAAAGAGATTCAAAGAAAATCTTCATCCTCTAATTTATAATTATTTGCTATAATATTAATGACTTCTTGAAAGAAAAATGTAATTATCTCATTTATAGATTCTAATTAAGGAATCTAAATCTATTCCAAACAATCCATATATGAATTTTTCCATAAAATAAGAATTTATGATATAATTATATGAATAATAGTTTCAAAATTTCTAAATTAAAAGGTCCATTATACTACCGTATATGTATCCTTAGTTTTTTGACTGTAGCTTTATCAAGTTTTCATTGAGTCTTTTAACGAGCATTCTAGCTCTAATTAACTTTTAAGTATGATACCTATCTTTGACACCTCTTCACCAAAGTCTAGCACAATCTTAATTCGTTTCCTACTTATAAGGCATATATTAAAGATTTAGGAGAAAAGTAAAGTTTTAAATGAAAATTGTGAACTATATCTATAGAAAGGAAATTTTTATTTCATAGTAGAGGAGATTACAAAGATGAGATATATAGAAGATGTTTGATCGCCCTTTTACTACCTAAGGGGTCTTATTTATATAAGTGGACTTGAAGTTTGAATTTTGACTGGACAAAAAATTACATCATATCAACTTTTCAAAAGGTATATTCTATCTTTATAAATAATAGATTCTCTTTTATTTGGGTGGTTGAAGACTTTTCTACGTTATTTTCTTATCTTTCTGATTCAGAATCATTATTGTATGTAGATATGCCTGATACTTTAACTTTATCTTTTCCTTTAAAAATCTACCAACCACTAGTACAAGAAGGACATATATTTTTTGTATGTTTTTAGAGATGACATATCCTTTTTTGTGCTTTAGAACTGGATCTTGTCCTTCTTTTTTCAATCATGCTTATCTTCACTTTTACAAAATTTTAAGTAGCCAATGGTGACATTTTGGCTAAAGTTATCATTGGAGAAGAAATTTTTTTCGGGCAATCTTATCCCGATTCCTCTTTTGTAATGATATCATTTTTAATATATTTAGTAAACTATTTTCTTAACTTAGTATCCATAATAATGGGAAAATAATTTGCCTTCCTCAAAGTAATAGAATGATAGATCTGATATTGTCATAATTTGAACCAACAAATAATATCGTTAATACCAAGGTATCTTTAGGGGTCATTATAAGATTATTTAGATAACAATCCTTAACCCCTGCTTGAATATTTATGAGAAATAATGATATTTCAGGAAACTCTAGATTAGTTACGTATATAACATTTATTGTTCCAAAATAATACCAATCTTTAATAGTTTGAGGATTAGCTCCTTGTAAAAAGTTCATTATAGAATACATCTCAGAAAAATCAATATAGCAAGTATCACAATTTGTAGAGTGTATAAATCTCTCATTACCTCATAATGTGCATGAACATAGGATGACTTTTTGGAAGGCTATTAATTATGATACTTCTTTGTACCATTAAGTGTGTAGTATTAGGTCTTAGAGAAATATTATCAAGAGTAACTTTTTTTGGCTTAATCTGTTGACTAGTAGATTCCTTTATCTGGGACAAAAAGCTTCTAGATGATGAATCTTCAACTATCTTAGCCTTATTGATTAAGCTATAAAGTTTTTATTCTGAATAATTATAATGGTTTATCTTGGCTTGCCATGCAAAATGAAAGAAGTAGCTCTGCAAGTTGGTATCAAGTTGAAGTCAACAATATCTAATAAATCTTTGATTTATGCTCAGAAACTATTAATATCTTTAAACATTTGTTCTAATAAGTCAAATATCTCTTCTTTAAGGTTGACCAATTCTGGTTAAAAATATGCAAGAGCATTGTTATTGGATTTGGTAATCTCAATGTTAAAGATACAGTTTGCTAATAAAGTTTGCTATTTAATTTTTTTTTATATTCAGGTTTGGAGGATAAATTATTTTGAACAAAAGCCTTAACTTGAGTATTATCAGTTCTTAATAGAAATCTTTTAGGTAATAAAACAAAAAAAAATTTGACAGCTTTTTACTACCCCCAATAATTTCTTTTCATTTATATGATATCTTTGTTGAGTATCTGTAAAGGATCCCGAAATATACCTGTAAAGAGATTCATTCATCTTAATATTAGAATTATCATAATCTATTTTAATACTCTACTCCATACATGATTAGGAGCATTAACTTTAAAAACTAAATCATCGTCATCAGATGGTAAAGAAAGTTTTAGCAATATAGTATACAAAATTTTAATTTTCTTTACCTGTTCAATCAAATAGGGTGAAAATTTAAAGCTTTGATTTTTTCATAAAGCATTTGAAAAGCTTTTCTTATCCTTAGCTTGAATAAAATGTGAAACATGGTTTAATACTCCTAAAAACTTTGTATAATTTTTATCTATTAACTTATCAGGAAATTATAAGATTTTTTCAAGAATATAATGTTGAAGTTTAACTCCTTTACCTTCTATCTCCATACTAAGGAATTTTATTTCAATCTGACATGTCTTAACTTTTTTTCTCAGAGAGAGCTAAATCATGTTGTTCACATAAATTTGAATATTTTTTAAGATGTATAATATGATGACCAATATTATTACTTGTTGTTAAAATATCATCCATATAAATGTCTTGTCTTTTACTTCGCTTTGACTCATCATCATCATCATCACACCCAGTCTGAAGTCCCGCAGTGAGGCGGGGTCTAGGGAGGTCTGATAGTACGCAGTCTTATCCTTACATAATAGAGAGGCTGTTTCCTGGTAGACCCACATACAAATGAGACAAAAGAATGATGCAAAATACAGAAGGAAAAGGTAGAAACTAGCGTGGTAAAATATTAAATAAATAAAAAATAACTAAATACATAAAAAGTAAAATTATCCTAAAATAAATAAATAAATAATAGTAATAATAAAAAAGTAGTAAATTAAGAAAACTAGAACTAATTTCGTGTTAAAGGCTAAGGGTTGTTTGCAAGACCCAGGTAAACAGGAGAGAAGACGAAAGTGTGCCACGACGGATTAGGGCGTTGGTGGCGCCCCACACTAGGCCTATCGTCGCCATCTTCTGGACGTCGTCGGACATGGCCGGTGCCATTGGTGAGTCCGGTGAACTGACACCATCTTGATCAAGGTTTTGTCTGTTAACAGTCTTTGATTTTTGGAGTGTTGGGTTTATGGTTCTTGATTGCTTAATTGCTTGCGACACGCTCATGACCTTCATTTTGCAGAGACACTCTTACAACTAGGAAAAGAATCAGTCTTTTTTAGTTTCGCTCGTTGTAATCTTTTCTAGGTCTTGTTTTGTTTTTTTTGGGTCCTTTTCTATGTGCGTACTTCGATTTGGATGGTGAGGATTCAATTTTTGAGTGAAAGATCAAGGACTGCAGCAAGGTAATTCGGACGGTGTTGGACTTGAGTCCTGGCGGTGGTCGAGGAAGCAGGCTCTTCAACCCACGCTCAGAGTCCTCCTCTTCCTCTAATAACTCTTCTCTTTTGTTATCTTCTTTTGCTTTGGGCGATCTCCCTCTTTTGTGCCCTTATGGTGGCGCTCCTCCTTTGAAGGTTCTCCTCGTTGCCCTATTTTATTTAACACAATACTTTTGATACTCTGTTCCTTACTGGAAATGCAGATCTGGAAGCATCGGTACCTCTAGAGCTAGCTGAAACAGTGAAAGCAAGGTAATCAAAGATAATAGCTTGTTTGGGTTTTCCCCCCTATATTAGACTGCCGGAAAAAAAAAACAAAAAACAAAAAAGTTTGGATTTTTTTGTATTTTTGGATAGTTACAAGTGACCGTCCATTGTTTTCAAAGTACATATCGGTTTAGCGAGAGATTCTTGAACTGGGTTTTTTGAGTTTGTAAGTAATGCTTTTTTTCTTCCTTCCCTCTTTTTCTTTCAAAATTATGAGTCTTTTGACGTTTCTTGTGAAGTGCTGTTGCTACATTCTATATTTGTTTCAGTAGTTGGAGAAATAGATGGATGAAAGGGTTTTTGAACAAAGTGGAATAGAATAGGAGAAACAGAGGACCTGTTTCTTTTTAGCCATTTTTGGTGGTGGTGAAACGAGGTGAGATTTCAAGATTAAGGTTTGTTAGTTATGCCGAAGAATGCAAGCGAGAGAGATAAGAGGAGTCGAATAAAAACAAGACAGCAAGAGGGAGAGGGAAGGGTTTCATGAGAGTCGGAAGTGATAAGACTTTTTTAGGGTCAAAACGCATTTTTGGGAAATGGATTTTGTTCAGGAGTTGAAGCTTTTAGCGAAGGAGGATCGCTTAGCTTTGGATTCCGCCATTGATGAGCTTGTTCAGCTCAGTATGCAAAGGTATTTTATTTCCCAACACAATTTCTTTTGGTTTCCGTCAGTTTACTACAGATTTGTTTGCTTTTTCCCAACTTAATTTCTCTCTTTCACTAGTTTTTTATTTATTAATGGGTTATATATATACACATATACATTGCATTTTATGCCCCAATTTGGAGTTAATGGAAATACATACATCTGCTGCTTGTCGTCGGGTCTCTCTCTTTTGAGAATGGAGAAGAAGAAGAAGAAGAAGCAAAGTGCTTTTATTTTCTGTAAACATGTTAATGGTACATCCCTTCAGCTTAAACTAGTAAAGTTATTTCTTTTTGTTGTTAGCATTTATGGGTCTTACTTCAAATCTTCTTTGATCTTCGCTTTCTCAAGATGTTGCATCTTTACTGGGATTTTCTGGTTTATGGATCCGTTTTCTTATTATTGTCTGTTAAAATTTGATTATTTTTATTTTTATTATTTATTTACTATTTTATTTTTACTTTTATTATTATGATTATGATTAAGATTAAGATTATGATTATTTATTGATATTATTTTTTAAATTTATGTTTATGTATTCAAAAATACTAATTATTTGATTAAATTAAATTATTTTTTTTCTATTTTTCTATTTATTTTATTTTAATTTATTAGTCCATTTTTACCCTATTATTTTGTCACTATTATCTTATCACATATGCATGTGAGCCTATTGGAAACAGTCTTTCTACAATGTAGGGGTAAGGCTGCGTACTATCAGGCCCCCCCAGATCCTGCTTCATTGCTGAACTTCGGGGTATGATGATGATGATGATGATGATTATGAATCGTCTTAGGATAATTCAGTTGATAGTAATTAGATACAGTATGAACCATATATAGATAGTTGAGTAAATCAATAAAATATTCGCCACTTTAAAGTAATTAGAGGGAACATTATGTTGTTCTTGATTAGTAATGATTTATAGAATTCTCTGGCTAGAGTGAATTGATATTTGAAAAGGAGTTTTCAAATTTCAATTATAAATCAATTACTAATTAGCAAGGACGAACATAA
>JAOSBK010000008.1:17975592-17989255 GCA_027568895.1 Erythroxylum shatona
TTTATCTTATTTTAATTTATTAGTCAATTTTTACCCTATTATTTTGTCACTATTATCTTGTCACATATGCATGTGGGCCTACTGGAAACAACCTCTTTACAATGTAGGGGTAAAGCTGCGTACTATCAGGCCCCCTAGACCCTGCTTCATTGCGGGACTTCGGGATATGATGATGATGATGATGACGACTACAACAGAAGCAAACCTACCACTGTATAGCAGCAGAATAGAGAAGACAAAGTTTGGAAGACGTGAAGAGTTGTGTTATCAAAGAGAGAGAAAGAGGGGGCACAAAAGAGAATGAGAAAGGATCTGCTCTTGAGTTGTCGCGTCGCTGTTGTTTCTTGTGGGCAACGGTTGTCAGAAGGCTCGAGAAGGCAGATACGACCTTGATGTGCTAGGAAAACTGACAATGAGAAAGACAGTCCTCGTTGGTCGTGCCAAACAGCCCCACATCCCCATCCCTCCCCTAAGATGTAGGCAGAGTTTCAAAGTTAAACCCAGAATCAAAAACAGAGTGACCGTGCCAAATCTAAAATACAAGATGGCTACTCCAGTCACCGGGGAAAGAACACAGGTCGGGTGTTGGCAAGGACGGGTAAACTCTCCCAAATAGTCGTATAATAGAACTAAACGATTCAAGGACACTTTACAGTGACCAGAGCAAGCACAAAAGAAGCAACGTGATTGACTATTATCTATTAAGTATGATTCACTTATTTGTACTATCAAGTAACTCACACATTTTCCTTTTTCTTTTCTCTGTTCATTTTGTGTTTCTTAACTTATGTCTTCAAATTTTAGAGTAAAATATGTCATATTTTATTTGATTTTATCTATTTAAATTTATTTTTTGATTTTAATTACTAAAAATGTTATACTATTAAAGATTTTAGAAAATATTTTTTATTAACTATGTTTCAAGTTATTTTAATATTAATTATCGTATAATTGATTGTATAATTACCTAATTTTATTGTGATAATGATTTATATTAAACAATTTAATAGAAGTTTTTATTCTTCTTTGAATATTCATGGAAATCCAAGGCAGAGATGGTAAAATTAATATTTTAAGAAATTGAATCAGATGGAGCAATTCAACCGAAATATTTCATTTGATTTATTATTAGCTCATTATATAATAGTAGATATTGGTGTATTTTTTATTTCAATAAAATATTTATTTTTACTTATTCTTATAATTTTACTTCTTATTAATTTTAAACCTTTCATTTAATGTGTTCAACGTCTAATTTGGTTTTTAAAATATTGATTGTTATTAATGCTTACATATTATTTTTAATATATTAAATATTTTTGTAAACTTCATAAATATATTAATACTTAGTATTTTAACATTCTTAGAAAATTATTAATTTTAGTATTTCCACTTAATTTTGATTAAGGAAGAGTTGCTTTGTGAATAAATATTAGCATTAATAATAAAGGGACTTATTTAAATTCCACAAAAAATTAAAATAAATGGGTGCTCTTATTAAACAAAACATAAAAATATGAATGAAAAATTAATTCAATGTATGAAGAAAATTTAAAAGAGTAATTTATCAATAAATTAATTACAATTTTCATAAAATTTTAAGATATTGGAGCATATATTGAATATTTGAAGTCACTGCCACTATTAATAATGTAGGTTTAAATTTTATTAGACAAAAGGAGATAAGATTAATTATTGAAAATTTTAAAATGTTATTTAGGTTTTTACTAATTCTAGTCCATCTTTGATAGGTTTTATATGTTGATACTTATTTTCTATAACATTTTTTATTTTTAATAAAGGTTATCCTTTTGAAAATATTGAATTTTCTTTATATTCTACACTACACTGGCTGAGCGAGGTTTAAAGGGATCGGGGTAGATCAAGCATAAGCAGTTTTGATTCGATTAACTATTATCTAATGACATAAGAAGTTTTGAAATGTTTTGTTGTTTAATAGTATCAAATAATATTTTACGAAATAACCTAGGAAAGTTATTTCCTAAAAAAATATCAACTATGATATTATAAAAATAAAAAGGTTGACATTTTATTGAAAATTATCCTAATAGGATTTGGAGTTGAGGAATACCTTTAAATAAATGTTTAGAATATCAGTTCTGGGATCATAAAAATAAAAAGGCGAAAATTTTATTAAAAATAATCCTAATAAGATTTGGAGTTGATGAATACCTTTAGACAAATATATTTTATTGATGGAAATATCTAATCCCATTATATTTTTTAAGGTTTCATGATATTGTAAAGAAAAATAACTTACTTTACATAAACAACTAGTGTCATTGCCTATATAGGCAGCAAAGTATTCATCTTTATAATCTTTATAAGTTATTTTGGATTGGAATATAAATACTAGTAGGACTAGTTATTATATAGGAATATATTATATTATTGTTATAGGATAACTGTTTTCCATATTGAGTTATCTTATAAGGTTGAACTTGTTTGAGAAAATTAGTTCCTAGCATTATTTCTAAATTGAATCCTTCTTTTTGCAACTAATAATCTTATAGGTATTTTATTATCTCCTATCCTAATAGTGGTCTTTATGGCATTGTTTATTTGATTTATTTCACCATTAAAATTTACATATTTATAAGGTTCATTTAGTTGGTAACTTAGTAAATTATATATTAGATTATGATTAATATAACATCCACTATCTCCAGTATCGATTAAGATGTTCTAGGGAATAAAATTTATACCATCAAAATATTCTCCTTTAATTTTATAATTATAACTTGTCTTTTTATCAACTCCCATTGAAGTATTAACATATTGTTTACTACTTGAAACTCTAGTTTCTGAATAAGATAATCTAAGTAATAATTTATTGTGAGAAGTTAATAATTTGTTGTAAATCCAATGAAAAATCATCTTCAAGGTCTTCTGTATTTGCGATATAAGGAGGACATATTTTTTCAACTTCAAAAAATAATTTTGGAAAGTCAATAATATCTTTGTTTACAAAACATTCCTTATTATTAGTATTTGATGAGAACTAAAATGTCATGTATGTAATAGAATATGCTCTATTTCCATCTTTAATTAAATATTTTCTTTTAAAGTCTTAGATTAAAGACAGTGTTATGTTGAGATATTTATCTTGTATATTGTAAGACATCTTAGGATAGATATTAAATATAAGTTTTTGATATCGATGATTACCTCTCAAAATTCTCATATAAGCCTCTTTTTGATTGTGAATTCGATCATCTAATATTGCTAAATTTATAGGATTATTTATTTCTTCTCTAAAAGTAGATTTAATTATTATTTGTATGGATCCGATATGCGCCCAACCTATTTTGTCTCTAATTTCTTTGGGAATGTGACCAAGTTTTTAGGAAATATCTCTTTTAGATAGCAGATGAATCATTACTTTATTAGAAGTTAAATTAATATCTAGGGTTTTTTTCTTTAAGATTAATACCATATAACATATGGTGTTTTCTGGATTTTATCCCTATTTTTCTAGAAATTTCATATTAAACTTGTTATAAGAATTTTTGTAGAAAACATAGTATTCTAAATCTTTTAAAGCATTTTTCTATCATTAAGAGCTTCTTGATTATAATCTCCATGTGTTTCAAATGTTTCTACTATTTATCTATTATTTGCTTATTAACTTGAGCGTTAGAAGATTCTTGTATTTCACTCAATTATTTCAAATTTTGAGGTTTCTTCGTAATGTGTATCTATTATTATAAAAATGTTTTCTTCAAAAGAGCATTCTTCGGAAGTATTGATTCCAATAAAATCTTCATTTTCTATCATTTCATTTATTTTGTCATCTATTTTGATTTTCTTTTTATTAAATCTTTTAGGACATTAGTATCTTTTTTCTTTACAATAATAGCATTGATACTCAGTCATTTTTTATTTCTTCTAAAATTATGTATTTTAGATTTATGTCATTCCTTTTTCTAATAATACTTTGTTTTACGTTTCTTAAAGTATCTTTTCTTAAAATATTTCTTTCTTTTATATTTCTTTTTTTAATCATATTACAATAAGGACTATCACAACCTGTCATTGTAGGCATTTTTAAATCATACTAACATAAAGAAGATTTTTTTCTTTATTTCTTTACTTTTCTTTAATAATATAGTATCATCACACAATTCACTTAATTTAACTTCTAAAAAAGATATTCTTTTTTCTAAGGTATCTACAAGTACAAAATTGTAAGTCGCCTCTAATCTACTGGCCCGAGAATTAGGGATCTTTGAGTAAAACATTATTAAATAAAGTTTTATATTATCTACTTGATTATAAATATGGTAATAATAACAACAATAACATCACTTAGTGGAAGTTTAGCTGCGAAGCAGAATTTATGGAGGTTTAATAGTATGCACTCTTGCCTTTATCTAATAGAAAGGTTGTTTCCGATTAACCCGCATGCAATAAATGTGTTACAAAATTATAAATGGATGTGAAAATGGTAATAATAATCTAAGAAAATACATAAATGCAGTATTTGTAATGATATAACCTATTTTTCCATAGTAGTTGTATCTTTTAAAATATTTTCTTCTCCAACAAATTCTAGTAAAAAAATTTTAGTTGCTTGAGTTATTAAATTTTCTATATCATTATCTAGATTAAATATTGAGTTTTTTGAATTTTCATCTAAAATTTTCCACAATATGAGGGAGTTACCTAAAAATTGTTTCATTTTTTTCATAATCCATTTTATTAATAGCGATAGCTACTCAGAAAGCAATTTCTCAGTTATTTATTGCTTATTCCATATTGTGAATGTAATCTATATCTAAATATACTCCGAAAGTATTTGTAGCTTCCGTTCTCATTTTATCTATGGGAGAAAAACTATCTTTATCTTTAGTTATCATATGACTTGCAACATATCCTAAATTATGTCTATTAAAGCTTTGTGAAGGATAACTAGGAGGTAGATTTCTCAAAGTGACAGGTATATCACTAATATTAGGATTTTAGGGAACTTCTAAATCAAGTTTTATATGTGCTAAAGTTTGTAAGTTTAAATTGTATATCTGTTCAATTAACTCTTTGGTTTCCAAATCAAAAACTGTTATAAAATTTTACATTTTAATATATAATTAAGAGGTATTTTATTTTTAAAATTAGATCAAATATCTATATTCTTGTATTTCAGAGAGTAAATGATCATAATAAGAACACTCTTTCATGATTAACAGCACAAGTAAAATATTTTCTAATAGCCTCTGTTTAAGTGTAGCCTATAATGTTGTATCACTTTTATGTTCTTTTGTTGTTGATGGCGAGCCTAGAGAGGCTAAAGGCCGTAATGATCATAAAGTAGTTGAATAATTGTAGATTACTTTTTCTTATTTTTTTGGTTATATTTGATGCTTAAGGCACATTTAACCTAAATATTACACGTCTATCGAAAATCTTTTCACACTGAACCGGCAGGCTAGATTCATAGTACCTAAAAATACAGATTCATAGTACCTGTTAGTGACCTCAACAAAAATACTTTATTAACGCACCCGCCAACTACTACACGACTTCTGATGCATAATTTGATTGCTTTCAAATGAAATTACACAGCTAAAGGTTGTTGGTATTATCTGTTCGAATCCATGATAACTTGTATCAATCAACCTATACATGGGAAAGTAAAGTTCAATAATGAAGTTTGGAGATCATCAGAACAACCCAGTAGAGGTTTATGAAGTTTTTATTTATTTATTTATTTATTACAATAGCTGAATATGATGCAGACAACAGGAAGGGTAGGGGACTAGGATTACAGTACATGATCAAAAAGGTTGCATCCTCAAGAAATGAAGCCTGAAAAACTAAGGGCTTTGGTTAAAAAATCCTAAAAAGGATAGGTTATGGCAGACCATGTATTATAATTTGTCGCCACCGGCCAAAGCCCTAGACCACAAGGCTCCAGGAAGGAAGAACTGCACAACGCAACCACTGAAAACTACTACTCTCTCAGCTAAGCTAAGCTAAGCTAAGCAAAGCTAAACCCAACCCTAATCACCCCTCCAGGAAAATATAGGACAACCCAGCCATCAAGAAAACGGACTTGATGCCTGCTAAGCCAAACATAAGAAGCTCCCAAGCATATCATGGCATGAACATGACCCATGTATAACGCTTGCTAGAGCTTAAAGCATAAGGTGTCAACACCCCGAAACACAAATACAAATACATTTAAGAAGCGCCAGAAGCAGGACTCAATAACTGTGTTCACTGGGAATTTTAGCCATGAAGAAACTTCAACCTCCCATATAGAAAGCCAAAATATCCTCTAACAGACTTCCAACCATAGGAACCCTGTAAAAAAAACGAGTAGATGGCCAATTTTCCCAGGAAATGAGCACCGAGTCCTGCAAGAAGGAAGACCCATGACCGATGGACCCAAAAACTACACAAGCTACTACTACTCACGAAAGCTGACTAGATTTTGAAGCTGCTTGATTACTTTCATACCCGTCCTCACTTAAGAGAGGATATCACATCTCCACAAATGCTCCACCAGCAGGTCAACAGAGCGGCTGTTGATGGCTTTGCAATGCTGGATATTTAATCCCAAAAGAGACTGGCCCAATTTTACAAGAGCAGGTAGACCTTTGTCGGATATCATAGAGCAACCAGACATAGAAAGGATCTGCAGATTCAAATGCTTTGAAGAAGCCAAAGCTGTAATCCCTGAATCAGTTATTCCACACCTCGAGACATCAAGATCACAGAGTAGCAGGCAATTATTGGCAACAGCTGCCAAACTTGCATCAGAAATCTTTCTACACCCATCAAGATTTAGCACTTCAAGCGTCCAACCATGCAGTTCCGTTATTTCAGTCACCACTTTGTCTGTCAGATTCACACAACCACTAAGATTAACCTTCACCAGACCAGGCTCAGAATTCTTGAGTAGCTCAAGAACTCCGCTGTTGCTGATACCTTCCAGCCCACTCAATTCCACATGCTCGAGTTCAGGACACAGCTTCCCCAAATAAGTCAGGCTAATATCACCAAAACCCGGGCAATTACGGATGCACAGTGATTGCAGTGATTTGCAAGGCGACAGAGCAGGTAATCCCAAGTTCAAATCTCTAATCCCCAGGCAGTTGATCAGAGATAAAGCCTTCAATTTTGTACCACAGTTTAAAAGGGAACCAAACAACCCAAATTGGGTGATCCTATGGCACTCCTCCAATTGTAGGCTCTCCAGTGACCCTGCAACTTTAGTGAACGAAACTAAACCATTATCAGAGACCAATGGGGATTTCCGCAAGCAAATCTGTTTCAGATTTGGGCAACCTTTTCCAACAGCTTCAAGTCCACCATCTGTCACACCTTGGCATGATGTAACAGTAAAAGACTTCAACTTCTGCAACCCATAAGCAGTGCCCATAACCCAAAAGCCCCTCTCACTCACATTCGGGAGGCTGGTGAGCATAAGGTCAGTCACAGCCTTGCCATAGTGGCCAATTACAGCTAGAGACACATCAGTAATGTTCAATGACTGCAGCTTCACCTTGGTCAAAACAAAAGTGGCTGAAGATACTAGGCCTGCAATTCCTTGATCACCTACAATTGGACAGGCTTTGATTGAGACGGACTTCAGATTGGTGCAATATTGACCAAAAGCTTGCAAACCTCCATTCCCAATGTTTGCACAAGATTCAATGACTAGGTCAGTCAAATTAGGACAGCTCTTTGCAACGGCAATCAAACCCTTGTCAGTGATAGAAGCACAATGGGAAAGATCTAGCTTCTCTAGCAGATGACAGCCATTTGCGATCTCTGACAATTCTTCATCCCCAACAGAAGGCAAGTTCCACAGAGAAACAACCTTCAGAGAAGGACAGCCACGGGCAATTGCCCTCAGGCCTACCTTTGTCACACCACAACCAGAATTGTTTCCACGGATAGAAAGCTTGCCCAATCCTCCACGGCTAGCAGTTCCAACAGAGATCGCAGCAAGCCTTATATCTGTAGCCTTCTTTCCTTCTAGGCTCCTAGAAAGGCATCCATCATCCTGAATTTCCAGATCATCAGTCTCTGTTTTCTTGTTGCAAAATTCATCCCTGCTGATATTGCTCAGAAGACTGAGCCAGCGCTTTGAGACACAAGCACAGGCACTCCTCTCCTCACCTCCAGGCAAACGTCTGAAGATCTCAAATAGACACTCGTCTGGAAGAATGTCAATGCAAGTTTGCTTCTTCTGCTCAAAAGTCTCTCCATTGAAAACAAATGGAGCACTGATGCGAGACCTCTTGCGAGGAGGAAAATATACGTCAACATGATGACCAAGGGACAGAAAGAGGCTAGGCTCCTTAGGGTTCGTGTACAGGGAACCTCCAGGGAAAAAATCCTCACTTCCTGATAAACACCAAAACAAAGTTCCATTAGTTATTTAAATTCAGACGAAAAATCTTATGAATCCAGGATCAAAGGTTAAAAAAAGAGAGAAATACACTTCAAAGCAAGGCAAGTTAAGCACTTTCTTCTAGATTAAAAACCATGCCTGTTATCAGCAATCACCAGCCTTAGCAGACAGAAAAATAGATCTTAAAGTTCATATAAATCTACCTAAACTTAACATGAGAGATATCGTTCAAATAGCTCACGTACTCATTTGATCTACAGACCCTTCTCCTAGCTTCAACTACAGATCCTAACGTCAGATCTACAAACGTAAAGCACCTAATCTACTTAATGGTTAAGATGTCAGCCAACAAAACCATATAAGCTTCACCAAAAAAGCATGTATTGAAGCATGCAAAACTTGAGCTAGAGGTCATAACAATAATCAACAGAACACATATGCTTAGCAATAAATAGGTTCAAAGAACTTATTCCATACATCTGATCTACCCAGAAAAACAAACAAAAGGTCTAAAACATGTAGACAAAAATCAGGAACCATGAAACTATAGGCATATTAAACGAGGAATCGGGAAGCATACCAGCGAATCCCAGAAGTTGAGACATGGGTACAGTTCAAAAACCGCAGAGAATTGAAATCCGCAGAGAACAGCACCCAAAAACCCTCCAAAGAGAGCAAAAAGGAGAGACCCAAAAAGTAGAAACACGGTCAAAACACCTAACAGATGTTGGGAGCCTGAAGGCATGAGAAAGAGGAGATAGAAGGAATAGAAACCCTATTGAATAGGGCAAAAAAGAAGAAGAGCGGAGGGAGAGGAAAGAAGAGGATGGAAGAGAAGTGAAGGAAGAGGCAGGGAAAAAGAGGTTTTTATTAAAGATAGATTGTGGGGTTTGGGTACATGAGAATACACGCTAGATTAGCCCAAATGCATTGCATTTGCCCTCGTCTCATCATCAAGTGGGAGTGGGTCTCTCTCTTTTGTTATATTCTTTTCTTTCCCCCACCAATGCCAACGCCACATCCTATTTATTCAAAGAAACATTGAATGAATACTTGTCAAGTGTCTATCGTGTGTGATAAGGCCTTGTTTGGACATCGGGTTAGTGTCTTATCGTGTGTGATAAGGCCTTGTTTGGACATCGGTTTGTATTGGATAGAAATTAGTTGTGTACATTGCTTTAATTAATGATAATCTAGTTACCCTAAAATCTTAAACCTAATTTCTAAATCCACATTTACTATTTTACCCATAAAGCGAAGCATAGCAGCGCCCTGGAAAACGAAAACCCGAGGATGAATTCATAACTTTTCGTCATTTACAATGATTCTATCAACAAACTTTTCTCTCTCAACATTCACTCTGTCCACAGTTTAAGGCAGAGCTGAATCTTCGAATTAAGGTAAAGAAAAGAAAGATGTTTGTTCTCTGACGTCCAACAAAAGAGTTTAATGTGTTTGTTTTTTATTCTTAATTTTACTAAAAAAAATCTATTTGTTTGAATTTTTAGTTTCACCTAAATACATCTTAGCAATTTCATACTTGGTCACTTGTGTTCATGTTCTTCCGTGTAACTTTCATTTCTCTCCCCTTCATTACTCTGTCTACACCCAACGCGTCCTTCAATGAACTTGCCTACTGCTACTTTTATTCTTGGTGGCTCTACTTTCTCCTTCTTTTTCTTCTCCCTACTTCTTTGAAATTTAATTCAAAGTTCAAACCCTCGTTCCCATTCTCATGCACTCCACTTATTCAAAAAGACTAAAGGTGAGCATTTGTAGAAAGAAGAATTCCTTAACTCCAAAATCTTTCTTTTAGAAAATTTTACTATAGCTTTATTAATCTTAAGCTTTGCAAATGTAAGCCATTTTCCTATGTAACCAAAAAAAAAAAAAAAAAACAATCTTCTTAATCTTGATTGATGATTGCATTTGAAGCCTATTTTAAAACGGCTAGCACTATTTCCTGTAATTGATCTATATTGAATTATTGAGAAACTTAATGAAGCAACTTAAATGGGATATGAACCAGAAGGAATTTGGGGATTATGGTTCAACATTTTGAGTAATTAAAATTAAACTTATTACAATTAGTTAATATTATTTAGGTAGTGGAATATAATAAAAATACTTTAAAATAATTATAGATAATTTAATTTTAAATAAAAATTAGGCCTGCACTACATACACATGGTATTGAATATTGTATTTGTCTTATCGATAATGTAGGTGGCCTTCAAAATGCTTAGAAAATCAAATTCTAAGCTACAGTGATATTAAAAAGCATTGGAATAAGATTTGAACTAAATAGATGACTTTATTTAGGTAAAAGAAAAGTACAGGCTACAAAGGTAACTTGAGATAATAATAAGGATGATTACATAATATAAAGGAATTTGAAATAAAAACAAGGTATTTTTATTAGAGTAGTTTGACTGTTTATTTGTTCTTTGTGTTGCAATGCTGGTGAATTTATATAATCCCAATTGCTTTAAATAAGTTTGCTCAACGTCTACCTCGCTTTTTCATAATGACCACATTCTAGTTAATTGCCTACCATACGTTGTTCTCCTAACTTCGATAGAACTTTCCTGTAATTTCCTAACTTCCAACTCACTTGCCATTTTGTCCACATCCTGACTAACTGCCTCCATACATTATTGTTTTTAAAACACATGTCAATTATGTATCAACTGTCTAAACTTCTCAATTGATTCCTATGTCCATGAATTCTCTAGCAAAATGACTTCTAAGTTTTCTAGTATTTGGACCTTTTCACTTTGGGTCAAATATGATATTGAAAACTTTTTAGACTTTCAAAGTTATCAATCTTTGTAGGGGCAGATTTCAAGTCCTAGAATTAATTTCATCCTCTATCAAGAATTCCTCCTCTTAAAAAACCAGCTTGGCTTTCTTACACACTTTTAACTCTTTATAATTCTCCATTATCTTTTGCATTTACAATTTGAATTTTTTAGCTATCGTAGCTCCTCTATTTGAAAGTCTATTCATCAGGTTTCTCTTGACATCTAACAGAAGCTATAACTAAAACTCCATTTCATTAATAGTTACAACTGAAGGAAATGGATCTTCATTTATCAATATAGTCTAATCAGCTCTAATAAACAACATAATTCCTTTATTGATTCAATCTTGAATTATATTCTTGAATCCCCAATACAAATTTATTGGGTGATTCCATGTATTGTGGTACTTGTAGTAATCCTTTGCTCTTATTTCTTTTCGTTGGAATTATGTGTTTAGACGTAAGGTAGTGAATTTGTCCTATACCAAAACATCGAAGATTTCCTTCATTTTAGAGGTGTCAAAGGTGCATTGAATTTGAGTAATTAGTTCTTACATTTTCATTTTGACTTTAAGAGATTTTTGCTTTAAAGAGGGGCAAACATAGGTTCTATGGATATTAAATTCAACAACTACCAAATCGTATGATCTTTTTTGTAAAATAAGTACTAACTAAACTATTTTCCTAATGTCTTTTTTTCTCTAAGAAGTTCTTCATTTTCAAATACTTTTGCTGCCAATTCATAACAATCACTAAAATTTCATACCTTAGATTTTTTCCGAATTTTAATATTAGGGATCCTTTGAGCTAACTTCATATGCTCGATCTCTAAGAGTGCAATTACATCAACTTCTCGTTTTCTTAAATCAAATAATGAACATATGTATTATCACTACTTTTCTTGAGTAAGTCTAAACAATTCAACTATACTAACTTCATGTTTAGTTTGAAAAAGCAGAGTATGAAACAATCTCTCTATCTTAACTTATGAAAGTTCTTAGATAATAGAGCCTACTAAGAGAAAGTCATGCCCATTAACGAATTATGAACATTTCAAGCTTGAAAATATTGAAAATTTCATAATTAGCTAATTCATCATACTAAATGGTAAATCTAGTAATGTGGTTAATGGTTGATTTGCCATTTTCACCAAAAAAACAAATTAAATTTAGGAATTTTGTAGCCATAGAGATAAGTATTGCGGTCAATATGCTCTATATAAGGCTTAAAATTTTAGGCGACCAAGCTACCTCACACTAGGCCTATACATTTCTTAAACAACTTCTTTGATAAATTCCACAGTAACTTGCAGTCTCATTTACAGAGGAGAAATAATGGGATTGCAGTTTACAACTAAATGGTTGCCCCCAAACCATAATGTGGTCTATTAGCTTCAGCTTCTAAACTAAATCTTTTTTTTTCCAATAGCTTAAAACCTGACCACCTGTCATTCATTTTTTGGATTAATGTGCATAGGTGCAGTAAGAATGTCCTCTCTTTTATGAGGAGGAACATATCTTTCACCCATAAAAGAAGAAGTCAAAGAACACATAAACTCACCATTTTCCATTGCCTTTAGTGAAAAATGCCCCAAGTCCTTCAAAGATCTACCTTGCTAAAGAAGGAGAATTCTGCCCCAACGATATGCATTAGGGTAAAATTTGTCCACCTTTTATGTTAGTATCTTGATTGCCTTAATCGTAAAGATCGAGTTAGACTTTAATTCTGGAATCTCATTTATATGAACAATGTCATTTTGAGTTGATGGTTACAATGATTTTGGATTCTAGCTAGTTAGAGGCTTAATTGAAGGCAAAGCTGCCTTCTCAAGATTCTTAACCATTTGGAATACAAAACCTTCATCCCTTATTGGACTTCTTCCTCTAGGTTTAAAGGCATAATGTTTTTTTTCATTACTCATATATGGCATCATGTCCCAATGGGTGTGCCAAAATGTTGGTTGTTTATATCATCAGCTTCGAATTTGAGTGTGTCAAGATGAAATTCTCTGAAAATTGTACTTAACTTCTTATAAATGATACAGGTGGAATTTAGAAAATTTTAAAAATGAAATTTAAGCTACCAAGTTATTAAAAAGTGTCAAAATAAGATTTGAACTAAAGAGATGACTTAATTTAGGCAAAAGAAAAGTACATGCTATAAAGGAAATTTGAGATAACAATAGGGATGATTACACAATGCAAATAAAACCTAAAATGCCAACAAGGCATTTTTGTTGGAGTAGTCTGATTGTTTATGTGTATGTTTACGTGTCCTTTGTGTTGTGATGTAATAGCTCAGACTATCCGCTTGCAGTTATTGTCCGCTTTGGGTCTCGGCCTCTCGGGCCTTGCTCCCTCACGATTTTGTTCCTCCCAAAACCTACTCTCGACTTTCACAGGAAAACGCGTCTACAAGGGAGAGGTTTCCACATCCTTATAAGGCATGCTTCGTTCTCCTCTCTAGCCGATATGGGA
>JAOSBK010000008.1:18069883-18084729 GCA_027568895.1 Erythroxylum shatona
TCTTAAAGCATATAATAGTTGAAGCATATAAAGGAAAAATTAAAAAGTGGAAGGATTAAAAATTGACCCATAGAGAAAATATTATGACATGCAACCACACATGATGGGTTTACAAAGGCAAAATTGGGAATCATTAAACCCATCACACCAAAGCTAAAAAGATAGACTCATACATAATTAGATCGCAAAAGTAATCTTTTTGGGCGTAAAGAAAAGAATCAATCATGATTTAGATCATTTACATAGTTTACTCAGATACCGAATAAACATATGCTCGTATGTTTACTAAAGTCAAGATTCTAATGTGGAAAATCAAACTTTTTTGATTGGGTATAAAGAAAGATATCAATTTCATCGAAACAGAGCGTCGTAAAAAAATAGTTAGAAGGGGTCGAGAATACGAATTAAAAATGAAAGCAGAACCTAAATAAAAAAAAGAGAAAAGGAAAAAGAAAAGACGTAAACAAATTTACCTAACAGCTAAAGACGAAAATGAATGCTTGGAAATCCCTGAGAACGAGAACGAGAATAGAGATGAATATTATTTGCGAAACCTGAAAACTAGTTGGATCTTAGCACATATGGTCTGTACTACAAGTGTCGATGCCATGAGGGAGAGCGAGTGGATGGCAAAGAGCATACCTCAAATGTTCAGTACACATTCCATGAATTAACCCAAGCTTTTGAAAGGCAGATGTGCGACAGAGTGAAAGAAATGAATGCTATTAAGGGAAAGGAAAGAATTGAGGCGGGAAGCAAAATCAAGGGAAGATCAAATCGGCTCAGCTAAAGATAGGCTGAGACGTAGACGTTGGTTTAGTTAAAAAAAAATGTCAATATTTTGTTGTGGTTAGTGATGCAGATGATCCAACTTTGATTGCACGAGTCAGGCTTGATCAAATTTTAAATCAGAATTTTGCCACATCTCAGGAGGGGTTATTATCCCTAATATCATTTAAATGGTAATAAAAAATAAAAATAATATCCAACCCAAACCCAAAGAGTATATTCGAAATTTCCGTGCGTAATCTTTTTATTTTAATGTTTCTGAATTCTGACCAACATATTCTTCGAAAAGCATTTCACTTTCTCTCGCTAATTGCACTAACGAAACGAGTGAAAGCAATCGGAGGCACAAAGGAGAGAATGAAGTTCTCAAAGAGCCTCAACGGATTGGTGGAGGCCACGTTGCCGGAGTGGAGAGACAAGTTCTTGTCCTACAAGGATTTGAAGAAACAATTGAAATTAATTTACCCTAAGGAAGGTGCTAAACGTCCCAGATTGGACGGCCGTGATTACCCACAGGTGGTGATTGATTTTGTTAGGCTTTTGGAAAATGAATTGGACAAGTTCAATTCTTTTATCATTGATAAAGAAGAAGACTCTGTTATTAAATGGAAGGTAATCTTCTTTCTCTTCTTCCTCTTCTTCTTTCCTTTTTTTGTCTATGATAGTTTGATGATATATTTAATTGATGAGAGGTTGAGGGTTGGTGTCCAAAAGGAGAGAATTGCGTGTAATTGCTTGCTCTTTTTATTTACTGATAGGGGAATTGTATATGTTGAATTTGGAGGAGGAACGGTGATTGTAGTTTTCACATGTTAATTAATGTCACCTTAGATCTGATATGTCGTTGTTTGCAGTGAACAAATAAGCCATCCTTTTCATATGTCTTCACTAGTGTATTTTGTATTCCATGATATATGTTTGGCAGCAATTTTTTTCCCCCAGAAGTGCTGTAAATTTGTTATTGTTGTTTGTAACACTAATTATAATAAGTGTCACGCCTGCGCATTGTTTCACTTGTATTTGACTGCAGGAATTGCAAGATAGGGTAGCAAATGCCAAGGATTCAGATGAACTGATGACAGTAGGTAGGGAGATTGTGGACTTCCATGGAGAGATGGTCTTGTTAGAAAATTATAGCGCCTTTAACTACACAGGTAGTTGCCTCTTGCTTGCAATTGGGTCAGATCAAATGTTATTTATGGATCAAACAAACATTAATGCAGGGTGGAATTGGTTAGATAGTTTATGTGTAACTAAATGGTTTTCATTTTCCCAGTCCTTTCAAAGTCACCTGGTTTCCATCATTATTTTAGAATAAGTGGCCTATACGCAACAAGATGGAAACTAAAATCAAAAAAGAAAGTCCAACTGGTGTTTTGGTTGTGTTGGAATTGTACGCTTTGCTCCCATATGTGCTTTGTGAAAGCTTATAATAGTTGTGAGTTGTTATGGCATGTGGTTGGCTTGATACAATTAGAGTGTGAGCTGGAAGGTATCTCATTGCACAAGCTTGGACGTGACTCTCTGTCATGATGTTACTTATCTAAGATGATAATATCAAACGGGCAAATGATAAGAAGCTTGTCACTGGATGAATGCTTTGTTTTGAATGTGTGGTTTTCTTCAGAGTTCTGACAATTTCTCACGAACTTTTGTATTCCTTCACAGGGCTGGTGAAGATACTGAAGAAATATGACAAGCGAAGCGGCGATTTAGTTCGCTTGCCTTTCATCCAAAAGATTATGCAGCAGCCATTCTTCTCAACTCATCTGCTTAACAAGCTTGTAAAGGAGTGTGAATCCACGCTTGAGAGACTTTTCTCAACTAACCAACCGTCAGCTTTGCCAGAAGGAACTGACGCTACAGCAGGCTGTCACTCTGAAGTTTCTATGGATGGTACAGGGAGCATTCTCAAAGTTCCTGAAGAACTCATAGAGATTGAGAATATGGAGAGCATTTACATGAAGCAAACTTTATCAGCATTACGTGTCCTAAAGGAGGTTCGAAGTGGAAGCTCAACTGTGAACATGTTTTCTTTGCCCCCTTTGCAAACTAATGCCTTAAGAGGAGAACTGGAAGAAAGCACCGCTGTAGAGCAAGTCGCGAAATAGCAATCTTTTTCTTGACCGCTGTTTTCTGATAGAATAAACTTAGATAGTCCAACTTTCTTTTGTTAGTTTTCGTGGGGATACTTAGATATGTAATTGAAAGTACTTTTACTATGCTGTTGCTCAACATTTTCAATTTTGCAAGAAATTGAAGATGCTGAAATTATTGTAAATAGTGTAAGTTAACTAAAAAATTTCATGCCGTGATGTAGTTTTCAGTTTCAGTAGTAGGCTTGGATTTTATATTGAATGTATTTATGGTGACAAGTAATATGGAACATATATATATACAGTAAAACATATGGATTTGCAGAATTCACACCTCGATCGGATTTGCTAAACATGTGAAAAATGCTACTCACTCCATCACCAGGTGTAATGATTGATCAGACAAACGGATAGGCAAATTCTATTAAGTTAATGTGGCTTTCGTTTGATGACTACCTTGAGGACCAGTTATCGGCAAGTTCTTGGAGCTTGAGTCAAGATCTCATGCTGTTATAATGTTAGCAGGGGAAATAATCAGTTATACAATTTATATACTTCTTTGACTCCAAATGTGATGCAGGTGCAACTGTACGGTAGAGAACTGCTTTTTTCTGATACTACAGAGCTGTAACAGCATTTACTAGGCAGTATTATACCCACATTCATACCACAAGGCGGTACTACTCGTCAAATGTGCTCATAAAACCACCAATAAAGCCTGCTCCATTGCAGTTCCCGCACAACATATCCTTTTTGCCTCTGCAAGATATTCCCTAGTTTTTAATTTATACGATCTAAACTAAGGTAGGAGAAAGACAAAAAGTCAGTTTGGGAGTTTTGTGTAATAAATTAAGAAATTTAATTATGAGGCTATCAGGTGGCTACCCGCAAAGCCAACAGGAATCACCAGCTTTGAATAGACCATTGAAGAGATCAACAGAATTCAGTCCACTACCTTTGCATTGTGAGCACAAAACTGCACCTGCAAAAATGAAGTTTAATAAACTTTATTCTCGCACATCAAAGTGAGCGGAATAGTAAGGAAAAGAACCAAGTTATAGAGTTGAATAAATTTTTCCTTAAAAGCTCTGGATGACGCCGAACCTTCTGCTTTCACTAAAGCATCCAGAAAGAGGTAGTAATTTATCACAAGTCGTAGCAGAAAAAGTTACAATACTATGCTACACTGCTAGTGGAGATTGATGATAAGAGGGGAAGTTTGAGCATTTGAACTATATGATTGGGATCCTAAATCTACAACGTAAGATGAAAACGGAAAAAGGGGTTTGGTTCACGGGCATGCAAAGTTAGTTGGCTTACCATTACCATCACAATCTGCACATATCACACTCTTCCGTTTCGGGTTAGAATCACTTGGTGCAGCTGCAGCCTATTATCAGAAACCCAAAACATTCAACTAAACCTTAAGCAAGGATTCAGGAAGGGTACAGAGTCAAAAATTTCACCTTAGTTTTCACAAGATAACGTTGTGTAGCTGTGACAGATGATTTGTGAAACCCAAGAATCTCCGGCGGCCCTCCATTAGTCCCTGTACAGCAATTTCCACGACAAGTGAAAATTTGATTCGAGTTAGCTGTAGGTTGCAGTGGAAGAACAAGGGTGAAGGCGGTAGCAAAGGCCATTCAGGGAAGGTTTTGTTCTTCTGGGACGGAGGCTATTTTCGTTTAATAGTCTAATAGAATAGTCTACGGCCGTGTGAACTCTTTCAGTAATTCATTTGATCACAAAAAGATAATTGTAGTTGTAAGCTTATCAATAAACAAAACAAAGAGCATACTTATCACTTCCACCACGGGCCACTCTGACTCACCACTCACTAGTTCCAGAAAAACAAAATTATAACAGAAGAAATATTGACCAAAAAGAAAGGGCATTTTGGTCAAACATCTCTCTCATTATATACAAACCCTAGCACGCTCTCTTTTTGTCTATCGTTCTGTTCTGTGGTCTTGGGTTTCTCAAATCTCTTTCCTCAATTCTCTTTTTAAGGTCTCTAACCCTTTCCCTTTGCAGCCTCTTTAAACCCAAACCCCAACCCTATCACTCATTTCCATCTTCCCACTGTCTCAGGTATCTTCTTCTCTTCCAGTTTTCTCTCTTTTTCGTTATTAGTTTCTGCTTGATTGCTATTGGATATGTGTTTTAAACCCTAATCTTTGTTTTTCTAAACTCTAATTCGGATCAAAATTATGTATACTTATTTCCTGTTTCTGCCGATTATTGCCTTCGTTTATTTGGCAAAATCTAAATTGAGATCTGTGGGATTAGGTAATACAACATGGGAGAGACAAGAGACAACGATGCGTACGAGGAGGAGCTTCTCGACTACGAGGAAGAAGAAGAAAAAGCCCCCGATTCTGTTGCTGCTAAAGTCAATGGCGAAGCCGCCAAGAAGTTAGTTGTCTACACCTATTTAACCTTTCTTTTTTTTTTTTTTTGGTATTTAACACTGCTTGATCTGGTAGGTGTATCTAACCAACGTATTGAACTTTGAAAATTTGCTTGTACACTTAAGCTAAATTGAGAACGTGAACTAGTTTAACTGGGTCCTTGTGGGTTTGTGCCTGCTACTGCAAAGGAGATCACTAAGATTTAGTCTTATTTTGTATCTGAATCATTTGGACTCTGATAAAACTGGAAATTTTCTGTTGTGGTGCTAGTTGACTGATATTTTGGGATTTGGTTTGGCTTGCATACATTGTTTGCTTTAGCATGTTACTTTACTACTAATTCTTTAAGGAACATGTTTTACTTAACTTCAGCTTTAACTCAAGGTTATTCATGTGAAAGTCTGTGCTTTGGTATGCAGGGGCTATGTCGGTATTCACAGTTCCGGATTCAGAGACTTCTTGCTGAAGCCAGAGCTTCTTCGTGCCATCGTAGACTCTGGGTTTGAGCATCCTTCCGAAGGCAAGCACCTGGTCTTGTCTTTTGATAATATGTGTTTCTTAGTTTGTTGATTAATATTTGTGTTTCTGTTTTGAGGAAACTTTCAAATTAGCTTGGGCACTGTGTTTTAATTGTGTTTTGTGGTCTTGTCACTTGATAACGTGTATTTTGTAGTTTGTTGATTAACATACGTATTTGTGTTTCGAGGAAACTTTGGGATTAGCTTGGGCACTGTTTTAAGTGTGTTTTTCTGGACCTCCATCTTGAGATTGGATGTTTGTGTATGTTTTATTGATGAACTTTGTTATACACTTCTGCAAGACTGTGTTGAGAAGAACATGTTTATTGGCTATACTATATTGGTGTCATGCTCTATTTTTTCATTTATGACAACAAATTTGATTGATTCACTCTTCATGTTTAATGAGTTGAACCAAAAGATAGAATTTCAGTTATGTCTTCCAGTATGTATTTCTATAGTGTTTTGCCATTTGGTGGTGTTAGTAATTTTTGCATGGTTTTATTTCGTGGATACTTGAAAATCTCCTTCTTTTTTCTTCTAGGTAACATATTCAACTCTTCATTTTGGAGCAGTATTATCGTTTGGTAAACATTTCCATTAAAGGATCAGGGGGTTATGTTTTACTTACCAAGGGTTCCTTCGGTACACTTTTGTTTGGTTCTTCGTCAGTTCAACATGAATGCATCCCTCAAGCTATCTTGGGCATGGATGTGATCTGCCAAGCTAAATCTGGTATGGGGAAGACAGCAGTTTTTGTTCTATCAAGTCTTCAACAAATTGAGCCGACTTCTGGACAAGTTATTGCCCTTGTCCTATGCCATACAAGGGAGTTGGCATACCAGGTCGGTGCAACTTCTACTAATATTTGCATTTTCTATGGAGATTGGTGGAAATAATTTATACATCTTTCCTTATTTATGATTATTTTGTATTGTAGATATGTCATGAGTTCGAGAGGTTTAGTACTTATTTGCCAGATATCAAGGTTGCTGTCTTCTATGGTGGTGTTAACATCAAAATTCACAAGGATTTGCTAAAAAATGAATGCCCACATATTGTTGTTGGGACACCTGGAAGAATACTTGCATTGGCCAGAGATAAGGACCTGTCTTTGAAAAATGTGAGACATTTTATCCTTGATGAATGTGATAAGATGCTCGAATCACTTGGTAAGTGGTGAAATACGTTATGTTCTGAATGGATAGTTGTGCTTCCCAATGTCTTAGGTCATTTAATTCTTAAAACAATTCCTATCTGTTTTGCAGATATGAGGAGAGATGTGCAGGAGATTTTCAAAATGACTCCTCATGATAAGCAAGTCATGATGTTTTCTGCTACCCTCAGCAAAGAAATTCGCCCAGTTTGCAAGAAATTTATGCAAGATGTAATGTCCCATGGCCAGATCTACTTGAATTTAGAAGTCTATCTTTTTATTAATGCCAGTATCTGTGAGAGTCCCGTAGATAGTTATAATCAAAATTCCATCAGAAGTGGCTTTATCCAGTGAATTAATGGAAGGATTGCTTGATCGGGGAGGGCAAAGGAAGCTGAGTACATAATATATGGAGGGCTTCAGGGTGAATTTTATTTTCTATTTTGCTGTCTTACTTTTACTTTTAACCTTTGGGGTCTTTCCTTTTATGTACTTTGTAGACCTGTAGTTGGCTTTTTAGATGATTGAGAGGTGTAGATGGGGAGGAACTGTGGGAGAAAAGAGGAGGGAAGGGAGGGCTCCATTCCATTTAATGCAATCTCAGTTGCAGTGATAAACCTGTTGACCAATAGCAGCAATTGCATGCTGTGACTAAAATTTGCATCTGCAAGGAGACACTTCAGATGGACCAGAATCTGATCCAAGAGATGTGAATCAATCATTGATTTCCTTGTGGATTGCATTAGCTTGAGGAAGGCTCCTAATATGATTTACTATGACATTTGTTCATTTCAGCCTATGGAAATTTATGTCGACGACGAGGCAAAGTTGACTCTTCATGGCCTCGTGCAGGTATATTTCTCATTGTTGAATGCCATTTTACTATATATCATTAGTGTTTACTATCTCAGCTTAAGCATTGAAAATTGCAGCACTACATCAAATTGACTGAGCTGGAGAAAAACCGGAAGTTGAATGATCTCCTTGATGCGCTGGACTTCAATCAAGTTGTTATATTTGTCAA
Source organism: Erythroxylum shatona (assembly GCA_027568895.1). Classification (NCBI taxonomy): domain Eukaryota; kingdom Viridiplantae; phylum Streptophyta; class Magnoliopsida; order Malpighiales; family Erythroxylaceae; genus Erythroxylum; species Erythroxylum shatona. The sequence continues at coordinate 18,077,878 of JAOSBK010000008.1, forward strand.
AAGTGTGAGCAGGGCAGCAGAACTGAACAAGTTGCTTGTGGAGTGCAATTTCCCCTCAATATGCATTCATTCTGGCATGTCTCAGGAAGAAAGGTTTATATATCATTTCTGTTGGTCTAGTTCATATTTCATGGTTTAATTTAATTGCTTCTCTTTCTTCATTGTTTTATTATTTGTTCCTTGTTTTGTTAATACATCTGAGGGTGAAACTGTCTGCAGAAATAATTGTTTTCATGTTGATTATACTTGGATTTTTAAATAATGAAGTAAAGACCAGTTGTTTGCTTGTTTGCAATTTTGGGGGGTTTGAACTCATTATGTGGTGAATGGTATATTGTCCCACTTAAAGTTATACGGAGTTGTTAGTGATATTAGTTTTACTAGTTGCAGTGATATTAGTTTTACTAGTTGCAAAGATCCACTTAAAACTGCTGGTGTGGTTACTTATCTGCACACTAATACAAAGAGCTTTGGCAGTGCTTATTTCGGATTGCTAGTCAATGATATGTTCCTGACCATAAACATGTAGCCATTTCTTCCTGGGCCTGAAAAATAGTGATTTGTAATGATCAACTTATTTTTTATTTATCTTGTGCATTTCCCTACGCTTTTTTTCCCTGTAATCCTTTATGGTAGCTTTATGTCGATATGATTGGCCCACTCTTATGCAATTTCTATATAATGCATTGGTACTTCATCAGGAAGGTGATTGCTTGTTAACTAGTTTGTCTAGATGTTGTAAGCATGCATTTGGACTTGGGACTGAGCGGGTCTTTGTATGCCTTTCGGTATTTGGGATCTTTTTTGATCTCTAATGATATCTAGTGCACTGTATCAAATCGTTTCATATGTAATTTATGATTCACTCTCCTTTTCAACCCATCAAGTGAAATTGTTGTGAAATAAATTTATCTTGTGTGCAGGCTGATGCGCTACAAGGGTTTCAAGGAGGGGCACAAAAGGATTCTTGTGGCAACAGACTTGGTTGGCAGGGGAATTGATATTGAACGGGTCAACATTGTTATCAACTATGATATGCCAGACTCTGCTGACACTTATCTTCACAGGGTGGGTTGTATGTACATTGTTTAGTCCTATTAATACCTGTCATGGTAATTTTGTTTGACTGGAGTTACTTGTGTCATGGACAGGTTGGCAGAGCTGGTAGGTTTGGCACAAAAGGACTTGCAATCACTTTTGTTTCATCTGCTTCCGATTCTGATGTTCTTAATCAGGTAAGGCTTTTTTTTTTCCCTTTAGTGGTGGACTGCCTCGTCTCTTATATTTTGGCAGTTTCAGAAAAGGTTGATGGTCTGCAGGTTCAGGAGAGGTTCGAAGTGGATATTAAAGAACTACCTGAGCAGATTGACACATCTACATACAGTAAGTGTCCAGTGCACACGTTTGTCTTTTGAAGTGTTTAGTGTTATGTGTCTACATTAGTAGCCGCTCACTTTCTCCACAGCCACGTGTCTTTCATCCTTTTTCGTTTTCTTCTTCCAGTGGGTCCGAATAGGATCTCTTGTACTGATGTTTTCCTAATGTTTGGATGTAGTGCCAGCATAAAGGAAGCTATTTGGCAGCTCTTTTGGGGCGAAAGAGTACTCATTGGTGCCGGTCCCCGTTTATGTACTTCTTTAAGACTATATGTAATGGATATTGGTGGCTTGGACCTTTGAGAGGCAAATGCTCTACCCTGTGGTACACACAACTTCATGGGTTATGTTGTAGGCTTGTGGCCTATGAGATTGTAGGGGGCCTATGCCTGTGGACTTGGGTTGGGTTTCCTTTTAGAGGGGTCCCTGTGATAATTATCAATTTTCGAGATTAACGTATTTAGTTCTGCACAGATGGCCATAGCATCTTACATCTTCGGTTGTATCAATTGTCAGAGATTTTAAAATTTCGGGGCACTAAGTCTAGTTTTATTTAACGGCTGTTAAGGTCAGGTTACTTGTGCATGGTTGCTTAGCAACCGCCCCTCAGATCTTCTATCCCAGTCCAAATTGTCAAATTCTATCTTAACCATTTATTTATGTGGGTTTTATATAAATGAATGGTTGAGATAAATCACGTTCTAAGGAGTTCCTGCCTTTTAGGTGTTTTATTTGGTTGACGTGTATAGCCTCTGACACGCCAATTTTAGGTTTTGACGATTAGAAAGTACTAATGGAAAAAGGACGGGAGGGAGAGAGAATGAAAGAAATGAAGAAATATTAGTTAAATGTTAGATTCTAAAATTGACTCAAATTCTAGTAAGATTGGATTAGTGATTCAAGTCTGTTGGCTTGGCAATCAAACTGAATAATGGATGCTTGGCAATCTTTGAAATAATTTCAACGTGGGCCGGTAAACAGTCCTCATGCAATCATGGGCAATTGTACATTATTGTTTCCTACAATTATTTATAGGAACAGCATATTCCATTTTTGTCTGCCATTAGAACACTACTACATATGCACCACAGTATCCTATGTCCCTTTTTATCGCATTTATAAGCAGACAAAGTATGGCAAGATCAACGTGATTTGCTGTTGCTTACTGGAGACTCTGGACCTCCAGAAACGAGGAGGTCTTCAATGGAACTCAGGCCAATGTGCGACATCTATTCCACTCCGTTCAAGCACAAAGCAAGGAAGTCGATCGCACTTTCCATGACTATAACACTGGACGACGATGTGGAGAGCAGCGGAGGAATCAGCAATGGACACCACCCCCTCCAAACTGGGTCCGACTTAACACTGATGGCGCTATAAAGTCACAAGGAAATCAAGCGGTTGCTGGCGGGGTCCTCAGGAATCACACGGGACGTTGGATCATGGGCTTCACGCAGAACATCGGCGTCTGCACACCGACTAAAGCTGAACTCTGGGAAGTTCTACAAGGCTTGACCATCGCCTACCAGCTGGGATATCAGTTAGTCCAACTACATTCTGACTGCAAAGATGTCGTCAACCTTCTTAATAATGATGGCGACGACTTCTGGGGCAACACCATCCTCAGGCAAATCAGACTGCTCTTGGACTAGGACTGGCAAGTTGACATCCGCCATGTATATAGGGAAACCAACGTCTTGGAGGACTCACAAGCCAAACTAGGTTTTGCACTTCCGATAGGACTCCATGTATTGAATACCCCTCCCCGAGATGTAGAAGGGTGACTGTTACCGGTGGAACCCCCGCACTAAGCAAAGTTTTACTTCTTCAGTATGTATAAAAAAAAAAAATCGTGTTCCCAATCTTCACCATCATTAGACTCGATGAATCACCATTGGCTTCTTGAATCTGCACAGGACTTGCTTTTCGGGATTTTGATAGTTAGTGTTGCTGGCTACAATCTTGGAGGCATAGCAGATGGCAGACAAACCCAGTGACCTTGACGGAGGGATTTCGGTGCAGTTGGTGATGCTTTTACTGATGATATTCATTTTTTTTTTAATGCAGACATCCCCTCTATTCTGTAGCTTTTACACATTCTTTGTTCACGTTCACGCAGAGGAGGTAATAGGTATTTTCAATAATATTTTCTTTATTTAACCAGCTAGTTTGCGACTTTGGATAATATGGATTAAGTTTTCTTATATATATATATGTGTGTATATATATATATGTATGCATATAAGGCTTTTCAAATAGCTTGGGAAGCTGTTCGTAGAGCTAGCAGTGCCGGCCCATGCCGAGGGCCTGGATTTATAGGGCCCATTTATTAAAAGAGTTAAAACTAAAAATTAAGAAATTTATTTATTAAAAGAGTTAAATTTTAAAAAATTAAGAAATCTATTCATTGAGGGAGGGTAGACATTGAAATTTCAATAAATTTGCTTCAAGATATTTATCTTTTAGAAATTGAAAAGAAAAAATTTGTGGTTAAATTTTTTATTTTGAATTTTAAGTTTTATTAAATAGAGTTAAAAAAGAGTTTAGTTTCAACCTTCAGTTGAAATGTATGCAATCGTTATTAACAATGATATATTTTATTAATATAATAATATTTGATCTTAATACTTCGTTTAAACTCCAGTTTCGAAAAAAAAGTTTTTATAGCCCTTTGTGTGAGGTTGATGATTTTTGGAGAGTAGAACTTTTATAAAATTTTAAGATTTTAATTAAGATAACATATCTTCTAGGATGAACTAAGTTATAATAGGCCCTACAAGTAATTATATTAGAATGGATAGACATTTATTTAAAAGTATATACTAAAAGTTTGAAAAAAATTATTGTGGTAAATTTGTAATGTTGGCCATTTTCTTAAAAGAAAGTATACATTCATTGGTATATTACATCTTTATCCGTCATATATAATAATCCACCTCTTTTTTGACACTTATAGTTATTATGGATGTAACAATTTGTTGAAGAATAAATTTGAATAATTAATAATATTTTAAAGTATTTTTGAATTTTTTATTTGATTTAAAAAAGTTGAAGGCATTGGATGATAATAAATTAAGAGAATTTTTTACTAATTTTGCAACTATTTTTTTCTCGTAATAATGTGTTAGATGTGGATTTAAAAGATCTTTTTTTGAATTAAAAGTGTTATAAATGACATTGTCAAATGAGTTAATGTCATTTATAGAAATTTTTGAGTTTATTAACGTAATAGATTGTTATCCAAATGTTTCAATTACTTATCAAATTTTATTGACTATACCTGTGACTGTAACATCAATTAAGAGAAGTTTTTTAAAATTAAAATTATTGACAACTTAATTGAGATCATCAATGTCAAAAAAAATGTTGAATGATTTAGTTATTTTATGTATCGAGAAGGATATCTTGGATAATATTGATCTTAATATAATTATTAATGATTTTACATCTAAAAATATGCGGAGAAATTATTATTCATGATTTTTTGTGTACTTGTTATTATAATTCTCCTAATATTTTATAATATGATATTACCGTTCGGTTGCTGCTACTACTATTTTATTGTTGATCTAATATTTTTAGTGATTTTATTATTGCTGACATTTGTGAGATGTTAGCTGGTGTTGTGATTATTTAGTATTTTATTAAGTAAATTTATGACAATTTTTAATAATAAAAATATATTTTTAAAATTTACATATTTATATATTACTGATTCATTAGGGCCCTGTTGTTTTAACTTTATTTTGAACCTATAAAACGTTAGGAACAGTCACATGGAGCTGATATACCTACTGATACACCTACACTTAGGATACCATGGGGCAAAAAATTTCTATTACAGCCAATTACTTTCTAGGGTACTTACTCCAATAAGATGTTCAATAGAACAAACTATTTATATGATTAATAATTTCTGTTTCAAGTAGCTTATTATAATGAGAATTTATGGACTAACAATAAAAAGAAATTGACAGGAATTATGTAATGTTGGAAGTTTAGACTATAATGCTCAAGTCTAGACCAAATTTAATTTCAAAAACTAAATTCTAGACAACGGAATTGTACAGAAAATGTTCAAGTCTAGAACAAATTTAATTTCAAATGCTAAGTGTTTAGACAACCGAATTATTTTGAAACGGGCTAATTCATTCCAGCTATAGTAATTGGTACATTCTTGAATATGACTTCATGCAAAAGAATAATACACGCCCTATTATGACATTAATTAATACGCTTTGATCAACCATCATACTCTATGTGTCACATAAAAAATACACACAATTTTCAAGGTTCTCATATCACTTTTTTTTTTTAGAAAAAGAAGTAATTGCAGTGACGAATAAAATTGAGTACACACCTATCCCTTATATAGGAACAAAGGACTGACACAAAAAGAATTTCCTGGAGCTTTTCAGAAGCTTCATTAGATAACTTCATAAGCTCCACCTTAGTTTCATGCCCGGTCTAATTTGGATACATAGCTATGTAGCAATTGCTGCTAGCCGGACATGAAGGAGAAGCTTGTGACGCAAGTCCACGTGGTTCATTGGCTCATCTCCAAATATCTTCCTATTTCTTTTCTTCCATATATAATATATGGTCACACTTGTTAAATTTTATATAATTGGACATAAATAAACTGAGTACATACAAGCTCAAATGAGATTCCATCCTAAAACCAATTGGTATTAGGAGGAGTAACTCATTAAGCTTATATGCATACTCAAGGTTCTATATTCTTTCGATGTGGGACAAAGTCCCACTTATATTTCAACAACACTAAAGTATATTCTAAAGAGTTTAGTATCACCTTTGTTCTGCATCTTTGATGAGGCCCCGGTGATCATCCTTGACCATTCTTTTGCTATGCAGTGGACTCCTAGAAGTAGGGGGATTCTACTTTATACTTGCCAAATAAATGCACAGTTGGAAAACAAATAGTTGATTTCTTCTAGCTGTGCATATTATAGAGCTCACATTGATATTTAGGAATGTTGAACTTTATGGAGCCCATGGTAAGTAAACCATCCGGATGGCTAACCATAATATAAAGGAATGATTAAGGGATATCATGGTATCCCATACCAGCTTGTACCATTGAACTTAGGTACTTACTGTATCCATTATTAAGTTTTTGCATGTTCTAACCGAGAAATGCTTAGAATTGTTAGATAACCATTAGACAATATCTTATTTGTTTCAATCCAAATCTTTTTCGAATCAATACCAAAAGCTATAAATTTTTATGGATAGAGAAATGTGTTAGGAATCCATTGATTTATACAGGGACGGAGCCAGACTCAACTCTAAGGGGGGGCCGGGGGCCAGCATCTAAATGTAAAAAATAATACAATTATATAATATTATTAATAAATAATCAAAATGCAACACGCCGTTCTTTTAGATAACGAAAATCATCTATCAATAAATCTGTACTAACTGTTTCAACAATTTCTCTTTCAATAAACACTAA
>JAOSBK010000008.1:18096395-18113316 GCA_027568895.1 Erythroxylum shatona
TTATTTTTCAATTTATAAATGTGTTATCCACTGAGCCGTCGAGCTCACCCCCCTTTCATCCCCATCTCCAGGTTTCGTGCAGGAGATCGGATGGAAGAATGTCAAGACGTTTGGTCCGATTTTGTATCGTTTGGATTTTTGTGTAGATTGGGTTTTGGTATTAATTCTGTATATGGCTTGAATTGCCATGTGTGTATATGATTATGTATGTAATTGGGCATGAAGGATATGAATTCGGGATTTGAGATATGATTTGCACATGATTGTAATTGGTTAAGCTTGTAGATTTTGATTTATGAGATTGTTTATGGAATTAAGATATGATTGTTCATTTGGCTATGGATATGATGAATTATAAAATTGTATTTATAAAAGAGTGTGATGTTTCTGAAAATAGTGGATTTGAGATGGACGATTCCGATATGTAAAGTACTAGATATAGGTTTGCGTTTGTGTATGCTGAGATCCCGGACGGAGGGTCCGGTAGATTTTGATGTTTGTATGTTTGGTTGGGAATTTTAGAAGTGTATTTTACCATTTGCAGGTTTTGGGTTAGGTCAAAGGCAGCCGTTATGCTGCCGAAATTTCGTTAGATAATAAGTTGAAAATGAATAAAAATAAGATTAAGATGTGTGATAATGGATTATGGGACTTATATGATTGATAAAAAGTTTGTTATGAATTGAGAAATGGATTGAGGACACTTCCCAAGAAAAAGGAAATTGTATTCTTGATTTGCATTAGTTTGAAGAAAGATGAAAAAGAAAGAAAAAAAAATTTATACTGGATTTCAGATAGGTTAGTCTGGGTTTCCAACGCGAACATGTTTCTCTATGCTTTGTGTTTCCAACGGATGTCGGCATTTAAGTCAGTTCGATTATTTCGATCGTTTTCTTTGATTATTGTTCTCGGATGTCAGATCCGTTTATTAAGTATCATTTCCGTTTTTCGATTCGTATTTGATCCGCTTCGCAATTTTTGTTGTTCGATTCGATTATTCGATCCTTTCTCGTTTTGTCCGTTCGATGATTTCGATGTATGATTTCCGTCCTTTCATTTCGGGTACTTTGTATTCGCTTTTGGATTTGATTTGCTGTTCGCCATGTTGTTTTCATCTCCATCTTTCGTTTCTTCGGTTGGGATCCGGTTTCCGGATCGGGTCCCAACACTGAGAGATATTCTTCTATATATAACCCTCAAGATCAATCTTATCCTTAAATTTGGATGTCAAGTTTCTTGAGTACGATCTAGACGGAATCAACCTAATATAAAAACAAATAATTTTATACCATTTTCAAAATTTAAACCTATAAATTAATTATAAACATATAGTGTGTCATGTTTTTTCACTTACAAATTATTGACAATTGTGATGTAAGTTCTTTCATCAGGTCCCTCAACTCCAGGCTGGCAATCGCCTCCTTCATCCGCATTGTTTACCCCTAATATCTCTATCGCTATAGGGGTAGTGGATGATGGAGGGTGGTGGATGGTGTAACAGCAAGTATGAAAGGTGATACCTCAGTTGCAAGTGTAGTAGCTGGAGGGAGAGGAGGTGATTCGGTTACAGCTGCAGAATGTGATGGTTCACCTGAACAGTAAGTAGCTCCGAATCATTGTCTGAACCTTAGTCGCATTATATCATGTTTTCTCTTTGGTGGCATATTTTAACCTGAAATTCATATTTGATTGAATTTTCTAGAAATATAAGAATTTAAATTCAATATTTTACACAATATATTGAAAAGGAAATAATTGATTTGTTGAATATAATATTCAATTACAAACACAAATTAATTGCTATCATCACTTAATTGTAAATCAAAATAATCTTCTTTTTTCTGAAGAATTAGAATCAAACTTAGGCTTCTCTTCAGATCTCTGGCCCTCGTCATCCTCTCTAGATGAAATTTCAACATATTCATTAGATGGATCGTTCAAAGGTTCATTATTGTCATATGTGACAGAAGTATTTATTTCATAAACATCTTCCTGAAACGCTTCACTTTCAATTCTTTGTTCTTTTTTCCATGTGATTCAAAAACACCTCTAGGTTTAACTTTGCAAACAACCAACCAATCTGACTTATCTTATCGTAAGCTGAAAAAAGGAACATAATACACCTAGATCGCTTGCATTGCCAACACGAAAGGTTCAAATTATCTAGATCTTCTTCGCTTGTTGATTTCAACTAGATTGTATCAGGTATACACTTTTGTACTAATATTTGGAGTTGGATCAAACCAGTCACACTTAGATATCACACTTCGCCTTATTGGCAATTTAGGGTACTCAATTTCAAGTATCTCAATAATTTTACCATAGTAATCCATCAATTCCCCCTATATGCAAATTCCACTATTTATTGTTATCATGCTATGATCATGATATTCTGTATGATATTTGTATCCATTAACAAAATACACCGAATATGATTTAACAGTTTGCAAAGGTCCCTTCGCAAAATCACATATGAACTTGTTCTCTATTGAATTTTCTAAGGCCTATACAAAAGAAATTATCGTATTAAACAATATAATATAATTTGAACACTTAAATCTTATAATTCAATATTTTCAATATTTGTAAGTGAAAACTTACATATTTCTTGAACCATCGAGGAAAGTGTCTTCCAATATCATCCTGTGTTTTTTCAGGCATTAGCTCATGTAACAATTCCTCGTATAATCTAAAACATTATTATGTATTTCAGTTATGAATAACTCTAAATTTCAAAACCTAAATAATCGATTTCAACTTATTGCACGAAAGGTTGAACCTCTTGACTGTTCAATAAAATGTAACCGTGGGTAACCTTAATTTCTTCCTCTGTTAACATTCTTCTTATTGAACGTCTATATGTTTGTCTAGGATATGTGAAAATGGATAAGTTACCATCAGCATCACTCTTATGTGAACTTGCAACTCAAAATAATGTGAATAAAATATACTAGGTTCCTCCACTAAATAAACATTACATATCGAACATTTAACTCTAGCCTTGTCTTTGATATTTTTCTTCAAGTGATGCAAATACCTATATTAGCGAATAGGCTTATTACAATTTAGTTGTTAAAACATGTTATGTTTATTACTTCCCAAACCTTATTCTGTAGCAACTCCCAAAATGCAATTGGAATTAACCTGTGCATAAATACATGACAATCTTGACTTTTCATCCCAAATAATTTGTACTTCCTCATATCCACATCCTTGCCAAGTTTGAAACATAACCATCGGGAAACTTTAGACTTTTTAACCATTCACACAATATTTCCTTTTGTTTTTTGTCCAAAGTGTAACATGCTTTCAGATATTTACCAATGTGAAGATCTTTATGTAACTCATTCCTTCTATAAAAAAGTTTCAAATCAGCTCGTGATTTTGCGTTGTCCTTTGTCCTCCCTTCAATGTTCATTATAATATTGAACAAATTGTCAAAAATATTTTTTTCAATATGTATCACATCTAAATTGTGACTTATAAAATTAGTTTTCCAATATGGAAAATCCCAAAAGATGCTTCATTTTTTCCAACCAAAGTTTTTACTAATACTTGTATTAACTTCATCAACTTCAAATTCTGTAACTTTCAGCAAGCCTAATTCCTCAATCGCTTGCAATATCTCTTCACTAACTTTGTAAGGGGGAGGACGTATTTTTACCATCGTATTCTTAATGAACTTTTGTTTATTTCATCTAAATGGATGATTTGGAGGAAGAAATTTCTTGTGGTTGGAAAACCAATATGTTTTTCCCCCGTTGGAAGATAAAACGTATAAGAATCATTGCCACAATAAGGATAAGTCAATTTCCCTATTATGCTCCATTTAGAAAACATGGCATATGTCGCAAAATCATTAATGGTCCATATCAAAGCCGTTTTGAACACAAAATTTTGTTTCAGAGACATATCATATGTCTCAACACCATATTCCCAAAGATGTTATACTTTAGATATTAATGGTTGTAAGAATACATCAAATTTATACTTTGGATTTGTAGGCCCTGGCATAATCACTATCAAGAACATATATGCCAGCCTATTTAATACACATCCATGGAGGCAAATTATAAGGAATAATTATGATTGTCCATGATAAATATTGCTGGCCTAATTGACTAAAAGGTTGGAATCCATCCGTCAACAATCCCAACCCAACATTTTGACTTTCAGCTGCAAACTTATAATGAGTGTCATTGAAATGTTTCCATACCAATGCATCTGATAGATGACTTATTATTCCATCTTCCTATTTGTTTTCATTATGTCATCTCATGTAAGATGTAGAAACACTAGAAGCATATAGTCTTTAAAGTCTCGAGTTAGTGGGAAATAATACATCCGCTTCCAGGGTACTAATTTCTATTTCATAGAACACTTTCTAGTCTTAAACCTAGATTAACCACAAAATTTTCACTCTTATAATTCCACATCATCTCCCCAATATAACACACAACCCAATTTGCAAAAATCAATCTTTTCAATAGGTAAACCAAGACCCTTAATAAGTTTCTTCATATTGTAAAAACTGTCAACCATTGTATGATAAGGAGAAAATGATTCACTATATCATCCAAGAATTTTATCAAAACTACGATAATAAATATGCCCTTCAGAGTCTATGTTCAATATTCAAGCAATTGAAGACAACTAAGTCATTGCCTCACAATTTGACCATAATTCTTGGTCAGTTGAGTGTAGTAAGTCAAAAAATTATTTGTGTGTGAATTTGATTCTTCTTTAAGATTTTCTATATTTTCTTGAAAGGTATAACTGGCTGCATCATAAACTATTTGCATGTAAGGATTTTCATTTGCATCTACATTATTTTTTCTAAATCAAACCCCCTCTAAACATATTTGTTCAAAATAAAAATGTTTTGACTACTTTAAATTTAAATTTTGTTGAAAATAATTATTAATTAACAATAAAATTATATTAAAAATAAATATCTTTTAAATATCAATTGAAATGATTTTATTATTTTATTTTAAATTGTTTTAAATTACTTAATTATAAATTATTATACACTAATTAATTATTTATTTGATAAGCTTCTAATATTAATAACCTTGATTCAATTATTATAAAAAATATTTTTTAATCTTTTCTTATAATAAAATTTGTCAAATTCCTTATTATCATGCCAAATATTTATTAACTGAAGATCTTTTTTTCTATTTCTAATCATATATGTTAGAAGAGATTTCAAAGATGCACTTAAGGACATAAAAGGAAAGAGTAACAGCTGCTTGCTTTGGTACAAGAACCCCACAATTACTGGCGTGAGTTGATGTGTTAGTAATCTTTCATAGAAGTTAAATGCATTATTCTTAAATTTTGTATAGTACTCAATGTTTTAATAAAGCAGATAATTTAACTATTATTTAAGTTATTAATTAAAATTAATAAATTTAAATTATATGAAATATTATTAATTACATAAAATGAATTACTTAATTTTATAAAACTGGAATTTTTAATTGAATGTTTAGATATTGTTATTGAAATTTAAAATAAATGTTAGAAGTTTAATACTTTACTTAAATTAATTATGTACCAGAAACAAATATAATAAGTAAAGATAAAAATATGAATAATTTGATTAATAAATTATTGTATCATTTAAAAATTATCTAATATGTTTAGAAGAAAATTATTATTATATTAAAAAAGATGCATGTAAAGATTTGCACATGCCAACACAGTGAAAGACATATACACTTTTCAATAAATTATTTGCAGAACTATTGTTTTTAATAAATATTTTAAGATGTATAATAATATACATATTATTTATTTAACTAATTAATAATTTAACATTAATAAATTTACTTGTTTATATTGCTCGCAAAAATTTTAAGAAAAACTGAAAAGATTTTTCTTGAGCACCCTTAACCTCCAAAATTACTCCAACCACCAACTTCATTGTTTCTTAAGGACACTAAATATATTTTTTCTACTTTATGAATACAATTTAATAAATATAAAACTATTTGATATGACACTTATTAATCTTAAATCTACAATAAATTATTAACATCTTTGACAGTCAACTATCAACATCTAATTAGCCTTCATTTTTTCCTAGAATTATGTACATTAATATTGTGTAATATTTAGTTGATTTGTTTTTTAGTTAAAGTCACTTAGAGTATATAAATAGGTAGATATACATCACATTATATACATATAAAAATAGCACTTCCACATTTCTTCTTCATTCTTTATTTTTGTGGCAACTCAACCAATATCCTATATTAAAGTTCCTCAAAACCCCTAAAATCATTCATTTATCAATCCCATCATAAAACAAATATACATAAAGAAAAATAGAAAAATCCAACCAAAAATGGGTGAGAACGTGAAGAGCAAAGAGAACATAATCAATTCAGAGAGTATTAATGAAATAACTCAGTGACAATATTCATATATTTGAAAATATAATTCAAACTCATCCTATATTAATTCATTGATAAACCTAACTTTAAGAATGTAACAATCAAACACGACCAATAAGAAAATTTATTAATGATAGAGATTAACAATACTTAAAATTTAAAGCTAATAATTTAGATTAACAATACATAAATTTAGATTAACAATACTTAAAATTTAAAGCCACAAGCCCAAGTTTATATCACAAACAAGTTTTGGTTGTTGCAGGCCATTTACATTAAAAATGCAGCAAGTTCAAATGGGAAGTTCAAAGCATAAACGAAAATCCAAATTAAACAAAGGACACAAAAATCTACTAAATAACAAAACCCACTTTCCTCAATCAACACACAGAAGAAGTCACTGAAGCATATGAAGGAAGAAGATGACGGAGTTAGAGTGAGCTGACTACTAAAGAAGGTAACCAAAACAAAGAAAAGAAGACAATGACAATCAAAGTAGTACACAAAACACAGTATCGAATAAAACTCAACAACATTGTAAAAAGATCAAAGAATAAAATGATACCTCAACTGAAGATTAAAGGAAGACGATGACGACGACGACACGCGATGGGTAAGCGACAGCGAGGAGAAAAGATGGTTAACTATACATGAAAAGAAAAGATCATCCTTAAATGATATGTTGTACATCTTCAATTTCTCACATTTTATAAAAAAAATAGATAGGAAATCCTAAAATAAGTTAGGTAGGAAATCCTAAAGTAAGCTAGATAGGAAATCATAAAATCTAGAATAAAGTTCCAATTGATAGAATCAAAAGCTTTGAAATAAATAATCTTCATATTGTAGCTTTAGTTAAGTGTTTTCTTATAGTAGTTTATGGACTTAAATCATCTCATCGTGATTTAAAAACCTAAAGATTTAACAAATTTACTCACAATCATGCTATATTTCTCATATTAGCATAAATGAGTAATGCAACACCTAATATTAAATATATGTAAAATGGCAATTTAGCAACTATAAAAATGTTAAAATGCTTCCTATATGAAGTTACAAATTGACCGTATGAACCTCTAAAAATGTTGTAATATCATAGTATATATGCTTAACATTTAAACCCCTCCTACATTGATACATAAACAAAACCATAGTCCTCAATCCATAATGTCATTTACAAGGCAACTCAACCAATATCCTATATTAAAGTTCCTCAAAACCCCTAAAATCGTTCATTTATCAAACCCATCACAAAAAATGTATAAATAAAGAAATATAGAAAAATCCAATCAAAAATGGGGTGAGAACATGAAAAGTTAAAAAAAACTAATCAATTTAGAGAATATCAATGAAATAACCCATTGAAAAAATTCAGATATTTAGAACTATAATTCAAATTCATCCTATATTAATTCATCGATAAACCCATCTTTAAGAATGTAACAGCCAAACACAACCAATAAGAAAATGTATTAATGATAGAGATTAACAATACTTAAAATTTAAAGCTAATAATTTAGATTAACAATACTTAAATTTAGATAAACAATACTTAAAATTTAAAGTCACAAACCGAAATTCATACCACAAACAAGGTTTGGTTGATGCAGGCCGTTTAAATTAAAATGCAGCAAGTTCAAAAAAAAAGTTCAAACCATTAAAAAAAATACCCAAATTAAACCAAGTATACAAAAACACAATAAATAACAAAATTAACTTACCTCAACCGACACACAGATGAAGTCACTGAAGCACGTGAAGGAAGAAGATGATAGAGCTAGAGTGTCCGACGGCCAAAGAATATAACCAAAACAAAGAAAAGAAGACAATGACAATCAAAGCAGTACACAAAACACAGTAACAAACAAAACTCAACGACTTCATAAAAAAAAATCAAAGAATAATATGTTACCTCAACCGACGATTAAAGGAAGACAATGACGATGGTACGCATTGGGCGAGCGACGACGAGGAGAAAAGGACTAGAGATGATGATGACCCACAACGATGAGCAACAGCGAGGAGAAAAGATGGTGAAAACATAGAGGAGAAAATGAGGGGGGAAGGTTCGAGATGGGTTTAACCATAAACGAAAACGACATTGTTTGGTATTAAACTAAACGACATCATTTTCGATTTATTTAAAATGATTAAGTTGAAGCTAACGACAAAGTAGCCATACCATTGGAATATAGAATATAGATCCATCAGTAAATCCCCAACGCTAGTTTATTGCAGCAAGCGTTCCTGCCTAATTTACTGACAAGTATGACCTTTTAGTCGCTATATTTTATCAAAAAATTTGCTAGGCTATTTTCCCTCCATCTTTACCGACAAAATTTTGTCCGTCACAAAATGAAATTTTTTACGGCAGTATTATCGACGGATGTTAATTTTTTATTTCTAATTAGCTACGGTATTTATTTTGTCGGTAATTTTCTGTCGATAAATTATGATTTTCTTGTAGCAGCTTTTCCATTTTATTATCTTCATTTGGAATTTGACTATTTAGTATTTTAACTTTTGTTAAGAAAAAGGTCCGCCGGAGATGGATGTGTGACCACAAAGAGTGATGACGATGCATTTGGAGTCGCAACTACGGAGCTAATTGCGGGCCAAACTGCATGTACCAGTTTTGGAAAAGAATAGAGCAATAGATTGGGCTTCGTTCTGTTGTGGATTATGTTTCATTTTATTCTCTACATATTTCATTTTAACCACAAAGATGGAAGATAGCAACCAGGTGGAGAATTGAGCTGATTTTAGATTCTAGACATGTTCAGCTACCTCAATTGTTCATTCTGGTATGCAAATTACATATGTTCCAGATTTGTCAGCCTTAAATGATACCAAGGATCCTTATGCCCAGCTAACCAAATGGGTTGCTCCAGACATTCTTCTACCAGCAAGGTTCTCTACTCGTATGATGACAATTTTAATTAGTTACATGATTCCTGGTAATCGTTTTAGGTGATCAACTTTGCTTACACGTAACCTTTATAATGTCATGACCAAGAACCCTAGTTCTGGAAGGTGTTCCTTAGAGCACGGAGCTCCAAGCCAAACGAATCTGGATCCAAGAACAGTGGTTTCTCTATTAAAAGCTTTTAGAAAGTCGAGGAAAGATTAAATCTGAGTTCAGTAACCCTCCCTCTTCTTAAATTTAATAAACTGGCTAAGTAGCTGACAAAATACATAATATAGGAAAGATGAAAGGGTTTGTTGGTCAATTAAGAAATCAACAGATTCAACTTTCAACCAACTTTATGCTGATATTTCTTGTCAAATGGTGCGATTCAAGAGCGAAGAAATTTACATATCGAGTAAGGAGAAGCAAGTGATCCTTTAAATATCTGAGATTCCATGGCATAGCCATCTTACCATCCTAATAAATTTCTTGAGAAACTTCTTTCTTTCTCTGTCTGTATGGATAAAGAACCTGAATATGATCGGTTTTTGCGTATTTTGATATGTAAGTAGCATGTTCCTATTGTTTCTTTAACGAGAAACAATAGAAATCGCCACCAATCCCAAATTGGAGAAGTAAAGCAGCATCTTCTTCTTCCTTTTTGGAGTTTTGCTTGGTATCTCGATTGTGCCGTGACCTAAAATGGCATTAAAAAAAGGGTATTCAATCGAAGAAGTATTGATTTTTTATTAATAATTAGAGAAACGTTAACTCTTCGGTTGTGATTTGAAGTGCATTAATTACGGTTCCATGGCAGGATAAATAATCTTAAGATAAAAAGATTATCAACTAATATTATAATTGGTGTTTATTTTAAAATTATTCCATTTCATATTTTTTTCAATTTACTAATTTTACTTGTTATTTTCAAATTCTATCTTTTTTGTTCTTGTCATATTTTTGTTCTTCAATACAAAAATTATGTAAACCGATTGTTAACAAGAACCAAATCGGACACCTTATACATGATGTAGATGATATTTTCCCAAGCATTTGTCTTATTGATAAATTCATCTTTCTGTTTTGGTTACGTCCAGGAAAAAACAAAAGAAAAGCAATATTTGTTCTTGTTACTTCCGACAGCGAAATTGGAAGTTGTCTAAATTTGGGAGACGGAATGCAGCATTTTTGTTTTTTTTCCAGTACTATTATTTAGTTTACACTAAAACAGATTATGAAAACTAAAACAAAAATAAAAACCACTTTATAGTTTTAATAAATTTTGAAAATAGAAAAAAACTAAAAATTCAAATAAACATACATTTATACTAAATTTGAAAACAAACATAAAAAATGAAAATTACTCTATTCCATAATCCTTTCACATGTTCTTTATTTATTAAATTCTTGTTGCTATCACCAAATTCTCTCTTTTTCATATTTATCTTAGTTTTGTCTTTTTAATATAAAAATTATGTAAACATATGAAGTAGACTATATTGAAAAAGATGAGTAAAAAAATAAGGAATAGAATAATTAATTATGTTATCTGGTTCTCAATATATAGAGTGAAATTTTAATAATAAAATAATAGTTTCTTTATATGTTAATGTTATATCAAGTACTTTATACATAGAATAACCATCTAGTTTTTTTTATATGGTGTAGTTTACACTAATTTTATGTAAAAATAAATCATTCAATACTATTTATATATTTGTCATAGATAATTAAAACAGTTTATATAGGGGTAAGATTTTTTTAACCTTTTGATATTTCTAATCGTTAACATTATTGTGCCATTAACAAATATTGGCATCGATCAAAATTTTAGGGGTTAAGTAAATGTTACAAGTAGTGTTGGTATAAAATTTGGTTATGGTATAATACGGTATTAGTTACCGGACCGAAGTCAAGCTGGGCTGATCACATTTGTCATCCCTATTCTCCACATCTAATTAAGAAAATAATTCATACTTGACAATTAGATTACATATCATCGAATAAAAAAAATCATAACTCATAACAAAAGAGTATAACTCAATGTTAAGTATGTGGAAAGGCAGATCTATCTAAGGTTCCTTTTGACAAATGACTTGTCAGTCATGTTTTTTTTTTGGGCTAATTTAAAGATTTTAATAGACATGTTTGGTAATCAACTCATTAGCTAATTGAACCAAATCAGCTAATTTTAAAAAAAAACTACTTTTAGTGTCTGTTTGGATGGATTTTTAAAAGGTCAATAAGTACTTTTTTTCACCACAAAAGTTATTTTTTTTAAAAAATGAGTGTTTGACTGTAAAATAAAAATGTACTTCTTTAATAGATATGATTTTTTTGACAACCAAAATATAGCTTTTAAAGAAGCTTAAATTTGGAGCTTCTGAAAAACAATTTTTTAGATAGATTTTTCAAATAAATTAATAAGCCTATTTTTAGTCTCTTTTGTCCTTATATTTTATACATAATTTTTACAATACCTACAAACTCATCTTAACGTTTATTTTGAGAGTTATATAATATTATTTGACCTTTTTATATGTTTTAATTATTTATTTTTTATATTAGTTTTATTTATGTTATAATCCATATAAAATATTTGAATAGATATATTTTCATTTATGTTTCATTTGGTTTAAAATTATATAATAATTAATATATTGTGCTTTGCATATTATTTAATATACTTTAAATAATATTTATATGTATAAATAATTTTATTACAAAATAAAATATAATTAAAATTAAAAGTACCTTCTATTTTTATATTGCCAAATAGTCTACTGCATGAAGCTCTTTCAAAAAAGCTGTAAGGCCCCAAAATATACCTTAGTTGAAATAATACATGTTTATGAAAGTGCATGTGTGATAGGAGTTAGAATTTTGCTACGATTAGAATATGAAAGACTTATGATTTGAATTTTTGATCAAGTGGATTATAATGAGTAAATTAAAATTAATTGATACCATTAGAGAATTTAGATTAGGAAAATTTTCAAGTGGCAAGATAAATTGGGGTGTCAAAATTGCAAAGATTAAACCTATGAGTTAGCGGCATTTGGCATAGCTGATACATTTACAAATAACATAGTTAATAAAGTGACCAATAACCTAATTAAATTGTGGCATTTGGCAGCATTTATTAAGTGAAACATGGTTTAATGGAAGTGTGACAAATGGTAGCTTAAGTGGAGGACATACGTGACACATGCAAGAAGACACAAGCCTTATGGAGGGAGTGACACCTACAAATGGTAGCTTAAGTGGAGGACATATGTGACACATGCAAGAAGACACATGCCTTATGGAGAGAGTGACACATTGGTGGTGATGAGGTAAGTTTCTACTG
This sequence comes from Erythroxylum shatona, assembly GCA_027568895.1. Lineage (NCBI taxonomy): Eukaryota > Viridiplantae > Streptophyta > Magnoliopsida > Malpighiales > Erythroxylaceae > Erythroxylum > Erythroxylum shatona. The sequence goes on from JAOSBK010000008.1 coordinate 18,109,057, forward strand.
GAAACTTTTATGTTTTGTTCTCTTTTTTCAATTTGCTTTCTTCTCTCCATCAAACCCCGCATCACCTCTCTAACTTTTGGACTTTTGCTGGTGTTTGGAGAATCAACCTTTGGAAGCTTTGTAAGATATTTCATTAAGAAATAGGTTTTGTGATTCTATGTATTATTACCTCATTGATGCTGAAAGTTACACATTAAACTTAAATATGTGCTGGTTGTTTGGATGCTTGATTTAGCTGATTCTTTGAAGTTAAAGAGGTAAGGGATTTCTACACTTGATAGCATGTATTCATATAAGTTTTATGATACCTAAGTTGGCCAAAAATATGTGTTATGATGTTGAACATTAGGTGCTGGAAAAATAATTATGGTTTAGCATATGTTGTTTTGGTTTTAATGTATGGAAGATAAGGATTGTGAGATGTTTATTGAATGACTTTGGAATTAGTTCTAAACAGAAAATTGATGTGTAATTGAGGAATTAATAAGGTGCAATTGAAGTGGAATTCATGAATTTTGGTAAAGGGGGTGTTGAAGGTGTAAGATGTGAGTTAATTGTAGTAGATTCACTGAATAGGTTTCACTATACAGACATTGGTATTTTGGCCATTACTTGACCTAAAGATCTCCAAATAACTGCGGACTTGAACCAATAGACTCCTAAGACATTGTTCTTTCTCTCTATAAAAATTTGGAGCCATCTGAATTGATTAGAAAAAGATTAATTGATTCAAACTGAGGGTATGTACTGGAATATTATAAACTGGAGATATTACAGTGAACATGTTTCGGTTTTTTTATTATAACTTGATCCGTATAGCTCCAAATGAGATTATTTTTTATTCAAAATAAACTAGAATCATTTTGCTACAAATATTAAGAAGAAATTGAATTTGAATTATGTCATTAAGGATCTTGAAATTTAGTTTGAAAGTGAGTCTTGGCTTCAGCTGCAACATTACCAGGGACAGAAATCATGTTCTGTGGTTATTGAATAAACTATATTGATATAGGCAGAATTAGGCTGAGGTGTCTTCACCAAAGTTGTAGCTTATTCTCTTAGTTTTCAATTGGTATAAAGTTTGTAATTTTGCGATATTGTAATTGAGAGTTATGAGGTGTACAACTTGAATGCATGAGTATACATTAGCCAAAATTTCAAATGTACACAACTTGTGGTATTTTGAGCATAACTCATTGGATAATAAACCAAATTGTATGATCTTAGTATCATTAGAAACTTAAGACACAGAGGAACAATTCTCTAGAAGAAAGTGTTGTAAAAATACATAATTTTCTTTATCTTATTGATTGTGCAAAGTTGACCTGAATTAAGTGCTTCCAACAAAAGCTGAAATAATAATTGAATGTATGAATTTTGGAACTTTTGAAGTACAATTGACGTTTACATCAGTTTAGAAAGAAAATATACTCGAGAATTTGTCATGAACATGGATGTTATATGATACATTCATACTAATGCTGATTCAGTTACATGAAAAATATAGTAATATGAACTTATGTTTAATTGTATATAGAGGGGCAAGTAGAGCGATCACTTCCAGATATTGCCAAAACTTCAAGGCAATAAGCGAAAGGGAGTGATTTGTGAGTAATCGTAGATGGTCACACCTTACTTTATTCTACTTGTTGAATTTGATTTATGCTGATTGTATTATGAATTCCGGACAATGATTTTCCGAGGCGTTTGATGCATGTTTATATCATTAGAAGTGCTACTTGCATGTAATTGTAATAGACTACTTGCTTTGCACATGAAATGTCTGAAATTACTTTGTTTTGTTTTAAAACTGTTGAGTCTTAGTTGTGGATAAATAGGCATGTCTAGAAGGATCTACAGCTGCTTCAATGACACTTCGGTGTCTTTTGTTATTGAGACGTAAGTCTCTTCTGTGATGTGATACCAATTATAATATCTTCTGTATAAATCCCGTTACCCACTTCTGTTGATGGATTAATAGTCATTTGATTATATATTCTGATATATGTTGGATTTTAATATAAACAAAATGATGTTTTGAACTGAAGGGATTGTGCCTTCTTTGATACTCAGTTATGTTAACTATGTAACTGTTTTGAAATTAACTATCTGCTTGTGCTATAACTTAATTCAGTACGATTAATTGTCAAATTATGCATAGGTTAGTTATTATTCACTAAATTATATGCGTAGTATGGTGGATTTGCCCTGTGAAGGTTCTGAACGATGTTTATAAAGACTGAGACAAAACAACTCTAATGGCCAATGGAATCTGAGTGTTATTTTAAAAATAATGTAAATTTTTTGTTTGACTTTGGCTTGTTTATGATATGTATATGTGAATTTGTTTGTAAATTTGTAACAACGATACATCATTTTGGTTTGGAATTTACAGCAAGTTTGTGTTAAGTACTATGTAATTTAATGTATGTTTGCCTGAATTGTTTACTGGAAATTTTCGTATGCTTTAATTTGTTTGTACTGTTTTGTGTGGGTGTTACAAAAGCTTTTTTTTTTTAATAACAGTCAAACAGTTAATTGACTTCTTAGAAAAGTTCTTCTCATAAAAGATCTACAGACAAAGCTTTATTGATAAAAACTCTACTGATATAAGCTTAACCAAACAGAAACTAAATCATGGTTTTCATAAGCGGAATTGAAATTTTATTCTAGTTGGTATTAATCGATTCAAAATTAACGAGTAAAATTTAAGTTGATTAAATTACGAATCTAATTCTATCTTATCTTAAAATTAACGAGCAAAACTTAAATAAACATAATTTTTGACCAGATCAAGTCAAAATTTTCATTAGCCTTATCAGTTTTGAATTGTCGTTCATAAGTAGAATTGAAAATTTTAGTTCAGAATTCAAATTGAATCAAAATGAATAAATAAAATTTAAATTAATGAACAGAATATAAATTTAAATTTAAATCTAACCATTGCAAAAAGATGATAAATTTAAATTTAATTTAAAATCTAATAAAAATATTAAAACTTGAGTATGAATCATAAGTGTTTGATGTGATATGTTTGACCATCTTTTTGCAATGGTCGTTTACGACTTCATGATTCCCCACCATAACACACTCAACCAATGTGCTACTGCCCACCAAAAAGGGACATTGTCAACGCTCTCTATTATCCTATCATTTCTTGTTGTTCCATTTCACTTTCAAACTCATCGTTACACTTGGCAAGTAAGCTTCTTCACTTAAAAGCCAACTTTATACTCCTCTGCGTTCCATGAAGAATCTCGTACAATTGGAGCTAATTGCATACATCCTAATGTGGCCTGTTGGATTGGAAATGCTCACTTTTTCATGTTAGATTAGAATAAGAAACAATAAAAGTATTTCTAACCTTTGTTTTCTACTAATCAAATCTTTAAAGATTGAGAAACAAACCATGTTTTAAGTCAGAATTTTGTGTCGGAGAATATTGTATCTCAAATTTAACTTGAATTTAAACTTAAAATATAATAAAAATTTCACAAAAAATCAAAAACTTATAATTAATTAATTAATTATTTTGAAGTTATTGCAAATTATTTTATGATTTGGAAAATATTCCATTTTATCCAATAACACTATTTTAAAATATTACACACACACACACACGCATATATGTATGTATGTATGTATGTATGTATGTATGTATATATGTATGTATGCCATAATTTCAAGCCTCTAGTGATTAACTTGAAGTAATTTCACATAAATTAACAATATACAAACGAAATATGAGGTAATTTGATTGTTAAAGAGGACCATTTAAATAGAAATAATATTTTATCATGAAAGATTAGATATAAATTGATCGTTTACTTTTGAGTTGTTAATTTACTAAATGATTTATTTGAAGTAAAATGACAAAATCTAAGATAAATTTGAGTTTGTGAAGAATAGATTAGCCCAAGTTAGTTTGATTAATATTTTGGTTGATATTTTCTTTAATCAAATAACTAAATGAATAGCATTTTGTTGATCTCAAATCTTAGTCGATTTAAATTCTACAGTTCAAACCCTAGTAGCAAAAAAAAAAAATTAAGATAAGCCCGAACATAAACAGTTCAATCCTATCTATTTTGTACAATTCGAACCCTAATCATAAAAAAAGTTAATATAAGCTCAAATATAGACAGTTCAATTTGATTTATTCTATTATTGTTTTTCTAATTTAAACATGTATTTTATAAATTATGGTATAGATATATTGATTTATTCAATACTCACAAAATAATAACCAAATGCCAATTC
>JAOSBK010000008.1:18139637-18157973 GCA_027568895.1 Erythroxylum shatona
TGTTATCCATTTATGTCAAAGAATACTGTCTGCACGGAATGAAAGCCAAAGATTTATCAAACACAAGCCACAAGCCAGAATAGAATAAAATACAACAATAAACTCAATAAATGGAATGTTTAGACCTGCTAGCTATTTTGTATAATGCATAGATACCGATACTTTGTCATGTCTATAATGGGTATGATGAAATGCCTGTAACAATTTGCATTTGAAAAGTGTTTTGTTTTGGGTATTATTTATGCCTTGAATGTTGTTGTTAAATGGTATATGAATGGTCGGTTTTTGGGTGATACTTTTGAGTTTTTCTTGTATAAAAGGAGTGTTAATTTGAGTTTGTATGTGTGAAGGAAGCAGGAAGACAAATTGTTTGTTATTAGGTTTGAATTTGATAGGTTTAAGTGTTCAAACATTCAAGAAATAACAAAAAATGATTGTCCTATTATTAATGTATAAACATTCCTGAAATCTAAGCATGAGGAAACAATTATGATCTGTTGGGTACAGATATGACAAGTCCATAAAAGAAAATATCTTTCAATAAACTATCAAAAATAAATAATGGGTATAGTGAATATTAAAGCTTGGTATAGTGAATATAATGGGTATAATGGGTATAGTGAATGTAACAATAAACTGTTATATGAAGACTTCAACAATCTTATTTAATTCCAATACGCTTGAAAAAGTCCCATAACACATGTAATTAACAAATGACAACTAAACTCATATAAATCCTAATGAATTAGGGTTCCATATCTATACTTTTTAATCCATTTAAAAAAGTGAATTAAGTAATTTGAGTACGTAAATAATTTTAGGCCTCTATTAACAATGATGTTTTTAGTATTTTTGACATAGATCATCACTGGTTTGTCTTAATGCAATTAACCAATGAAACAACACTCATATTATATACAACCAATCCATAATTTAATGATGTCAATTACTTATTACCAGGCTCATTAACTTGTGAACAACATTAGTTTTGAGCTTTATCTTCATCTAAATGTCATTAGTTCAGGAGATTTAACCCACTCCCAATATGTAATTGGATGAAAAATGATCCAAATCCATAAAGGGGCTATCATAATATCGTCTACTATTGAATATAGGGTTGTCTTCTCTTTTTAGCTGATCTAGTTCAATTAGAATTATCTAGATTTCACCAAATTTGACTCATTCCTTATCCAACAACTTGTTTCTTATCATTTTTTATGTTTCTTGTTTTAGTTTCACATTTTTCATATCTTTTACTTTTTCTACTGCTATTTTGAACTTCTTCATTTCCTTCATTCCTCATGCTTGGTTTAACATCTTGTATTCATTTTTTAATGATAATGTCTTGTGGTTTTCTTTATAAGCTATCTTATGATGATGACCTTGATCTCTTAATTTAATTTCTTTAGAATGATTATGTTTGCCTTTTTATTAAAAATGATTGCACTACTTCATGAAGATTTCAACTATCATTTTCCTTTTGTACTTCATCGAAAACACATGTAATAAGCAATAAATATCACCATCTTAAATATCTGCAGTTGATTTATACCTAGCTTGAAATCTTCTAGCATTCTTCTCTTTCTATATTGTTTGCACACAATGATTCATTACTGTTGAGTATAGCTGCTTCTCAGTCTAACCAATGAATGATACTGGTTAAGGAATTTTCCAAAAAAATTCAGAGGCATTTGTGCTTCACTTGTTCCTAAATAACCTTAGTCAAATTCAGAGGCAAAAGTCTTCATCTTGATCCATAACAAATTCTGATAGAACAGAACAAGCAAAATCTGATACATAGCAAATTCTGATAAAATGCTGGATCATCTGAACAATGCAAAACAATAGAGCAACAGAAGAATTATATGCAGGTATTGATCATATCACATTCAAGTTGGCATTAAATCAAACAAGATACCTAATCAGTTTTCAGTAGGACCAATGCTTAATATCTACAGTTTAGCAAGTTTCAAATCAGCAAGAGATAGGCAAATTAAAAAGAGAGTAGTTCTCTACGGTTGAACCTCTATCAAGATGAAGACAATGTAGCATACCACAGAAAAGAGTAGCAAGGAAGCAGCGACATTTACGACAAAAGAACACAAAAAACACTAACCTATTTTCGGAAATGAGAGGAAGGTCTTGGGGAAGATGAATCGCAGCACACGTGCGGTTTTCTGATCTGTAGGAAAGAAAAAACCCAAACCCCCAACAGAAGAAGACCTCAACGTCTCAGAAATGCACAATGTTCATTCCAAGAATAAATCGAAGAACAACAAACAATGATGACCTAACGGGGAAGGCGAGCTTTGTCCAGTGGAGAACGTCTTGGGGAAGCGACTCCAACTGTGCGAATGAGAAGACTGCAGCGACGACACAAGGGTGCAACACCGGCGAGATGAGTGTGGGAGACGGACGACAGGGGTAATGTTGGTGGAGGACTGATTTTCATCCGGCGACAAGAGACAAATGACTTTGTCCTTCATTTACACGGTTAACAGGATTTGTTTGTCTCTGTCTATCAGAGACAGAGACAAAAAGTTGGCGTCGGAAACCAAACGGCTTCCATGGACAGGATTTGTTTGTCTTGTTAGCTGTCCCCGTGTATGGGGACAGCAACCATACGGGGGGTAAGAAGACGATGAAGAGTGACAACCAAACAATAAGGAAGATCGAAGGACGAAGAAGATGACCATCAAGTACTATGCCCAGAGAAGATTGACATGGTGGGCTGACATGTTAAATTCATTATTGTTATTTGTTAAAGTGTTAACATTAAATAAAAATTAAATAGTTTATTTGTTATGACAAGATAAAATTTAAAAAATTAATTGTAAATTATATACTTATTTTATTAATTAGATTTATTAATATACATTTCATAATAAAAATTAATTACGTATCAAATTGGCAAAATTTTATTTATTTGATCTATTATTTAATTTGTCTATTATTACTAGTAAAAAAAGAATAGATACATTAAAGAAAAGTATAGATGCATTAATATTAATAACCGAATAATTTTTTAATTAATTAAAATTTAATAAACATAAATAAAGGTAATGAAGAAGAATAACAAATTTAAAAATAGAAAGTGAAATTAAATAGTCATTAAATAAAGATATTACGTTATTATTTTGGTATTCATAATATGATAATATATAAACATAAAATCTTCATTAATATATTTTCAATTTTGTATAACATTTTTTCTTAAATAGTGGTTAATATGTAACTAGTTTTTAATTATTTGGGAATTGCTTAAAAGGCTAAATATTTTTGTCCAGACTCGGTTTGTTAACGGTCTTAGGGCAAGCGAGATACAAAAATAGTAGCTTAAGCCCACACACTTTTAGATGATTAGGCGTCCGAAAACCCACGTGGCTGATGAATTATGCGTCTACGACACCTCAGTTGTTCCTCTCTCCTCTGCTTGATATGTTGCCAGTTCTGGTTCGTCTTGACGGGTGAATTTGGCAGTGGAATTGCCAGAGTATAAGAAAATCGACATTAAATGTGGAGAGCCTGTTCGATATCCGCGTTTATTTGTCGAGAATATGTTCAAACACCAAGAAGAAGAAGAATAAGCTCTGTTCACTTTCACGTCAGTGGGCTTCGTTTTTACTCTGATCCTTTTAATCCCTCTTCCCCTAACCCTCTAGGTCCTCTCTCTTTCTCAACTGTTCTTAGATGATTATGAACTGAGATATTTGTTGTAAATGTTTATATCAAATTCTGCTTCTTTTGCTTTTGATTTGGTGAATTATGATGTCTTCGTTGTATTGCATTTGTACGGCTTCGACTTATTCTTCCCCGCAGTTACAATTGTTATTTCTTTGTAATCCCTTTAGTTTCTTTACTTTATTTCTTGCCTTTGCATCTCAAAAAATGTACCTGTTAATTTCTGATCTTGAGAGCATGTTTCATCAAAGTCAGCATGTGAAAGCTATACGTTTGCCAAAAACATTAACGTTGTACAACTTGATAATCTGGAGGATTGTTATCAGTTGTCATCATGTTATATCTTAATCTACTCATTTCGCGGAGGATGTGCTTGTGCGGAAGCTGCAAAATGAAACTTAATTGTTTTAGGATCCTTGTGGCATTACTGCCAAAATTTTCAATCAATTTTTATTTCCGCTTACTTGAGTTTCAGCTTCCTGAGAGGGATAATCAAATTTCTTACAGGGCCACTGGCACGGTACAAGAACTTGGTTGAGTTAGGGAAGTTACGTCATGATCCTTGTCAGGAAAAGGTTGCATGTGAGCTTGAAAAATTGCTTGGAAGATTGGATCAATATGAGAATGATATGGAGGAATACCATGTATAATCAGAGTTTGGGGTTCTGTGCTCTCAGTTACTTGGTTGATGGTTTCTTCTTCGTCAGTGTTTAAACAATGAACTTTCTTACTGGAACCAGCTTTATCCTTTTCCTTCAGGTTACTCTAGCCAATTGGGAGAAGAATAGGGAGAATGAGCGGCGCAAGCTTCTGATGGAAGAAGCAGAGAAGAAGCAGAAGGAGGGCATATGGATGGTAGTAAACAAACATCGGAATGAACTTTTTCAAAGATTGATGACCTGGTATGGCATAGGTAGAAACTCTGTTGTAACATATTCTTCATTGCCTATTTGAAAACCTTCTGTTTCTCAATCAATTCCATTGCATGTTCTGTGGTGGAGGTTGATGGATTCATAATATTCTAAGATCTGCAGCACAGGGCAGTCCTTTCTGTTCCTTGCACAGAAGTTAATCCATTTGGTCAAAATAGCTTTCCAGTTGCTTTCAATTGTTCAAAAACAGTAACTTACCAGAAGGGACAAAGTTGTTCACTTTATATAATGACAATCACCACTATGAACTTTTGAAAAAGTTGGGTGGTACTATTGATTCAGTCAGTTTTCTTTTTATCTAAATGTTCTTAGTACTTTACCGTATAGTTTCAAACCCAAATCTTGACTGCCATTCTCCATGCTCTATATAAATTATTATTCCGTACAATTGTCACAGTAGTGTCACCCTCTAATGACATGGAGCCAAATTTATTATCTTTCTTATCATTGTAGAGGTAAGGATTTCTGTTATCTATTGTTTTAACCATGATGCCATAACAGTTCGGATGCTTTTTATCAGAACAACCTTTTTATATCCATCAGCAGCAGCAACAGCTTTATAATTACTGAATCACTGCCTTGTGATCCCAATAACTCGTTAAAATGTAAATTCCCATCTATGTTACACTTTGTACCAGCATACTCAATCATAGTTTACTCGATATCAAAAAATAATAAACACACGTGAACAACTGAAGGAAATTGGATTACCTAATACAGATATAGGTTTGAAAGCTTTTGTAGAGGTTGCTTTATTTGTCGTTTAATTTAATAGATATTCATTGAAAAATGATGTTAATAGATATTCATTGAAAAATGATGTCAATACTGGAACTGCAATTTGAGAATGTCCTGGCTATCAAATCTGAGAGTTCAACTGCAGGATATTCATATTTACCAGTGACTTTTGCATGTTGTTTGAATATTTTGATGCAAGAGATAGGATAAGGTTGAGACTTCCAGCTTCTGTAAATGCTTCTTTATCTTGTGAAGTCGAGTGTTTTGATCATGTGATACTTTCTAGGAAGAACATATGTTTTTCCTTTATTGCTAACCTTGTTCTTCTTTCTTAACATAGGAAAAAGCCTAAAAAAATTGAACCTGGAGTTGGCAGATGGGTTTCATTCCTAAATAGAGAGAAGAAGTTGGATTCACTAGTTGGTTGCCGTCCAAAGGCTCCTCCATCCCCAAAAGGGCTTTATATATGGGGCAATGTTGGAAGTGGTATGTTTCTTACTTATAATGCGTAACTTGATAAGCAATTGCCCTTATTTCACATTGTAGTTCAGCTCTTCTACTTCACGCTGTTTTTACTTCAGTTCTATTTTTCCTATTTCTTTTCCTCCTTTAGTTGCTATGCAGAGTAACAAATCTTACCACTCTGGTTTTTATCTATATGCATTCACTCATATGGAGTGAATTAACTCAATAGAGTTCCAAAAAATCTTGCAGGAAAGACAATGTTAATGGATATGTTCTATGGTGCCACTGAAGATGTTGTTAGGCATCGCAAAAGACTTCACTTTCATGAGGTAAGTTCTTTATCGTGTTGACATAATATTATCAGGACTTATATGATGACATGTTTCAAGGGTGAAACCTGAACCCAGTTGACTGCTGTTTCTCTCTTTCCCTATCTGTCTCAGTGCCTAGAAATGATCATTATCATCGGTCTTCATATATCTTAGTTGTTTGTAGAAGTTCTAAACGGATCCTACGTTCCTAGAAAAATAGTTAGTTTAATACGTATTTGCAGGCTATGCTGTCTATAAATGAACATATGCATAAGCTATGGAAGAAGCAAGTGGAGGAACAGTCTTTACAGTCAAGCATATCTACCTGGATTATGAATCTTCCGTTTGACTCAAAAGTTAAGGAGTGGTTAGTTGCAGAAGAAAGATATAAACAAGAGATTCAGATGAAAAATATTCTTCCTGATGTAGCTGATAAATTTCTTGTCGACCAGCAATCAGATAGAAGAGGGGCAAGCATTCTTTGTTTTGATGAAATACAGGTAAGTTGAGTCATTCAGTAAGTGTTAAATTGGGTATTTTGATATTACAGTAGGAAATCATGAGTGAAGGTGCTGCCATATTTCATTAGGAGTTGCTTCCATGGAGGTCAAGTCGAGGAAATAAACATAAGTAATATGTGTCACTGATTGAGAGCTGTCTTGCATTTATTAGAAACAAAGTACTTTATTCTTGAATTCCTTTGCTTTCTGCAAAGAATTTATTTAAAGATTGTATTAATTCATCATAACATCCAAGTCACTTTGGAAGTACCTGATTGAAATATGAATCTCCTAAGTATACAATTTCTGGTTTTCTATACAGACAGTTGATGTGTTTGCTATTGTGGCCTTATCTGGGATTCTAAGCAGATTGCTCTCTACGGGAACTGTACTTGTAGCCACCAGTAATCGAGCACCAAAGGATTTAAATCAGGTGTTTATTAGCATTCTTTTTCCATTCTCTTCCAGTTTGAACATTTCACCTACCAAGTAGCTTAATACTGTAATATTCTATTGTTATACGTATAACTTGTAATCTCCTTTTCAATTGAAATTTCATTGGTTTCTCTTTGTGATTTGAAAGTGGAACATTTTTGTCAAATATATCTAATACTCATTAATTATGTCATTCCTTATCATTATTCATTGTGCCTGTAGGATGGCATGCAGCGGGAGATATTTCTGAAACTGGTTAAAAAGTTGGAGGAGCACTGTGATATAGTAATGATTGGCAGTGAAATTGATTATCGGCGTTTTATAGCCCAAAGATGTAAAGAGCAGGTGGGATGTAAGAGTGATTATTATTTGGTCTGTTTATTTTGGTGTATTAATGTGGTCATTTGTTGCTTTACTTGCTGTGTATACAACTTTGTTCCTCTGACAAATGTAATTTTTTAAACATAAATTGTAACTTGACTTATCTGAAAAGCTACCAGCAAAATAACCAAAACCTCTTCAATTTTTGTGATTTGATGGCTTTGGCGTATTGAACATTTTCCAGCACAAACATTTCTCTGTCCAACTCTGACTATTTCCACCTAAGATCCATGTTGCTAACTTTTAGTGCAAGTACATGATGGTTTTATCATACTCGGTTGCTTGTGATTGGTTCACAAGGTCTGAGTTTTCTTTATCTCTCAGATAATTATTTTATTTTTTCTTTCATTTTTTGATCTTATGCCTTCTTATTGTTGGGGAAGAATGAAATCTTTTTGCTATTTGAGTCCAGGAACTAGGATCCTAATTGTCTCTGGTTGTTTTTTGGTGTCATCATAACAACTTTTTGCAATGCTCATTCCTTCAGGGACACCCTATACAACTGGAAACGAAACTTTTTGCAATGCGCATGTAATCCATAGTTTATTTAAGTACTTCAGGGAGATTCATCACGAATTACTAATCATCTTGGTTACAGAGCCCATGTCTTGAGAGGCCTACCTGCATAAGCCAAACCTTCAGATAGTTGTAGCTAAGTTCAATCCTTTATTTTATTATTTTGTTGAATTACTATATTTTCATATTCAGTTTACCTGTCGTTCCAGTCTGTCCATTTAATCTAGTCTGTAACTTTGCTGCTTTCACTTTATGTGTTTGCTTAGTTGTTGGTTTACTCTCTCAAAATTTCCATGAATGTTATCCATTTTATCTTGCAATTATTCTCATCCTGTTTCTCCTTTACAGTTAAGTAGAAATCTTCTCGATCAGTCTGGGATTTTATATAGTGGTTGGAATCACAATTGTGCACTTGCAGGTTCACTATTTCTGGCCTTTGGAAAACCACATTAGGGTGGAATTTGAAAGCAAATGGAATCAGGTTACAAACAATTTTGGAGGCCAAATAACCTCTAATACCATCTCAGTTATGTTTGGAAGGTACTTTCAGAGTTCAAATGTACGATCAGGTCATCTCTAATGTTTACAACACAGTATGAGACTTCTTTTTCTTTGCAAAACCAGAAAGATGGAGGTTCCTGAAAGCTGTAATGGAGTGGCCAAGTTCTCATTTGAATATCTATGTGGTCAGCCGGTAATTTATTGCAGTATAGGAGTTTATCATCTTCCTGCATTTGCTTGAATCACTTTTTTAGTAAATGCATGTGGCATTATGCATTTGATTCACTAAATACTTGTGTATAAAATACAATCAAAATTTCTACGAAGTCCATCTAAATTATGAAATCAGTCCTTCTTGTTATGATTTCAATTTCAGCCGTATTGGAGGGGAATGCATTTGGAATAAGAAATTCTTTTTGTTTTGAGATCATCAATAAGTGGTTCTCTTTTCTTTTTCCCCTTATTCTCTTTTCATGGTGATTGACAGCTAGGTGCAGCAGATTATATTGCAATAGCAACAAACTATCACACTGTCTTTATCTCTGACATTCCAATGATGAGTATGCAAATCCGGGATAAGGTATTTATTAAATTCAATGATGGAGAGATTGTATATGTGCAAGTGTAAAATAAATTTCAAACTGTTGAGTTTATTTCAAATGGAACACGAAATGCACTGCATATGGTATTCTACTAAATTTGGAATCTTAGCCTTGTGAGATGACAAGGAAAACGGAGGGAAAGTTTTATAGCAAAATTTTTTCTCGAAGTATTTGATATCTCTTTTGAGATGACATGGATTCTATGTGTTAAGCACATTCTAATGTACCTCTGATGCATGCTTGTATGTAGATGTCATCATAGTATCCTATGAGTAACTTATTGTTAGAAATCTTTGCTGATCAACTGGACTGGCCACGAGATTACTCCGTAACTGTTTCCATCACCATGCATAAATTGATTTATTATTAATTTTTTTCAGGCACGTAGGTTTATCACCCTCATAGACGAGTTATACAATCATCATTGCTGCTTATTTTGTTCAGCAGCATCTTCTATTGATGACTTGTTTCAAGGAACTGAGGAAGGTACACTTTTCGACCTAGAAAGGTAGTTGTCTCCTTTCTATATTTCATATTGAACTGATCTCAACTGTACTTGTTTTTTTGACTTTGATGCTGTGGTTCTAACAGATAGTCTAATATATTAATGCTTGCACAAACTTATAAGATTTTCATGGAGGCTGGTATCATTAGGATTCACTTCTGTCAATTGTTTCAAAATCTTTTGATATCTATCTTCACCAAGATTCGGATGTGGCAAAGTTGCTAAAAGTTTTACCTTGATATAGTACTAAGATGTGTGAGCTTCCAGTAGTTAATTGAACTGATGAAACAAGTGCTTGATCTTTTGTAGTGTATAGTGAATCTAGATTACTGAATTTATTGATAGGATTTGAATTATACTTGAAATTTGTCAGTTCTCATTGCTAAATTTCAAATTAAAAAGAGTGATTGACATGTTCAAATATAAAGTGAAACTAGATTACTGAATTTGTTGAGAGGATTTGGATCATATTGAAGTCTACTAAAATTTTCAGTTTTCATTGCTACATTGCAAATTAAAATTGATGAAGTAGTTGACAGGCTAATAAGAAGGCATTGATGATGAAAGAGACTGTAGCCACAGACTAATTACAAGATAAATAGAAGAATTATGTTAAAGACTGCCGCTGATGACTTGTATCCTCAAGGCAAAAAAGAAAAGGAAATTATTTAATATTCCTGTTTAGTCATGTTTGTATTGCCTTTCATAGCTGGAAGATATCCTAGTGAGCATTTAACAGTTATTTGTTATGCCATTTATTGTTTGGAAGTATGGAATTACTACCACATGATCTCTCTGTTTATTTTGGCTGTTAATCATTTTTCCCTTGGTGCAGTTTCCAATTTGAAACAGAGATTGAAGGCACAAAACTTCGGAGAGATGTTTTGGCTAAAGGCAGTGTGGGGACTGGAGGTAGGCCAGCTGGGATAATCTCAATGGTATCTGGTCAAGAAGAAAGATTTGCCTTCCGTCGGGCTGTGAGTATCTCTTTTCAGAATCTATGCCCTTGTCATGCTCATAGTCACCATAACAGTGAAAAGTATCACAATTTAGATATTCTTTGGCGGATAATGTCTGCTTGCCACAATTAGCCGATTGTAATTTCAGTACAATCGCAAACCAAATATCTGAAGGATTATTGTTATTTACTTATTTTAGCGTTACAATCATTTTTTGCGTGTATAACTATTTTACTCGAGAATATGTATTTACACCTGTTTTGTTCAACCAGCTATCTACTAAATGTTGAAAACAAATTAGTGAGATGGCTTGTTAAGAAACTAGCTTTCTTTGTAGGTCTCCCGACTGATTGAAATGCAGACTCCTTTGTACCTGGAAGGGGTTCATACAATTCATCCTTCTTTTCAGAGACAACAGGGCAGATATAATGATATTCATTCAGGTTCCTTACAGATGCAAACATGACCATGAGCTGCAAACTGTTATTTTTAGTCTCTCAGAACTATATTTTGATATGCATGTGATGGCACAAGGCCATCTCGGTAGTTTCTATCTGTTGTACCTATCAGTCACATAATGCATGAATTTCGTTTCATTCTTTTTCTGCTGCATTTCTGGTAGTCAATAATCATCATGGAAGGAGATCACTCTTTTGATGAGAGAATGTATTGACGTGATCAAACTGTCTTTATAAGCTGTACTGCCTAGACTAATTATATTTGCAGTTCTCTCTAATTCTCATTTATGATATATGTCTACTATTGATATTTCCATTAGTGTCCTAGGTTTTCCATGTTTAGTAACCAATCAACCATAAAATATACAAAGCTTTATGTCTAATCCCATCTCATAAATCATTGATTTGCTGGCGTCGGTTCTTATGTAACTCTTTACTTTGAGACATCCTCATCATGTGAACTTGCCGAGTTAGTTGTCTTGGGCTAATTAATCCCAGGGTGCAGGTGAGTTGATAAGGGGCTCTCTTGGTTTAAGTGAGATCACGGGTTCGAATCGTCCTCCCGTATGCAGCCGTTTAAAACTTGAGGTCAGAGTTTTGCCTCCCGCAAGGGACCTACCTGGCTCGAACGGGGATTAGTCTGGGTGTGGATGGCTTAAAAATGCATTTCCATAGTTGGAATCCTCCTAGGACATCTCGTGAGCAACAAAAAAAAAAAACTTATTGGCAAATTTTCTCTTTAGTAGTTTTCAGCGGGTCCGGCTCATAATTCAGGCTTAATTATTCTAAACAAAATATTGTTTTGTTTAAAAAAATTGGACATTACCTAAGTTCGAGCTTGTACAATTTAGACTCATTTAATTAAAAAAAGTTGTTTTTTATATTTTTAATTTTAAAAAATATTATTTTAAAAAAAGGACGAAGCTGACCTATGAGTCAGCCGTCCTTAAATTTCATAATACGAATAATACTAAAACTAGAATGTGGAGGTGGAGGCAGATCAACTGTAAAGATTTTAAAACTAAATTTCATAATAGAATGTGGAGGTGGAGGGCGACATAAACTGTAAACATTTTAAAATGAACAAATCATGTTCTTTCTTCTTCGCATGAGTTGCTTGCATGGGTGTAACTTCTGCAGACGAGCCATCCCAAAGTTTTTCTTTAAAGAGACAGGTCATTAAACAAAGCCACAAATTAGCAATAATTTTTTGTAGCAACCCTTATGATGTTGCAAATTGTGATACGACTTATGTCGAGTCCTACGAGAAGAAAACTAACATGATTATTACGTTATGATAATTTAAGAACTGGTCTCGTCACCTAATGAAGTTTCATCTTTTCATTGGCATGTTGTTCGTGACCTGTCCTTTTCTCGTAAAACTTTTGTTAATGTACCCAACTTATCAATTCAAGAAAGTTGTTTAAGCTTGCTAAGTCGTGTACGTTGGAGGCCACTGAGGAAGAAGAAAAGAAAGGGATACTAAAATTTTTTATTCTATCTTTCAACTTGTTATTTCCATAATATAATATGTGATTACAAGTCCTTTTATAGACTAAATATTAACTATCAATTAAAATAAACATCAGACTTTTTACTGAACAACTTTTAATAAAAATAACTATAACTTTCTTTAAAAATATCCAATGAATAACTTGCATTATTTAAAACTAGACTTAATGAGCTTTAAATCTAAAATTTTAGTTCACCAATAAGAGTATCCATTTGCCTTGCCTAATTGTCTCTAACATTCACCAATGTTGAAGACAAAAGTCAGATTACTTAATTGCACAACTTCTTTCATAACTCCAACTATCTCTCCAAGCTGGCGAAACCTATCTTTCTTGAGGGCTTTTGTAAAAGTATCAACTATTTGATCAAGTGTTTTAATTTGTAGGTGAACAATTCAAGAGACAAATCACACATGCAACTGCCTCAGCCCGTGCCCAACCTGACCTTACCACGGGTTGACTGGCCCGTGGCCCGACCTATGGCCCCACGGGTCACGGGCAGGCGAGGCCAACCTGAACAACTTTTTTTTAAAACTTTCAAATTAATGTCGGTTTGGAAGTAGCGGTTGGGCCATAAGTCAAATTAGGCCTGGTTGGGCTAGTCCACGGCTTGATAGGTCTGACCATGATTGACCTATGACCTGGTACATCTTCCTTGCCATGTTAAGAATTGTAATATTCTTCTTCTTTACAACCCCATTTTGTTTTGGTGTTCTTGGGACTATCATAGGACGTTGAATACTATTTTCCTCACAAAAAATCTTAAATTCATTAGAAGTGAACTCTCCACCTTTATCAGTTCTTAGAATTTTAATTTTATGTCCACTTTGTTTTCAACAAGGACCTTGAATTTTTTAGGGTTAATTAGAAAAAAGCCCATATTTTAGTCAAAATTTCAATTCTAGCCCAAACTTCAAAAAGTGACAATAAAATGCTCAAACTTTCATTTTTTTTAATTCTAGCTTGACGTTATCTATTGTTCTCCTGACGCCCTTAGCCCTTTTATTTTTTGTTTGTTCTTTTGACGCCCCAAATTATTCTCGCATTATAACGTATTGCACCACTAAGCTCTTTCTTTTCAGTTCATTCTCCTGATACCCTCAGTGGGGCTGTATAATATGAAAACCAAATGGTGAGGGTGTTGAGAGAATAAACTGAAAATGAAAGGAAAAATTAAATTTAAAGTGTAAGGTTGTCGAGGCTACGTAATCTAATTTAGGTTATTTTTAAACAACGATGTTATTTTAATTATGTGATTAAACGACGTTGTTTCATTAATCTTTATTTGTTGTGTTAATTTTGGCTAATGTGTATTAATAGATAAGGTTTCTAAAACACATGGTAACTCACGTTTGCAAACTTAATGAAAACACTAACATTAAATTAGAATTAGAAAAAAAATGAAAGTTTGGACATTTTATTGTTAATTTTTGAAGTTTAGGTTATAATTGAAAAAAATTGAAAGTTTCGACATCTTATTGCTATTTTTTAAAGTTTAGGCTATAATTAAAAATTTACCAAAATTTTAGACTTTTTTGGTAATTAACCCAATATTTTAAATTCTCAAAAACTTTACTCTTATTCTTAAAAAAATAAACCCATGTCTTCGTCGTGTAATCATTGATGAATAGCATAAAATATGTGTACTTACTGTAAGATTATGGCTTGATAGGACCACACATATTTGAGTGCACAAGTTGTAGAGATTTGGATGCTTGCGAAAGTGACACCTTTGAAAAGATCTTTCTTGCATATTTTCCAAGTAGACAAGCCTTGTACAATTAATTCAGGTGGTTGATTTCGGGAACTCTTTCCACCATTTTTTTTGTTCCTAGCATTTTAAGCCATTCAAAGTGGAGATGCCTGAATCTTATATGTCAAATCTGTGAAGGATCCTTGACATAAACTTGTAAATACTTCACATATGTCGTTTTCACATTTAACATGAACATGTGGTTTTTTGTCATAACAACTTTTGCAACAAGTTTATCATCTTAATTTTGAAGCCAAAAATAATTGTTCTCTATATTCACTTTGTGCTCACTCTCTAAAAGTTGATCGATGCTTAAAATATTGTTCTTTATTTTTAGAATGTAGAAGACATTATGGAGAAGTTTATGGTCTCCACCTTTTGTGGCCAAAATCTCTGAGCCTTTGCCCCTAATCTCTAAATTTATATCATCTTCAAAATAAACATTCCTGTCACTTTTGTATCCAACTACACAAGTTTACTTTTGTCAGTATCATGTGGTTGCCTGCATTGTTGTCAAGATACCATGTGACGTGTTTTTTCTATAAATCCTTCTTTTTGAGGAAACAAAAGAGTATTTTCTTCCACCTCCTTATGCTCGATAAAGTTCGTCTCCTCATCACAACTCTTAGTTTGACATTCAAAAGAATGGTGACCATTCTTCCCAGATGCATAACATTCTATTTGGCTTTTATCCTTTCTCCAATTATTATTTCTTCCTCTTCCAGCACCTCTTTGAGAACTCCTGTTTCCACCTTTTTCATGAGCTGAATTTTTCTTACCTTTTTCATGAGCACTGGATTCATTCTCCTTCATTGAAATCAAAACTTAGATTTTGGAGCCACACCTTCTTCATCCTATCAACTTTGATCACGAAAGTCTTTAGAATTTCCCAGGCATTCTTGGCTCTTGTCACATTGGCTATCTTCTTGAACATGTCATCATCTATCCTTATCTTTGGAATTATCATATCCCTTAGCAACAAGGTCCTATAAGCCATAAGACCCAATTATAGTCTTTATACGTAGCGTCCATCGATCATAGTTTATTTTGGTGAGTTATGGGTATTAAAAGATAATATTTGTTTTAGTCATCAATTAAACAAGGCTACGAGCTATAGAGGAAAAAAAAGGAAAAGGATACCTAAAAAACTTTTATTTCTATCTTTCAACCTGTTATCTCCATAGCAGAACATCTAATTACAAGTCTTTTCATAGGCTAAATATCAACCATTAATCAAACAAAATAACATATTTTTTAGTTGAACAACTTTTATTGAAATAGCCATAACTTTCTTTAGAAACCTTTAATGAACCTAGAACTTGCACTATTTAAAACTAGACTTAATAAGCTTTAAATCCATATTTAGTTCACTAATAAAAGCATCCCATTTTCCTTCCCATAATGTTCTCTAACATTCACCACCTGTTGATGACAAAAAGTCATGTTGACTTGATTGCAAAACTCTCAACAGTGTATTCAAGGTTGACATAAGTATGGGATTTATTTGTGGTAGTGTTGGTGGGGATGAGAAAAATTTAGTGCTATCACAAAAACCAAGATAGTCAGTTTTTACTAGTCATAGTATAAGTTACAGTTGCTATTAAGATATAGGTTATGATTTCTTATTATTTAATTTTGGAAATTATTTAATAGTTGGGCTTAGTTGACTTTATGTGGGACTCTTCTAAGACAAGTTTGATTAGGTTTTAAATCTTAATTATGACGAGATTTAAATATATAGTCTATTTTAGGATAATGGCTATCTAAGGAAGAAGATTTATGAAAATTTGAATTGATTATGGGAAATGTAGTGTGGATGGAATTTATGTGTGTAGTAGGTCTAATATTGTTGATGACAAATTTTGGGTGACTTAGCAACTGAGATTCCTAATTTTTGATGACGTTTAGCAGCTGATTGTGTCAAGATATAACATTATCTGTTGCAAACTTTTCTGGGTGTATCGCGTGACCTGGGTTGAATCTTTGGAACTATGTTTTTCTTTATTTGTTTGTCATTGATTAGGTCTTCTTACAGCTATGGTTTTTCTCTTGATTTTTGCGTAACGTTGGCTGGGTGATCTATGATCATGTGTTGTGTTTTTGGCTGATTACGTGACTTTCTATAGTTGAGTGTTCTTTTATTCTTAAACGACAATTGAGTGTGGCCTTTGAGAAATTTGTAGCTGATTTCTTTTTTGGTTTATGTATTATCCCTGTGCCACTGTCCATTGTTGATGAAGTGTTGATTGTGTGGCTGCCCTTTGTGATTTATGGTGTACAAAAATTCCAACAACTGACTATGGTAGTACTCTCAATGAATGACTTTCCAATTTGTCATTGAAGGAGCTAAATTTATTAGGTAAGTTGTTTTTCTTATCTCAAGTATATTCGTTTATGTTCTTTATTATTTTAATCAATTGAGTTGTTTGGTTATTATCTTTATCGTTAAAAGTTGTTGAGAAAATCCTCTGTTAAGGTTGATACAAGTTGGTCGTGTTATTGGGTGTGAATTACTTTCACAGGTTATGAGAATAAGGGATAGTGTCAAGAGTTGAGTGAGTTGGATCGATTAAGCCTTATATAAAATTATTGTCATTAATGAAAGTATTAAGATGGGTGAGGGCCTCGCAGACGTAGACAAAGTGTGTCAAACTGTATTAACAAATTTTTGGTATTGATTTGCATTTGTGCATTTAATTTTTTTTTTAATTTTTGGTTGTGCTAGAAACAACTGCGACTGAATCAGAAATTTTGCGAAACTACATCCTTTTGGAATTTCAATTGCAATGTAACATATTATAGTTATCAAAAGCAGCAATCTAGTTGTAACTTCTAAATTAAAATGTAGGACTTGTTGAAATTCTCTTGTGTTTTCAATATTAGCAGTCTAGTCATAATGTCATTAAGGATTTGTTTCTCTGGTCACTTAGGGATGGAGGTCATAGGATATCATCGAAAATATCCAGAAATTACAAAGCATGATGAGAACTAACATGTTAATTAAAAGTTGTTATAGCTTGCTAGAGTTATCCGTGTACATTGACATTGTATTATTCCTTTTTCATTAACTTAATTAACGTTTCACTTCTTCAAAAACCAAAGATGAGAATTATCAAGAAGGATCTCATCTTTAAGTTGGTAAGTGAAATTTATAGAGTTTTGACTTTGAACATCCAAGTCTCGTTTATAGACGTGTTGCACATAAGCATGCAAGCAAAAGGTTGTGATCAATGTATCATCACTTTCACTCACTCGAAGGGTCTTTGTTTCAGCTTCTCTTGCCTTTTCTACAGCCACTCCTCTATATTTGTCACCAAACTATAAGGATCCTCACTACGCATAACATTGCGGTTTATAACCTAACTAAAGCTAAAGTGAGATCTAAATGTTAAAAAGTTGAAAAACACATCCCAAGCGGAGAGATGAGCATGTGAGAACACGATAAAAATGGCCATCTAGCTTATTACAAGCTTTTAAGAAGTTTCGAAATAAGTGGAAATAGAAAAGCATGCATTCCAAATGTTTCTATTTAAAATTATCACTTCCATGGTTTTGGTTTGAGTGTCCCACACTTATCCCACTTACTAGGGTAATGGTCAACGGATTTTGTGCGAGTGCGAGAGGTGTGAGCATTGTACTAATGGCCTATTTGGTTGAGTGGAATATGTATTCTATTACCAATGTATTCCTAATAATTAGTTATTCTTTGTTTGGTTAAAAAAACCCACAGAATACAAAATCCTGAGTTTAATAATTCCTAGACTTTGGGGAATAGGTAAAATGCCACCCCCTGTCTTTACCTATTCCACGCATGTCCAAAATAGATAAACACTACCTATCTTCCTCTTAGACAAGTTTTTTCTCTCTTATTTTTTCCTAACAAACTTTCTCACTCATGCAGTAGCACACCTCTCTTTGGTCTTGTAGCATCCCATCACCGTTGAGAAGGGTAGAATAGTAATTTGGAATGGTTTATGAGTGCTTAGGATTGTCTTGATATGTTCATGCATCCACATACACGTGAATAGTGAATTTTGCACATGTAAATGACTGTACATGCATTCATGACATTTCCCGGTATATTTGGT
>JAOSBK010000008.1:18190613-18200913 GCA_027568895.1 Erythroxylum shatona
ACTAATATGGACTATTTTGTAATTTTTAAAAATTTCAGGGACTATTTTATAAATTTAAAAAATTACCCGAAACGGTAACCGGTACTGACCGGTACTGGTACAGTTCCATTTCAAAATCCAATCCGGTACCAAGCCCGATACAGTATTCATAAGTTTGCTATAGATGAAGAAAATAATGGTCAGCACCTACCACCGAGTATTACACTACTTTTCCTTCTAATTCAACCTCAAAATGGTTTTGATGTCGTGAAGCTGATATGGAACAAGAACATGGGGAGGGTTGTTGGATTTTAAAGAGAAAAGACAAATAAGATGGGATAAGATAAAGATTAAAGAATACATAACACTCCCATACTTTTATTATTAAACTTGATTATCTTATATAGATAAAATACAAACAACTAAAATAGATTTTTCAATAACCAAATCTGGCATATAAGATCTAAGGCTCTGATATCATGTTAGATTTTAAAGAGAAGAAGATGAATAAGATGGGATAAGATAAAGATTAAAGAATACGTAACACTCTCATGCTTTTATTATTAAACTTGGTTGTCTTATATGAACAAAATGCAAATAATTAAAATAAATTTTTTTCAACCACTAAATCTGGATTATGAAATAAGATTAAAGATAATTTAAAATTTATTTTAAAATAATCTAAGACTTATTCTAAAAAAAATTTAACAACTTTAAAATTTTGAATTAATTATGAAGAAGCTTGATGATAATAGTGCAGTAGAATGAGGTCATTTTGACGTAGTGCAAACATTGGAGGAGGATCACATTTTGAGGGTGGAAAGCATGCCAAGTGGACGTTCTGATATCTTAGTGAGTTTGAGGATTCAAGTATCGATGAGGCGGATGACATTTTTTACAAAGCTTGGATCAAATGTTGCTACTCTAATTAATAGATTTCTACATGGAATTGAAGCTTTTTGAACCAAGTCAGAGGCGAGAAGGGGACCAAGTTGGTTCTTGTAAGAACAAGAAACTAGATGTAAAAGTGGACGTAGATTTGATGTAAGGTGACTCGTGAATTTGGAAACGAGTGTGAGGATACTGGAAAGAGATAAATAGGCAAAAGCAAGACTTCCAGAGTTTGATGCGATAATGGATATTTGAAGATAAAAATAACTCGAAGGTCAGTAAGTTGTTTGATTTAGTAAATACGTTAAGGCGTTGGTGCAATATGCAATGGACAGATGGAGTTCCTTCATCATCAAGTATCCAGATGGCCTGTTTCAATGTTGTGACATGAGCTTAGATGCTTGCAAGCAGGGATTTTTGGCAGCTTGCGGATAGTTGTCATCTGAAGTCCAGATAGAGAGGCTAGTTGTTAATAGTTGCGGGTACTGATCATATTTTCAATTGCATTGGTAGTTGTATTCTAGAAAATAGAGCAAATTGGAGATGGTTTTCAGAGTACAACAGGTATGGCACGGGGAGTTGTACAGAAATGAGATGGGCACTACTACCAAACTTGCTCAGAATCGTCATCTCAAATAGACCAAATACCAATTGAATCTAATTTTAATTTTATATTACAATTCAGTTTCTTAATCAATAAATTTATATTTTATTACAAGAGTCTGAGCAAGTTTTCAATGGTGACATACTACGACTTGAGCGTAGTACTGCGAGAGACAAGTGAATATTCAAGGTTGAAATGAAAATTCACAGAAGATGAGAAAGGGGATTAGTGGAAGTAAATGGAGAGTTTTTGGATTAAGTAGGGGATGTAGGTACATACAAATTACGTGAACGATCGTATGTCTCCACGTGGTATTAAATTAGACTATATATCCATTTGACCCTTAACCTTGATTTTTCAACTTTTAGCTTCTATTAGCTAAGAACTCAAACCCTGCCAGCTATACGAAGTGATTTTGACTAACTTTTTTTACATATTTTTTCGTACCGTTTAGTCATTCTTTATATAATCTTTTGATTAGATATAGAGCATGTGATTAATATTAAATGTATATGAATCTAATCATATTGATCCTCCAATATTAGTAATTATTTTTTAATGATATTTGAAAATTATTTTGAAAGTTTTATTCCACCTTGATCAATAACTTCTCAAATTAATACTAATAAAAAATAACAATAAGAACCTTCCTAATTACTTTAGGATAAAAAATTCTAAATTAGGCACTCAGCTACCTCTATATAACTCTTGTTATGTCCAATGACCATCAATCAACCGACCCTTGACTAGGATAGGTCATAAATAATATCAAAACGTAACAATTCTGATATAAGATATTTTATAAAATTCAGGTTAAAGGATTGGTTATGCAATCATTATAATGAGTATTTTTATAGATATATAAGAAGTGTTCCAAATGAAATTCCTAGGTCAGTTTAGTGAACTTGATCTCTAACAAATACCTACATGTTTGTTTAAGTATTAAGATCAACTACTTCTTTCATAAGAAATAATTATAATATATGCTAGTATTTTCTTGGGAGCTATCTTATACATTATTTACTATCTTATACATTATTTAAGTAAATATGCATAAGATAAGAGTTACTTTTAATTAATTATGTCATAAATACACAACCAATTGATTGGTTGTAAAGTATAAACTAATAATCTCCCACTTTCATTTGACCAATCACTTACGTATACCAGATCAACATATGAAAATCATGTTACTATTAGAATAGAAGTTTAGTGAGAGAATTCTACAATATTCTCTTAGGGAGAAATTGTTTAAACTTTATAATATTTGGGTCTTTGATAAGACTTTACTCTTTTTACATGCCTAATAAATCTAATATTTTACAATGCCTAATGACTTTAATCATTAGCCAAGATATGCCAGAGGAGGGGTTATAGCTCTATAAGCTATTATTCTTAAGATAATAAACATAAATCCATTTAGATCACAAGGATTGTTTGTCCTCGCATAATCTCTACAGCCTCTTAGTTATCATGATTGAGTTCAAAGTTTTAAAAGGGATTAGGTTAAGTCCCCATTCATTCTTTGGAGTGCCTATGTTAGACCATTTGATCCTAGCTTGTCCTCTTGAGGAGTTAGGTCCTGTCCATAAGAAGTTTTTGAAAATTCTTTGTATGTGCTTAGTACAAAAAATAGGAAGGCCATATGAGCAACCCAAAACACACTTAAGAAGGCAAGAATAAAAGAAATAAGTTGTACTCCATTAGATAGAGATAATTGTTTGCTCTTCCAACTAGAGATTCTAGAGTTTATTTTGTCAATGAGAAAAGGGTACTCCTTACATGCCAATCTTGAGTTTGAAATAGGAACCCCAAGATATGCCACTAGCAGCTGCTGTAATTTGAAACCAGTGATTGATTTAATAATTTGTTACATATGAATGGCACTCCTTGAAAGAAAAATGACACTTTTGGAACAATTAACTTCAAACCTTGCAATTATATTGAAGATTTTGAGGGCAAACAATAAGGTCTTGGTGGAAAATGAATTAGCATTGGTTAATAAGATTAAGTCATCAACAAGCAAAGATTGGATAGCCCAAGCCTCTTACACTTAGAACTAAATTTGAACTATTGGGTCCTCTCAGTAACTCTTTTAGAAGTCTATTAAAGACTTCCATAGCAAGTGAAAGTAAATAGTGAGATACAGGATCACCTTAACAAATAAGTTTCATGCTTTTGATGGTTTTGGAGGACTAGCCATTAATTAAGATTTTGAATGTAGGAGTAGTAATCCATTGACTGAACCACTGTATGTAAGGCTGAGGGAAATCCATAGCAATAATAGTGTTAATGATAAAATCCCATAACATTGTCGTAAGCTTTCCTTAGATCAATTTTGAGGAAGCAATTCTTCTTACTCTTCTTAGTCTTGGAGTAATTTATTATCAACTCTTGCAATAACATTATGTTGTCTCCTAAAACTCTGCCTAGAATGGAAGGTTCCTGAGATTGATCAAGGGAATTGGGGATCATAACTCTCAATATGTAAGTAAGCAAGGATCTTTGAAATAATTTTGTAGAAGGTGTTACAGCAAGCAATTAGTTTATAGTCTGAAAAGGATTTTTGCTCCCCACCTTTAGGAATGAGATTAATGAATGTTCTGTTAAGCTTCGAAAGAAGTACTCCATTCCTAAAACACTTAATAATTTCATTGTCATAATAGGTTTTATGATAGACCAAGTCTTAGCAGAAAAATTTCCATGGAAACCATAAGGTCCAGGAGCCTTGTGAGGATTTAAGGTAAAGATTTTTCAATTTTCATAATGATGACATGTTTAATAAGACTTTCAACTTCCTAAGAAGTTATCTTTAATGATTTCTTTAAGAAACAAAATTTAAGAACAAGAGATAGTGGGAGCATTCATCAAATTAGAGAAGAAGTAAAAGGCACCATCCAGAAGAAGTTAATGACTATTCAATCTTTGGTCACCATACTATAGACAAATAATTCTATTTTTACTTTTCCTAGTAAGTACAACTTTATGGAAGTAAGGGGATTCTCTATCCCCATATTTGAGTCATCTAATATGAGATCTTTGCTTTATCAATGAGTAATCATAGGTAGCAGCCTTAGCAAGGTTACTCATGGGTCTTTTCTCTATATCTTAAAACAAATGAGGAGGTTGGATTAATGTATAATTAAAAATGAATCTCCTCAAGTTTCCTCTTGGTAGTGCTTAGTAAATGATGAGTGTTACCTACATTACACAAGAATAATTTCTTCATTTCCTGTTTGATTAATCTAATCTTTCTTGCAAGGATGAATTGTTTGGTTCCTCTAATGTCTGGACTTATTCCATTCCATAAGGCTTCTTGAAATTCCACTAAATTAAATAAGAATTTGTTGAAATTGAAAGGTATTCTAAGACCTTCAGAGTTTGTTTGGGTAAAAATAATGTAGTGATCTAATAGCTTGTTATTTTTAAATAGTGTGTAGCTTAAAGGAAAGGATTGGAGCCAAAGTTGATTCTCTAAGATTTTGTTAAGCTTTTTCCTAATAAAGAACTCATCATTTTGATTGTTGTTTTAGGAGAAGAAGCAGCCACCTGAAGGAAGATCCATGACCTATGTGTCTTCCAAGGACTTTCTGAAGTCAGGACAAGGCATGCCTACTGATCCCTCACCTTCAGCGTCATCATGACTAATGATTGAGTTGAAATCCCCTATAATCAACTAAGGAGTACTAATTTTCTTTGCAACCTTTTGAGAGTATTCCACAGTGCATATCTTTGATGTATAGTGTTATGAGCGTAAATGAAAGATACATGGACCAATGAGCTTGTCATCTTATCCTTTAACTTCAGATGCATGATCTTATTAGTAGCAAGTTCCACATATATTTGAGCTAGAGTGTTGTCAAAGCATACTATAATTATGCCACTGGGGTGTTGTGAATGATTAATGAACTGCTGCCAATTTCCAAGAAGTAACTTGATGATATTATAATAAAATGCCAGTAATGACAACTTTATTTTCTAATATTTGATCTCTGATCAAAAGCTTCCTATGAATTGCATTTGCAACTCTAACATTCCAAGTTTGAATTATCATTTATGGGATTCCTCTTAATGGGATTTTTTTCGTTATATTGGATCTTCTCCTCCTTACAAGCTTAAAGCTGGTTCTATTACCAACCTCTTCATCTATATTTTCCAGAGATTCATTATTAGAAGTGACTATATCATTTATTGCCTCTTTCTGCCTCCTTGTGAATGACTATTTGATTGTTCTCATGCAGGGTGTTTTTAGGATCAGTGGATTTGGAGAGGACAATTGTTTCCTCTGGATTAGTTTCTATTAATTCATGATATTCTCTTATCTTGAAAACTTTGTTAGTAGGCTTCTATATTTTCTTCTTTCCTATGTTAAGCTTCCAAGCACAACTAAGTCTAACAACATCCTCATTAGGTTGCATATACTTATTGAGCCTAATAATGGGAATTTCATTAGGTAAACTAGTTAAGTCACTTACTAGGATGCAGATTCTAGCATAATTGCTCCTTTGAATCTAAGTTGTAGCCTAATCTATACAGATTAGTTTACAAATGAAGCTACTCAGATGACTAAGACTTGAGGTGGTCTAATACTCTTGAGGTACACCATAGATACAAATCCATATATAAATGCCTTCATGTTTTATATCTTTCTTGTTTAACCCTGGTCTCCACTTTTAGGGGAGAAGTGGTCTGTTATACACATGCTATAGATTAGTTTCTAGTATGTACTTTGTATTCTCCAAGTGAGTGAATTTGAACAAGAATACATCATAATAATTAAAAAGGACCTTGTGAAGACCATGATTTCTTTAATTGCTGAAAGCTCATTCTTTCATAAAAAGAAAGGCAACTCTTTTATCATGAAAGAAACCAACAATGTTGTCATTCCATCTTTTAGATTCTTAAATGAAGGTGAAGCTATTCTATTTCTAGCAACTTCACTTGGGGCTAGGGGCAGGGGGAAGCTAAGTTTAGCTTCTGGTTTATTATCCCCCACTACTTGTACCCATGACCTTTTAATAAAGGCTCCAAATGAAGGGAATTCAATTTGAAGGACATTTGAGGTTGAGGGATCATCTTGGATACTAGCATTTGAAGATGGGAAAGAGTCCATTTTCAGAGGTAAAGATTAATGAACAAAGGACAAATACAAAAATAGCTAGATAAAGAGCTAAGAGGTGGTCTTAACAAGGCATATTGGAATTGAAAAAAGAGTAGGGAGTCGACTGGAGATAGGATAGAGTGCAAGGAAAGATCAAAAAGAGATATGGAAGAAACAAGGATGAAGAAGAAGCAAAGAGCTATAGCTATAGGAGCAACATCGAGAAAATTTATGATAGCATGTTACAGCCTAACATATACAAATTATTTGTATAAACTTGGATCAACTATCTTTACTTAATAGTTTATCTCTTATCATGGTTTATACATTATGGGAATGTTGAATCCATATTCAATCTACATACCTAAAATTCATCATCATCATCAATACCCAGTTGAAGTCTCACTAAGCCGCAGGATCTGGAGAGGTCCGATAGTACGTAACCTTACCCCTACCTAGTAGAGAGGCTGTTTTTGATCAAATACCCAAAAGTGTAGACTAAAAATATATATAATCTCTTTGATATCTATTATTAGAAAGAAAAGTCATACAACTATCTTCTTCTAATGATAACTATTATCATATCTAAGTAAATACCTTAAAATTTTGTTCTTATCTACACTTTTAGTAGGCTAAATTTAGTGAAACAATTCCTTCAAACATAATTTTTTTCTTAATCAAACACATATAAATTATTTGTATAAACTTGGATCATCTATTTTTACTTAAAAATCTATTTCTTATCATGCTTTATACATTATGGGAATGTTGAATCCAATCCAATTCAAATACCCAAAAGCATTAATAAAAAATATATATGATCTCTATGATATCTAGTATTAGAAAGAAAATTCATGCAAATATCTTCTTTTAATAATAACTATTATCATTTCTAAACATATACCTTAAATTTTAGTCCTTATTTTTACTTTTAGTAGGCTAAATTAAGTGGAATAATTTCTTTAAGATATTATACCTTTTAGCTCTAGTTTAAGTAACCACTTGCATTTTGCTATTATGGTGTTCAATTTCATCTTATATGTTGCCTTTAAATTTTCTTATTAATTAATTATAAATTGTCAATACATGTTGTTATCTATAAATATTAACATATCTCCTAAACTTTGTATCCAAGATCCTCAATAAGGTTGGTAGCATGATTGTATAATGGATGTACAACTTTTCTTACTATCATCGAGAACTCTTTTTAAGCCTAACATATTTCTAAGAAATTTAGTTCACTAATACTTAGTATCAACTATACTAAATAAAGGTAATTTCCTACTCAAAACAATAAAAGTGTAAGGAAAACAAGTAAGTCATCATATATCATAATGACCAAATAAGATTAAGACCTTAATTATGTATTTAGTCACTTACACTTGTTTTCAAAATAATAGCCCTCATTACTATGTCAAAAATATCACTCTAATATCTTTAGTGTGGTAGGATCTTAATTAAAATTAATTGATGTTGAGTTTGCTCAAAAATTAACTAAACTTAGATTAAATAGATAACATCTTTAGGAAGTAAGTAATCTTAAGTTTGCTCAACAAATATCTCATTTGACTCATAAACTTGATAAGTGATAATTCTTTGTCAAAACATATCTTATATATTATTCCTAACCCTACCTCTAAATTCATATGATAATGAGTATGTTCATCCAAATAAAGCAAATTTAATTAAAACTGACTATTATAAAACTAAACATATTTAGAAAGTTAGTAATCTTAAGTGTGCTCAATAAGCCTAACAATAATCTATAATTTATTTATTCTAATGAAAAGATAAAAATTATGTTTTAAATATTTAGTTGATATTTAATGAAAAATTTAATTTTTGAATGGTCTCATCAATTTCACAACCTCTATGTAAAATGTCATACATATAAACATTCAGTTCAATATGCATATAAAATAAATAAAATATCCAATTCATTATGAAATTAAAATCATACAATATGCATAATTCAATTTTGTTTGATTCTAGCTATTGAGATAATATTTATAATTTAAAATTGTAACATCCCACCCCCTACTGGAAGGGTAAAATAGGAAATTTGTCATAGGATGGGATTGATAGGGAATAAGTAGTACTGTTCATGCATAATAGGATTGATACACAGTATCAATTGTGCACATGGAATTACTGTATATGCATTCATGATAATTCCCGGTAATTGGGCCTAAAGCAATTTTATTGAGATTAACATGGTTATTGGGTTTGAAAAATTATTTTGACTGATCCATTGACTATTTTATATTTTACGGGATTTTTAGGAATTTTTCTGGATTTTTCCGGAGAAAATTCCCGGACCGGAAAAAAATCGCCAAGTGGCGAACCGGTTGATTTTCTACTGTTATTTGGGACTAAACTATTAAATATTTTGGTGGGACCCATAAGTGGACCCTTAAAACTTATAAGCACCGAAAATTGGGTTGATAAGTGTTGTTAAGTTGGATTTTTTTTATTAAAGTATAATAGTTGAATCTTTTGACTTTTCTTTCCTAAGTGAACTAATGACCTATTGCCACCTAAACCTTCCTTAAATGCTCCCTATCCACCTCTCTCGGTTTTGCTTAATGAGAAGGAAATAAATCAAGTGTTCTTGCTTTAATTCCTTTACCACCCGAAAGCTCTCTCCATTTTTACTCTCTCACCATCGAATTCTCTTCCTTCTCATCAAAGTGTTACCTTCCTCCAATTTTTGAGGTTTGCCTTGCCTTACAACTTAAGTCTTCTATCCATGAGAAGCATATATGGTGGTAGAAGTGAGTAGAGAAGGTGTAAAGTGGGCATAAAGAGAAAATTGAAGATTGAGATCTAAGTAGGTAAGTGTTTAAATTAAGCTTTAAATGGTGTTTTCATGATGGTTTAAGTATGAATTTAATGCCATGGTAGTTAGAAACATTGAATGGGAGTTATGGTGTATTTATTATGATTATGGATGCTTGAATTTAATGAAACTTATAGGTGGAAATGATGGGTATAAGGTTAGGTTGAAGTAAGAATTGATGAAGTAGTATGAATGAGTGGTTTTAGCTTGATTTTAATTGAATATGAATGATTATTCTTGCATAATATTGATGAGGTAAGTGCTGCCAATTTTTGGTAGGTATGCCTAGTGAATGTAGGAATGATGTAGGGATTGATTTTGTGTCCAATTGAGATGCTTATAGTAGTAGAATTGGACTTGACATGATAGGAAGTGAATGGAGTAGTAAAGCTGGAAAATGTGAATTTGACCTACTGTACTGTTTTGATCACAACTAATTGTGTGGTTATCCAAATGAGGCAAGGTTTGTTCCCAAGGAAACTTTGGTTTGTTGGCTACAATTTTGTGTGAAATAGGTGTTGTCTAATTGTAGCTTTAAGATGGTGAATTTTTGCATGGAAAGTCACTGCCAGGGTTACTGTGAACAGTAACCAAGATATAGGTTCTAGAGTTTTGCTAATTTTTCTAAATGAATTGAGAAGGAATTAGAACAAAGAGAATAAATGAAAGTTGAAGCCTATTAAGTTAGCTTTCCAATGCCACTGATTTTGCAATTTTTCGATGTGTATATGAGGAGATATGGACTGATGACGATTGACTGTTTTTATGCATTGACTGAAACCTAGTTGGATTGACACATTTAGTGCACATTCGGATTTGGAAGAATTTTAGTAATTTTTGTGAATTGATTTGGAGTTTGAAATGTACTGAAGAGTTCTAGATGACA
>JAOSBK010000008.1:18201013-18212123 GCA_027568895.1 Erythroxylum shatona
GTTCATGCTTAAAATTTCTCAACTCATCATCCATACTTAATTCACATTCTAATTTCATAATCATCTATATACCAATTTATAATTTAAAGCCATACACAACTCATTTTTCATTTTAATATTTCCACTAAAATTCGGGGTCCAACATGTCTTATTTTTAGACACTCTTATATTTCCTTTCCAATAACAATTCAATTTCTACTCCAATCTTTTCCCAAAATTCCAATGACTCAAAATAATAAATCCTAAAATCATGTATCTAATTTTTCAGTGTCATTGGACAGTCATTTCCAGTACCAGAAACCAATCAGTCTGCCACTTGGCAATTTTTCCGGTCCAGAAATTTTCCTCGAAATTTTCCAAAAAAATTTCTAAAATTCTCCAAAAATTCAAAACTCACAAAGACCCACTCCAATTAAATTTTCAAGCACAAAATCACATTTTTCACAAAAATCACATTAATGCCACAGATACCGTGAAAATGTCATGAATGCATGTACAATCATTTACATGTGCAAAAATCACTATTTACATGTATGTGTATGCATGAATATACCAAGACAATTCTAAACACTCATAACCCGTTCCAAATTACTATTTTACCCTTCCCATCAGTGATGAGATGTTACATATAATACTTCCAAGGTGTATGTTGGGGCATTATAGGGATACCTTATTTAAAGCTATCATTTTCTTTGCTTCGATTATGGAAATCTTAGAGAACCTGAAGTACCCATATTTTAATATAAGGACATATATATCGTATGTGCATCAAATAAGTCCAACAACACAGAAAACATAGTATGTTGAAAAGTGCTATATAGTTAGAGTGTATACCTTCCAAGCATTTTCCAAACTTTGTACTTTGTTCTGATTCTCAACACTGACTTTTAGTGTAGGTGAGCTTAGAAGTTCTACTTGTTACATCAGAGCAATTATCTCAGGATCATCCTTTTTAAGAGAAGTCATTGAAGTTTACTGTTTTGAGCTATTAATAAAGAACAAGTATACAATTTAAGAACTGTCATGGGATTGAAAATTAATGAGAATAGGCTAAATTGATCAAGATAGAGAACTTTCACAAATGGGAAGTATCCCTTTTAGGAATCTCCTACTTGTGTGGTTTTTTAAAAGTAACTTGTACAAAAAAAACTAACCAAATAACATTTGCTTGAGCTAGCTTGCCATTAAAAGAAACCTTATTAGCATTAATCATTAACCTCACTGAACAAATAATATAATTGGCAAAAAATACTAAACGTAAAAATCTCATATAGATTGGTCATACTAGGCCATCTGAAGAGACTGATAAAAAGGAAGGGAATAAAAACAATATAAATGAGAAAGAAGAACTTGATTGGACAGATTGAACAAAAATCTTCTACTTCTTATGTTACTCATGGCCAACGAATGTCCAAACATCCCAACCTTAAGGAACAACACCAACCTATAGTTTTGAGTTAGCAATGATCACAATAGAGTAAGCTCCTGAAACTCTTACAATATAGGCATTACTATTCCCATTGATTTTGCAATATTTGAACACAAATACAACGCAACATGTAAATGGGTATTAGATTAAGAAGCAATAAAGCAAGAATCCAATAAAATGAAAACCAAGAAGAATCAAGCAATCGTAGAAAATGAAATCTAAAAAACATACATAAAATTGAGGAAAAAATAACTTTTTGTGTCAATCACATATTTTGATTATCAAAAAGAAAGAACTCATATTTTCAAATACCTAAACAGAAATAAAGATACCTGATTTCAGAGGGAATCAAACTACTACATTGACCATAAAATGAGGAATGAATTCAAAATATTGTTTGTCAAAAGAATGAGAGAAAGAGAGCGAGAAAAGAGAAACAAAAATTGAAATGCAGATCGAGGAGTTGTGTCTAAAAGGGAAACGAATAAAAATAGGGAAAAAAGGATAAAGTTGTGTATGTATGTGTTTTGAGGAAAATACGAGGGAGATTGAAAAAGGAAGAAGAAATGATAAAAAGGTAAAAGCAATGCCATAACCAAAATGTGGGGTAGTGTGGGGTGGGGTGTGAGGGAGGGTCATTAGTAATTAGGTAAGATAATGTTGATTTTTATTTTTTATTTTTATTTTTTCTTTGGTTAATTGATCACACACATATTTAAATTTGCAAAACTGTAAATATGTGTGTGATCAAAGATCCAAATCAAAAGATGAATTAACCCAATAATGTAATAGAACAAAAAAAGATAAAAGGACAATGTAATTTTTGTGGAGGAGATTAGGTTGGTAGAGAGATTAGAAGAATGGGATGAAAGATATGCATTTATGGCTCGCACTGCCACGCCTTGGTGGGTTTTGTCAGTGGGAAGCTCAAAGGCACGACCAACACCTATGAATGACGGTCGATTGCTAGAAAAGATAGCATCAAAATTGTAGGGAAACTGGAGATGGCGGTGATCTAACCTAGGTTGTGGGTTCATTGACTTGATGGATTACCGTCGCGTTAAGCCTCTCATTTCGTTTATGTTTTTTTGTTCCACTTGAAAAATGTATGTAAAGTGACGTTAATTAGTTTCCGCTTACATGATATAATGTAATATAAAACTATGGCAACAATTCCAAATGTTGCATATATAAGATTTTATTACAAGCTTTTCTAAATTTTATTGTCGTTTCTTATATGTAGCAACAAATTATTATTTTCATTTTTTACCATTATTAAAGGAATCACTTTAAAAACTATTGTATTATGTTAGTTTCTAGCAATACATTTTTAAAATGTTGCAAACATATAAGCACTTTTTGTCGTGGTGGGTCAAGAATGTAATGATAAGAGAAAAATTAAAAGTGACTAATACTAATGAAAAATTAAAAGAGACAAAGCTTAGATGATCCAAATATGTTAAAAGGAGACACAATGATGCTCTAATAAGAAGATGTGAAAAGATTGTCTTTAGAGACTAGAAGAGGAAGAAAAAAGAAAGTCCAAGAAGAACTAGAGGGAGGTGATTAAGAATGATGTGACTTTGCTAGAATTTATTAAGGACGTAGCCCTAAACAAAAAACTTTGGTGTACTACGATAAAGGTTAAAAAGATCTCACATAAAAAGGTCCTTTTCTTTCTTATGTTATTTTAAACATTTTTCTTTAAGGCTTATGTCTTGTATTTAGCTTAAGCATTTAATCTAAACATTTTCATTCTTAGCCTAAATATGTTCTTTAATGACTTGTTTGATTTATTTGTAAACTTTTTTTGATTCTATCAATGGATCTTTCACCTTCGCTTCTTCAATTTAATAAATGTGAAGGCATGAATAAATCATAAGAAAACTAGAATTTCATTAAGCCAAAGAATTAGTTAGAGTATATCACATCCTAGGTTATTTCCACCTAAATCTATATCTATATTAGTTCATAACCACATAAAGAATATCAACATAAAAGAAATAAAGAAACAATATGAAAAATTCATGTTCTTGAATCCTAAAATCTGTAAAGACTTGTTGACTCCTTCCTCTATCTCGAAGGATGGTGAACTCTTGATAAAAAATAATGCAAAATGGTTTCAAAGTAACTTTTGGATGTTTTCTTGGCCAACTAACTTCCCTTTTCTACCCCTCCACTTGTTAAAACCAAAAACCCTAACTTGAAATAAACTATATGGCCCCAAATAGGGGTTCGTATAGCTGGCCATAACCTCTATAAATTTCTACAAAAATAACAAACAATTATTTTGTAACACAATCCTTAACCGAGGTTCATGTATTGTACCATGTTCTACGATGCTTTTTTATACCTTCCAAAATTTCTCCAACTCCATCCTTTTTTTTTCCTTATATTGGCATAAATAAGACCTAAAATATATAAAATTTTAAATTGTTAAATCCTTCATAATCTTCCAATGTAAAACCAATATGTCATGGAAATAGTGATAAAAATAATGTATGTATAATATATATCAAACTCCCTCATACTTAAGCAACTGCTTGTCTTTATGAAAGCCAACTCTTTTCAATCTCAATCAGAAAACAATTTTGAAAAAGTTTTAAATCACTTATATAATCATCATAATTAATATTTTTTATAGACACATAAGTAATGTTTCATATAGAATTCTCATATTTGACAAGTTTAGTAAATTTGTTTTTTAACAACTACCTGTACATTTCTTTAAGTATATTCACTCTTTATTCTATTAGATTGATTACTTCTTTCATAAAGAATAGTTATCATATGTGATGTTATTTCTGTTCTATTAATGTATAATCTTAATAGAGCAATGAATAGAAATAGTTTAGGGATAATACAAAAATACAATATAAATATTATAATTATGATCTCAGCATAAGTTTATTTACAAAATATATTTGTCATGTAAGCTTTATCTTATACGTTAGGTAATTAAACAAGCACTTATAACATATAAATGCATTTAATTAATTATATCACAAATACACGACCAATTAATTAGTTGTAAGGTATAAACTAATAGCCATTACCCATATATGAAACTCTGTGTGCCTTGGTCACATTTATCTTTCTTATCCCTAGGTATTCTTTCACCTTTAATATTCTAACAAAATTTTAAATAAATCTTTAAAACTTTTAGACGTATAAGTTCCTTAACCTTAAAACATGTTTCTATAATAATCAAAATTTATTAACAATATCAAAGTTAATATAAAATAAAGATAAGGATTTATTAAATTGAATATAAATGGAGTTCATTTAAAAAGAAGATTAACATTGAAAGTTAACTTATAAGCTACAAAATGTTAAGTGTTTATTCAAGTTTTTGTAAAAAAATTGAAGCATTTGTTCATATATTTCATATTTTCTAAATAAAATGAATCAACATTTAATTTAAAGAGAGTTATGCGAACAAATAGTTACAGGGTATCAATGGCTAACAATACCATAAACAGTGAGCGGCATAATTTTTGAAAATAAAAAATTCTTTATATTAGTAATAATTTTCATTTAAAATTACCAATTATGGGTCATCTCTCCAAATTTGACTAAAGGTTCGGAACTGGGGCCTCTTTCTTCCATGAAACCAATGTAACAACCAAAACTACCGATAGGATTGGGCAGATGTTTGAAGCATGAAGCACGTGGGATTTTGTTTGCAAAACACCGGGCAAGACTATAATAGGATATGAAGGGCTGTCGCAATTCAAAGTGGAAAAAAAAAAGATGGTTGAGCGAGGACGGTGGTTCCCAATTCATGACTCCGTTTTAAACGCCAGGGGAGGTTCGTTCTGACTTGGGACTCATTGAATTGAAGACTCCTTGGGTTAATTCAAGTTGCACACAAAACGGCTGACATCTATATGCTACTCTTTAATTATTGAAGTTTATTTCACAACTAGGATATCCTACAAACAATGTATTCATGTCTTATATTCCATTAACCACATGTTGGTTTCAATGACTCTTGAGTTTTTTAAGGCTTTCTATTTTAAAAATATTTCCTAAATTAAATAAAAACAAAATAACGCTATTTTGTTTTCTCTAGAATTATGCAGTAGAATATTTTATTTTGATTAAACCAAAAGAAAAGAAGATTCGGCTCAATCTGTTGTAATATGATCCCTCCCGGATTAGGCAAGAAGATTAATCAGATTTGTCTCATAATGGAAACGTTTAACCAAATTAATTAGGGGCCGTTTGCCGGTCAAACTAATTAGGCCATTTTGTTGCTTTTCTCAGAAATAACATTTTGAAAGTAAATTTGCAGAAACGACAAAATATTAAACAAAAAGGAGTCAAATTTTAAAATCTTCCGAGACAAGGACATCCTGGGAGTCTGGGACGCCTTCCACCGGCACTTGTCTTCCAAGATCAAAACCTAACGCCTCCAAGCCACCCAAAACCAAAGCCTATAATGTGTTACATATATTATATATATATGACCCAAACAAAACCGCTACCCCAAAAGAGAGAGCGTGATACCGCGCTCTATTCACTAACCTCTACACCTAACTCTCTCTCCCCTCCCATGTTTCCAACTTTCCTTCCACTACTCTTGTTTTGGCCGGCTCCTTAGAACTGCCCACCCACGTTCCATTTTGGATTTCTCTCAGATACCCATCTCTCTAAGATGGATTTTTTGAATACCCATTTCCCAAAATTTCAATCTTTGCCTCTCGGACTCGTGCTGCCATCTTAAACCCATTTGGAAATCGGAGTTTTGCATTGATT
This sequence comes from Erythroxylum shatona, assembly GCA_027568895.1. Classification (NCBI taxonomy): domain Eukaryota; kingdom Viridiplantae; phylum Streptophyta; class Magnoliopsida; order Malpighiales; family Erythroxylaceae; genus Erythroxylum; species Erythroxylum shatona. Next base: position 18,207,204 of record JAOSBK010000008.1, read on the forward strand.
GAAACCAACATTTTTGTTTAATCCAACATCTTCATTCATGGCTGGGCTAGGAATTCCGTTATTTGACGATAAAAGAGATGAATTTCTCTCAATCTCCAATTTGGGGTCTCAGTGGAGACTCTCCGATGGCCAGTGTTTCCCTGGAGGAGGCCTTTTTGCGAGCGTTAATCAAATGGGGATTGGATTCCCTAACTCGGGTGATAACGGTAATATAAAGTCGCTCTACACTGATTTGTGCGAGAAGTATTTATCAATTATAGGGGTCCAAGAAGAGGAAGGGGGCTTAAAGAAGAAGGTTAGTCTAAAGTTGAAGATAAAGGTTAAAAACCCTTCTTTGAGACGGTTAATTAGTGGAGGGATAGCTGGAGCCGTGTCGAGGACTGCCGTTGCTCCTCTGGAAACTATAAGAACTCATTTAATGGTAGGGAGCAGTGGGCATACAACAACCGAGGTGTTCAATAATATTCTAAAGACTGACGGATGGAAAGGGCTGTTTAGAGGGAATTTGGTTAATGTGATTCGTGTTGCGCCTAGCAAGGCTATTGAGGTAAATCTTATGGTGACTAATTGATTGTTTGATGTTAATTATGTTTGCATTACACGTGTTCTGTGTAGGGTTGTTAGCTTTAGCCTGTTTCGTGCAGAGTTGTTAACTCTAGCCTGTAAATCTGTTTTCCATGAATACACGGGCATGTACCGGCTGATGTTTGGCAATTATATGTTAAAGGGTCCTAAGGCAGCTTTCTTCTTGTTTAGATCTTTGTTTCCTTTATGCCACTAGTATCATTTTCTTTTGCTTCTTTGACGGTTTAATTGGCATTTGGAGGGCGTCAACCTTGGTTGATTGGTTATGTACCTTCGTTTGGTTGGTTGTTTCTAGTTTGAGGTTGTGAACTCCAACTTACAAGATAATTTGCAAGCCGTTTAAAGGTTAATAGTCTCCCTATATTTGCCCTTTCAAATACCACCACAGTGAGTTCTGCAAACATGTGCTTTTTAATCCCCGATACAATATAATGAGTTTCTTAGTTTCTCTTATTATCAGTTTTGGTTTTGTATCCCTTATTATGAGAATACTTACTCGCCCCATTTGACACTAATTATGTTATGTCATGTCAGAATGCAAGAGATTCATTTAATTTTATTAGTTTCTATTTAATCCATAACTAGTCCATGGTATCAACTAACAACCATAGAATTAACTAACAACAGTAGTTGGACAAGCGTGTGCAAGGGTAGACATTGTATTCCAATTTGTGGTTTTGTTTTGGTTACTCTGTGGGCGTGCTAGCAGTACAACTATGCAACTAATCACGTGGTGCTGCCTAGCTGTTTGGACTTGCAGTTGAATTGATGTGAAGACCAGCTTCCTGAAATTTTAGTTGAAGCAACCTTTTAGAAACTTTGGGAATCAAGTGAAACATTATGTGAACCTGAGATTGCATCTCATCCAGTTAATGCAATAAACCAGTCTACTTGATGAATCATTTTAAACAACTTATTATCGGGAAGCTTCGCCTCATTTACCTACTATGTCACAAGGACTTTAATTTCTCAGCCAGGCAACAATGATTATCATTATGTTTCTATATTATGTTCATCCTAGAGGTATTGTTTCATAGGTTGGATTTTACATTGAGAACTCACATTATCAAGTTAGAGATTAAAATAAGTCATCCAAATTGGTATTGCATGTTATGAAGTATCCAATCTAATCTTATGTTGTCTGCATCCGAACAGCTGTTTGCATATGATACTGTTAACAAGAATTTGTCACCCAGACCTGGGGAGCAACCTAAAATTCCCATTTCTGCCTCATTAATAGCTGGAGCCTGTGCTGGAGTGAGTTCGACAATTTGCACATATCCACTTGAATTGGTGAAGACCCGTTTAACCATACAGGTATATGGAAAATATATAATTGAATTTGGAGCAAATGTTGTCTTGAGCTTCTAATGAGATCAGATTTATTTGTCAGAGAGGTGTTTACAAAGGCATAGTAGATGCATTCTTAAAAATATTACGAGAGGAGGGGCCTGCAGAACTCTACAGAGGTCTTGCTCCTAGCCTTATTGGAGTTATTCCATATGCTGCTACAAATTACTATGCATATGACACATTAAGGAAAGCCTATAGGAAAATATTTAAGCAAGAGAGGATCGGCAACATAGAAACCCTTTTGATTGGATCAGCAGCCGGTGCTATCTCAAGTAGTGCAACCTTCCCACTTGAGGTGGCTCGCAAGCATATGCAGGTAGGAGCTCTTAGTGGGAGACAGGTGTACAAGAATGTGCTTCATGCACTAGCGACTATACTCGAACAAGAAGGGATCCAAGGCTTATACAAAGGGCTTGGACCTAGCTGCATGAAGCTGGTACCAGCTGCTGGGATTTCTTTCATGTGCTATGAAGCATGCAAGAGAATTCTCGTAGAGGATGATGACGAATAAGAGATTAAGCTGATGCCTGCCCGAGTAAGATGGTTCACATCTATACTGAGTTTTGAGTTTTCTTTTTCTCAAGTGGAAGAACCTTGTTTGGGAGACATATGGTCTTTACTTTCTTTTTCTTGTTCGAAAGAAAACATGCTCAATGTTGGCTGACATTATTGGCGTTGCTATTACATTGTCAATTGCAACAAAGGAAAAACACAATTTTGTACTTAATTGAAGCCATCAACATGTTTCAACTACAAAGATCCTTGACAAACTTTTCTGAAACAAGAAACGGTTCAAAGATCCTTGACAAACTTTTCTGAAATAGTACTCCAATCATCATCATCATCATCATTCAGTTTAAAATCTCGCAATGAAGCAGGGTCTGGGAAGGTCCAATAATACGCAGCCTTATTCTTACATAATAAAGAGGTTATTTTAAGTGGACCCGCATACAAATAAGACAATATAAGAATATAAGAATGATTCAGTATTTCAATCAATTTCATCAAAAGTCTGCAAAACACTACTAGAAATAACTAAGTCCAACGTCTCAGTTACTGCAGTATTAGCATTGCGTGTGCTTTCATAGTTTTTAGAAGCATGTGGTTAACCCAGTGGGACAAAATAAGTCAGATTAATGGCAAGGCTAGGTACTCAAGTATGTAAAAGACAAGAGCCTGATTTTACAAAAAGAAAAAAAAAAAGAAGAAAATCCCAAAAAGTGTCCGCAACGGAGGATCTCAAGGGGCCTAAAAAGTAGTTTATGTTCAACTAGGCTCTTCGTTGTAATTGGCTTCCTCTGTAGCGGCAGTCATTAAGTCATCGAATTTATCTGTCTTCCCCAGCAATATTTCGAAGGAAATCCATGTTAACCTTTGGATCCCAAAATTGGCAATTTCTGGAGCGCAGATTATGCATTTACACCAAAAGAGTGCCTATTCTGAGGTAAAGCAATTTAGTTTGGACAACCAGGACACTTGGAAGAAAATACTTAATCCTATTGACAAATTAATGGGCATGTTACTCTCTCAAGAACTTTAATTTATTATAGAATATTCGAATGGAAGCAAGCAGAGTGTGCCCCTCTGCTGATAGTAAAGGGGCAGATGCATAAGGTACACTTTTTCCGAGTTACAAAACATGGCCATTGTAGATGTAGATTGAGCTTTCACAATGACTGTATCTCATAAATCCCAAGTTCTTCAAAGGTGGAGCTAAGAAATACCTTTGCTTTAGGAACAGGACGTCCTCCTGTTTCCTTCCTCATGATATCTGCGCATATAAATGATAATTTTCAAGCGGTCAGACTTTGAAGCAAATGGAAAGAAGAATAAAAACATCTTACTCTTCTCAACAGCAAGACCATTATTCTTCAAGATCTCTGAAATGGTAACTAGTGCGGATTGCTCAAGATTGGACAAGGAAGTTAATGCGACAAAGCTATAGAAAAGAAAAAATATAGGAGGAAAAAGGAAAATACCCATCCCGAGCGCAGAGAGCTGTACCTCATTGTGTTGCTGCAACAATGATGAGCAAGTGAAACAGTATCAGCGAACAAAAAATGCAAGTGGGAAAGCAAATCCAATTTAAACAAAAAAGCAAAAGCAGAGACCTTGGCGAGATTGACTTAGAAGCTTTTTATCGGCAATTCCCAAAATACTCTCTTTCGTCACCAAATAAACTAAACTTAATCACAAGCCCGAAAAGCTACCGGCCCAATCCTGTTAAACTTTTATTTTTTCTATCGTTGAAATTAAAATTTTTCTAACTCTGCAATTTTCTTTTATGTTAATTATAATTTTTAAAGGCACCTCTTTTTTTCTTTTTCTTTTTTTTGAGATAACCCTACACATAATTACACTCAATTTGTTGCGTACATACACAACCCCTCACTTCACTATGTTATAGCAAAGAGAAATGAAGCTGGAAATATCACACACTGCTTAATTCTTCCAAGTCCAACCAAACGACTTTGGTGAATATGTTCTTTAACAAATTATATCCCAATCTCTATTAGAATTCAGAAGTAACTTCTTTTCTAAATCATAAATTAATGAATTTACATAATGATTATCATAATTTAATTTCATCAAGTTATCTCCTTTTTGTTGACCTGACTAATCCAACCCCAATTCCAAGTTCAAAATATAATCATCAACATTGGTATTTTTGTTATATTTCTAAACTCGTGGTTCTGCTTATAAGATAAGGCAGTTCATATCCCTAGATTGAGTTGATATAGATTTAAGCATATCTAGTTTCCATTCTTGTGTTGAAATAAGAATAGCCTTTCACGGTATTTCCTATCTGGGCACTTCAAGATCTAATCCATTCTTGTGTTGAAATCAAAGTTATGAACATCGTACCGGATTTGGTTCTGGAACGGAACTGTACTGGTATCGGTCGGTACCGGGTACCGTTTCGGGTAATTTTTTAAATTTATAAAATAGTCCCTGAAATTTTTAAAAATTGCAAAATAGTCC
>JAOSBK010000008.1:18212223-18230250 GCA_027568895.1 Erythroxylum shatona
AATAAATAATTACATAAATAACAACAGTTAATAATAATATCGAATTTAATAATGTTATGAATAATAATAGACATTTTATTTCAAATAATACATTTATTTATCATAAGTAATATACTGAACTACAAACCTAATCATAATAATCATATAAATAAAATAATTACCATTTATAAATTTAAAAATATTAACAAAAAAATTTACTTTATTAATATAAATAAATACAACTATAAAAGCCAGCCTCGCGAGGGCAAGGACGAGGGCGAGGGCTCGCCGCGAAGACGAGGGGCTCGCCCTCGTGAGGCTGGCAAAAAATGATCAGCCTTGTGAGGGCGCGAAACGCCAAGAATGTGGCTAATCTCGCGAGGGCGAGGGCTAACCATTTTCAGCCAGCCTCGCCTTTTTAGGTTTTTTTTTTGCAAAATGGTCCCTGAAGAATTTGAATTTTTGCAAAATAGTCCGATATTTTCCGAAAACCTGAGTACCGGCCAATACTCACCGGAATTTTTCTCCGGTATATTTTTACCCGTACTGGTACTGTTTTCCCACCGGTACAGTACTGTATTCATAAGCCTGGTTGAAATAAGAATAGCCTTTCACGGTATTTCCTATCTGGGCACTTCAAGATCTAACAAATGTCTTCACTCACAAGAAAGATTAACTTCATCTGATTATCGTTATTTTCATATACTAACATAATTAGTAGGCTTATAACATGAATTTTTCACTTCTTAATTTTCAAACAAAAGACGAAGAAGAATTTTCACTTCTTTAGCAGAACACAAAAACAGCTCGACAGTAAATGGTATGAGCTTTATCGAGAGCAACTAGTCCACAATTACGAGACACTCGGAAACAATAAGAACACCTAGCAAAGTGCCAAAATATGTAGATTGACAGATATCACCTCCCAAACTCCCTTTCTGGGTACATAAATGAATACGATAAATCATTTGACTTGTTATATACAGGAGCAAGTAACCTGAGGAGAGAAGAGAGGGTTCCACAGCTGGGTCTAGCAATTGATGCCACATTGACCATTTGCGGAAGCTTTAGCGGCATCAGTTGTGAAGGGGTCGATCCGCACCCACAGCAAGGAGAAAATGGAAGCAAGCAGAATGGACCACACAATGACAATAGTTGGCGTGCGATTTTGGCGACCCAGTAAACCTTTCAGGAAAGGATACAAATGGGCGACCACCCATAAAGCAAAGAACAGCTTGCCAAACAGAGGACCCCATGACTGGTATCCGCTGTTTATAGCATATGAAACCCCAGCTACTATACCCACCAAATTGACAATAATGACTGTGGTTGGAGGGATAAGAAGAGATGTCCATTTAAACACGTACAGCTCTGCAAAGTCTCCATCATCATCCGATGCCTTTGAAGTGACAGTAAAGTTGGTATCAATTCCTGCAAGCACTTTCAGAAGCCCCTGGAAGACAGCAAACAGATGAGCTGAGGTACCACCAATCACCCAGAATTGTTCATTCCTCCACCAGTCTTCAATACTGACGCCACTCCATCTAAGCTCAAGTATTCCAGTGGTGAAAATGGATATGAAAAGGAGAATGAACCACATACTAGCGAAGTTACTTATCTGAAAATTTTTAAGAATTCATGGCACAGCAAAGTTAGTGTCAATATAATTTTCTTGTAAATGGTCAACAACTGAATAACAATTTTACCTACCTCAGGAATGATAAATTTATTTGTGAGAAGACAAAAAGCAGGAAGTGTGCAATAAGCAAGTAGTGGGATAGAAGTGAGCGGATAGACTATGGTATTTATGTATGCTATCCTTTCCAAAAGTTTCAGTCGCCCATTGTAGCCATACCAAATGGGACAATGCCTGCTTAGTAAAATTTCAATTGAACCCAAGGCCCACCGAAGGACCTGATTCAACCGATCAGAAAGATTGATTGGAGCAGAACCCTTAAATGCTGGACGTGGAGGCATACAATAGATGGATATCCAACCACGAGCGTGCATCTTGAACCCAGTTAAAATATCTTCAGTAACAGAGCCATATATCCATCCAATCTGCAAGCAGTCCAAGAAGGATCAGCCGATATACATATACAATAAAATGAGATTGAAGTAGCACCACAAAACTTCCTGCTAACTAACCTCCTTGCCCCATTCGGTTTTATCTTCATATCCACAACTAATAACATGTATAGCCTCCTTCAGAAGAGTGGCAGGATTGGTTGAAGGCGGAATTCCTCCTTGTTCCATAAATGTAGCAGCAATAAACACTGGAGATTGACCAAAGCGCTTCTCCAAACTCTTCTGAGACATAAGAAGTGATCTCTCGTCATCATATCCTGAAAAAATAAGGAAAAGTTTAACATGCTATGTTAACTTCCAACACTATAAAGTTCCTTCATTAACTAGTTTAAGGGGAAATTTATTAATAACAAGTCACTAAATGTGAAGTCACAAAAACACAATTGTTGAAGAACTAGAGATATTATAGAAAAATACCTTCAACACCCTCCTCAATGTCTTCCATATTGAAAATGGGGATGGTGGATTCAGTTCGCTTTGCTGCCCTCTTCTTGTCAACATACTTCTTATTACCACCTTTCCCCTTCTTTCTTGATCCACAACAACTCTTTACAATGATATTTGGCTCCAAATCTTCCTCAGTCAACACAGGATCATAACCATACAGTGCTTGCCTGTTGAAACAACAACCAGTTCCCACATAGACTGGACCTTGAATACCATCCTGCCCTTTCAAGTTGATCTGAAACACAATGACAATACAAGGTTGATTACAAAGTGTTATCAGCAAAATAAAATTGGATTATCAGCAATGCATCAAAAGCAACTTACATCAAAGAAAACAATATTGCGATTGGCATATCGATCATGCAAATCAATGCCATCGAAACGTTGTGGGAATTGCACATAGCATGTCTTCTTTCCAAGTACAGGATCCATTAGGAAACACATGGCTTCTTTAAGAGCTTTGCTATTGTTGAAGTAGTGATCACAATCAACATTCAACAGATATGCACCATTGGTCAACACAGCTGAAACTCGAATCTATTAACAAAAAGCGGGTTAGTTTTCATACAATTATACTGCAGATTTATATATCCAGCAGTTAGGAATGTTGAAAGAATCACATGCATTCCTGTCTGCAAAATGGAAAAAAAAAAAAACCTATAGTGCGGGATCACTGATAAAATGAGAAGTAGTATCAGATTATAGGAGGCATAGACTAACCAATGCATTCATTGCTCCAGCTTTCTTGTGATGTTGGAAGCCAGGTCTCTTCTCACGAGAAACATAAACAAGTCGGGGGAGTTCATTTCCATCAGTGTCAAGCCCCCCACTATGGCCTAAAAACACTTGTATCATTCCCGGATGATCCCTAGGATTATTTCCAGGCCAAGGGGTGCCATCTTGCATTGTCCAGCCTTCTTCTGGCATCTTTTGAGCTTTGGCAACAAGGGCATTGATACGCACCTTGAATTCTTCATATTCTCTCTTTAACAAAAAGAAACAAAAAATTAATTCTCTCAATAAAAGTTTAAAACATGGGACAATACTTAACATCACAGGAATAAGGAATTGTAGCTTACTTTCATTGCTCTCCGTTCTTTGACAAAAGAAGGCTGTATCTTGTCCTTCAAATAGTCAATCTTTTGGGCAAAATAAAATTCAGGTGCTCTGGGCTCAATGTTGTGCTTCTTGCAAAATGGCACCCACTTTCTTGCAAACTCTGCAGTTTCTGAAAGGGCTTCAAATGTCAGCATTGCTGAACCATCATCTGAAACATAGCAAGACACTTTGTCGACAGGATAGTCAACAGCTAGTATGGATAAGACAGTATTTGCTGTTACAAGGGGAGGTTCTTTCAAGGGATCCACAGTACTGACAAAGATATCAACAGGCGCCAGTTGTGATGGTTCTCCATCGCGATCATATCTGCGACACATAAGTTACAATTATTAAGGCAATAACATTATCTGCTCCATGCATAATCACAATACCTTCTGTCAAACCCTTATTCAAATCTAAGCTACCAACCTGAGGGCAAGCCTGTCAAGATAGGTCTCACGATTAACAGGACACCACTTAGGGAACTGATCCAAAAGCCAAGACAAAGCAAACCAAATCTCACAGATAACTGATATAAGCCACAAGGGGTATGCATCTTTGACTGGGTGAGTTGCACGATATTGTAAGAAGAAGCCCAAGATAATGAGTCGAAGTATGATCACAATGCGATAAGGAGTCAGGTGAGATGAGGGGATGGGTACCACACGACTCAAAGGTTGTCTGGCATCATCAGCCCTAAACAAAATGAAGAATGTGGTATCAAATGCTTAATTTTATATCTTAGTTAAACATGAAGCTATTTCATGCTTCATAATCAGTAGACTGCAAGCAACACGCTTCAAAGGAACTCAACTAGATTAAGCCCAAATCACAAAGTAGTTGGAAGCATCACAAGTGTTAGCTTCTCCATACATTATGATGACAACATAAGACAAGAAATCAGAAGCAACTTTATGGTGATAGCAAGGTCTGTTTCTATCATCCTGGAAAAGAAAATCTTTCCTTTTCACCACAAATAGCTCAACAAGCTTTTTCAAACATCTTTATGAAATGGATTTATCTTAGTAGAGCATTCAAACCTAAAGCAACTAAACTAAATATTTTATGCAGGGAAGCTCACATTTGGAGTTCTTCCCCATTAGAACCTGTGCCTTCAATATCTCCCTTTCCTTCACTGTATCTATTGGTCATCTGCATCATATTTTTCTCCTGTTTGAGTTTCCATCCTTCAACTCTCTCCTTCCAGTCAACATTACCAAGGCCATAGGAGTTCAAGTCTTTTGAAGGGTCCACAATTCTGACAGGAACTGTGACACAAAATGGTTAATTTAACGCAACTGGAAGCCGTATGCATGATATAGAACTTTGGTATGAAATTTTACATCAACCTAATCAGGCAAGTCTGCATACCTGGCTGTCTTGGATCTATGTAGGGAGATGAGTGAACATTCCTCTCAGCAGGGCCCAATGGACCAGAAGTAGTCCTTACAGATTGTGTATCAGGTGTAGCACACGGGATTTCACCAGATACCTGACAAATATAGCTAAGTCAACCAGCAGAAGATTTTATAGTCCAATGCAAGCCATTCATACCAAGAAGAAAATAACTTATCTAACTAGCACAAAAAGAAAAAAGAAGAAGAAGAAGAAAGAGCATTCTTCCTTGATATTTGTTTTAAGCAATTAATATGAAGACAGAAAAGTTAACCCAGGAGTTCTAATTCAGCAAAGCTTTCAATAAAATGAATGGCAACAATGCCAATCCACAAGATACTTGAGACTCTCAAACACCTGCTATTTAGGTGCCTTGTAGAACAGAAAGCTTTGTCGAAATGAAATGCAATCAAACCAATCTGTCATAATACACTCTTTTACGAATAAAAGGATGCTTTGGTCAATGTCAGCATAGTTTACGAATACACATCCACAATAACAACAATTTGCATATAGAAGGACTAAATAGTACTCAATTTGCATACCGGCTGCCCATTTGTCAGAAGGGGAATTGGTTGTTGAGACTCATGCCTAGAGGATGAAGAAAGATCCACATCATCACTGTGCCACTGGCGTCTAGTCTTGCTATTGCCCTGAGCATAGTCAAACTCATTCTCTAGATCATCAATATCATCTTCATCTTCATCTCCATCCACGCGAGGACTACCTGAAAAAGAAAGAATCATTAATAAAAATCATCAATAAAAACCATTGCTAAAGATTAAAAAGAAACTATTAGCAATCAAGCCAACCTTTGTGTCTCTTATATCTAGTCTTGCACTGTGGACAAGACTGCGTTCCATCTTTTCGCTCATACTCATAACAAGGACGGCATACTGGGAAGGCACATTCATTGCAAGCAACAAAGATGTCACCAGTAGTTGTAACTCCAACATTGTCACCACAAATCTGACATGTTTGGCCATTTAAATTCTTGAGTGGTTTGGGCTGCATTACCACCAAAAAATAAATGTATTCATCATTTTCCCAACACAACGCTGAAAATGAATGGCTACAAAAGAGAACCAAACATATGACAAAAGTGACACAACAAGTCTTCAGAAAAGTATATCTAAAGCCATTGCAGCTTGCGTAGTAAACTCCATGAAAAAATTTAGTTAGGTTAAAAGCAAGCTACAAGATATTAGTCATAACGTCAAAACAAGTTATATCTTCTGTCATAATGATCCAATCTCTGGTCCCCCATTGCCTGCAAACCATAGATCTTGGGGCATTTGGTCTCAGAAAATTCTCAGTTTGCATTACAGAAACAGACGTATATACAAATAAATTTTAGAATGTGAAAAAGGAAACGAAAAAGACAAGCAACAGATATTTGGTCATGTATGATAGATCGCATGACAGTAAAAAGTAAGATCAACCCCTTTATGGAATCAAGCAATATGTTAGGCATTTTTTTAACAGTAAACGGAAAATATCTTCCCAGAGATCTAACAAACAAATGCAAACGACTCACGTTTTGAGAACCGACTAAAGATCCGCTCGCAGTTTCTAACAAAGCGACAAGAGGGGAAGATAAGAACCCCAAAAGACGGTAATTTTAGAACAATGCTCGAACATTTACAGAAGTTAACACAAAAACAAGTTCAAAGCTCAATCTCACACCACCGCGCTGGAATTTTATACATAGTACTAAAGAGTCAACAGATCCAGAAATGACTGCCCAACTTAAAACGAAACTGAACAGTCAATCTCAAAAGCAACTGAAGATCAACGTCCAACTGAAAATCACTTCTGCAAGGCAGCAGCTAGATCTCAAAACAATAATTTAACTACAGTAAAGATCCAATCCATCCACTTAAAATCAACAAAGACCAAGAAGCTAATGTCCTGGAGTAGAGAAAGGGTCATTCTCAAAAACTCCAAGGGAAAAACAAAAGCAAAAGCAAACAAAACACATTTATACACAGCTCATAGTGAAAGAGTGAGAGCACAGAACACAAACCCCAGAATCGGAATCGTGGCGGATGCGGACAAGCTCGTTCCTCCGGTAAGAACCGGCCACCATACCCGCATTGGCTTCCATGATGTGTGCACCTACGCCTAGAATGAATTACACAGGCGGATCTAGTGGAAGATTTGGCGGTGAAAAAGAGAAGAAGATGCACTTGAGTCTTCGCCCACTCAATACGCCATCTCTTTCTCTCTCCCTGTCTGTGTGCGTGTGCGGACAACTTAGCTATTGTAGTAGCGGGCTCTGTCTGTGATCTCTCCAGCTGGCTTTCGATTTATCAATTATATATCCTTTTGTTTAATTACTTAATACTTGCTCTCACTTCTTTTTCATTTTTCTTCTCTCTTTTATATTATCCACTTATGCTTGCCTGTATATATATACATGTAACATATGTACGTGTTACCGCTCGAACCGGTTTCCCGCTTTTCTTAGCCATTCGGCCTTACGATTGCAGTATATTCGTAATTTATAAATAACAATAATGGCTAAAGTTAGTTACTCATAATAATGAATGTTATGGTAATTAACAGATTTTATTGAGATTAAGTGTCATTTAAGAGAAAAGATTAGGTATAATTTATATGTAACATACCCCTTTTAATTTGAATCAGATACAATATTTTCGCGTTGAGCAAAGTTTAACAGGTGAGTCACGCTCAACAGCTAGGACGTCCCTTTCCGATTACAACAACCAATGCCTTACATGACGTGTCAATTTGTGATTGATTTTGTATGCCCCTAACCACTTTTGCTAATTACACACCAATCGCCTACCGACAGTGCCTTGGCTCTCTCCTAATTCTGAAATTCTATTTGCTAATAACAGCCTGTCCCCAGTTACCGGCTATTGTCCGTAGGGTTAGTTGGCCACGCTACTAGCTAGTGCCTAGTGGCTGTCGGTGCCCTGTATAACTCTGAATTTACAACTTAAAACTTACGACGTAAAGATTTTGGCCAGAAGGTTCAATCTGATCTACCTTGTTCCATTTTACATAAATTTTAAAAATTGAAACAAAAGTTAGCCCCTTTTTTTTTGTAAGGTCTGGTAATAATAACTATGCTATCTATTAGCAAAATTAACGCCAACTAATGTTAATAAATTGAATATAATAAAATGAAACAGAACGAAACGAAACGGTTTATAATATAATAAAATATAATATAAAGAAAAATTGTTTACAAGGGATAGAAAGATTCATAATATAATATAGTAAAATATTATTAAAAAGATGGATTGAATGAAATGCAATGTAATGTATAATTACTGGTTATTATATCCCTAATACTAAAATGATTGTTACTAGAGGTTTAACGCTATGATTTGAAAACAAAAATTATGTTCAATTAAAAAGTCACGGTTCAAGTCACAACCGCGATAAATAATTTTTCATATTTTTTTTCTATTTTAAAATAATAAAAGGTTTATTATTTTATTATTAATTATATACAATTTATTATTAATTATATACAAACTTATTATTAATTAATTATTTTATTCTATTCTATTCTATTATATGTCATTTATATTTAAAAATAATTTATTTTTATTTATATAAAAATATATACAAACAATCAAAGACTAATTTTTATATATTTTCTATTTTCATTAATAAAAAATTTATTAAAATTTTTATTTTATTATTAATTATATACAATTTATTATTAATAATATAAAAATATTACTATTAGGGTAAGAAGAAATAATATAAAAATATTATTAATCATATATAATTTTTGTGGACCATAAGAAATGAGTCTGGGGAAAAATTATTGAAGGTATATTAGATAGTGTGTATTTATTAGTTTACGTTCCATACTAAACCTCCCAAATCAGATGTTACTTATTTTTACTGTTTAGGATAGAAAGGAAGGTAACATAAAGCCCTCCGCTTTCATTTCATTCCGTTTCATTCTATTATGAAACTCTCAACTAAACAATAGAAGTGAGTTACGTTCTATCATATTCCATTGCCAGCCCCTCAACCAAACAGGACCTAAGGAATCATAAATACTTCAGTATTACTACCGCATAACTCTCCTTTGTAATGTAATTATCAACAAATAATAAAAATCAAATCAAAAAATAAAACATGTCAAATAAAATAGTCAAATTATAAGATACTTTGATGTGATTAATTTCAATTTTCTATTATTCTAACAGTCAATAGTTTATTGTATTTATTTAATTATTAGAAGACGATAAAATCTTATATTAACCCTAAAAGCCAACTTAGGTGTTTCAATCCTAACCTTGCGTAATAAGCATGCATATTTTGCATTCCAAACTTGCCTTACCTTCCCCATACTTAATCATTTTTTCAAAATCAAATTAAAATATGAGCAGGTATAGAGTCGAGATGCTTAAAATTTACAAATCTACTGGTTGTCAACTTGTTAATTTACACTTGATGACCTGTAACAATCTTTTTACTTGACAGGCCATTTAGATTTCATCTTTTTGTTTTTTCACTTGTTATGTTTGGTTGTCTAATTCAAAGTTATAAATGATAAACATTATGACTCAATACTTTATAGCATTTAACACTTTTAATTTATTAAATTAAAAATATTAATATAACAACATATTACGTGAAAGTCTCCTCTAAGGCAATCTATAAAAACTCTCCAAAATCTTTAAGACATAGGCCAAAAGAGCAAAATAATCCCTAATGGTTTACACTAACATCTGAATTAGATTATAATGTTGCAGGGTATTCAAAATAAACCCTAACGTTTACAAAACTTTCAAAATGAACTATAATGTTTGAAAAACGTTCAAAATGAACCATAACATTTAGAAAATATTCAAAACAAACCCTAACCACTAACAGTGTTAAGTTGTCAATTAACTTCACACTGCTGACGTGACAAATTTTTTGTTGATGTTTACACCATTTTTATGTTCTAATAGAAGCTAAAACCTTGATCGCTTAGGAAAGGTGACAGTGAGAAATTGCAATTTTGGAAAGTAGAGTGATGGCCAAGAGTGGAGTATGCATCACCTTGGAACGTCTTTAGAAAGCAGTGATGTTGTCAAGAAAGCCGAAAGTCGACCATCAGTTTGTATCTCTATTGAACAATTTGGTAACTATTAGAGAGAGAGAGAATAACATATTATAACTAAAACTAGAAAAGAATTAATTCATTAATTCAACATTGTGTATATATACATCATCAGTGAGTGACTAACTCAGTTTGTTAGGATGTTAAAACTAACTGTACAACTAAACAACTAACATATTTACAGCTCATTAACTATCTTTCACACACACCCCCTAAGTTGGAGATGGATGAGTAATCAACCCCAACTTGACACTAATGTTGTTGAACTGAGGAGCTGCTAATGATTTAGTAAAAACATTAGCAACTTGCTCATGTGTTGAAACATATCTTAGAGTAATAAATCCTTCCTGAAACTTGTTTCTCCTTATATGGCAATTAATCTTTAGGTGCTTAGTCCTCTCATGAAACACTGGGTTGGCTGTGATATGAAGAGCAGACTGGTTATCACACCAGAAATCAATCGGAAGTTGGATTGGTATTTTGAAATCCTTGAGCAAATAAGCAAGCCATTGAAGCTTATATACAATTGTGCCCATACTTCTATATTCTGCCTCACAACTAGATCTTGACACAATATTCTGTTTCTTACTTTTCCAACTGATCAAGGAACTTCCTAAAAATACACAGTATCCACTCAGATTTCCTAGATACTGGGCAAGATGCCCAATCATTGTCACAGTATCCTGCCAACTTCAAACTACTTTCACCTCTATAGAAAAATCCTTTCTCTTTAGTTCCAGCAAGAAATCTCAACACATGCATAGCCCCGTCCCACTGAGCCTGTGTTAGAGAAGTCACAAACTGATTGAGTTGTTGAACAATAAAGGTTATGTCAAGCCTGGTCATATTCAGATATAACAGCCTCCCAACTAGCCTCATGTACTTGTATGCATCCTGGAGCATCTCACTTTTCTTATCAAACTTATGATTTTTGGGCAGTGGAGTTGCAATAGCATTAGATTATATAAGTTCACAATTAGCTAGAATGTCCTTTAGGTACTTCCTTTGAGAAATAAGCATACCTTCAAGTGTTCTAGTTATTTCAATACCTAGGAAATATTTAACATTTCCCAAATCCCTGATGGTAAAAATGGAACGGAGAAATTTCTTCATAGCAACTATGTCTTCTTCATAATTTCCTCCAATTAACACATCATCTACATATACCCCGAGAGCAATAAATCCACCTTTATTTTCCTTAGTAAACAAACAATGATCATTCACTGACTGAGAGAATCCATAGTTTAGAATCTGAGAACTCTGAGTTCCATTCCCTAGATGCTTATTTCAAACCATAAAAGGACCTCTTTCATCTACACACTTCTCCTTCTCCTGCTTTTGTGTAACCTTCTGATGGAGCCAGATAAACTTCTTCCTTTATATATCCATACAAGAAGGCATTATTAATGTTTAACTGATGAGTAAACCAGTTTTTCACATTTGCTAAAGCAAGAAATGTTCTTACTATTACTAAATTAGCAACAGGTGAGAAGCTGTCAAAGAAATCAACACCAACTGTTTGATTGTACCCCTTGGCCACCAATCTAGGCTTGTACCTCTCCATAGTCTTATCAGAATTAAATTTCACCTTGAAAACCCATTTTGATCATATTGCCTGCTTCCCTTTTGGCAGCTTGGCTATCTCCCATGTCTGATTTTCCTCAAGAGTTGATAACTCCTTGTTCATAGCCTCTATCCATTCTTTAGACTGTACAACCTATTTATAAGATTGTGGTTCTATAATCCTGTTGATATTATCCATAAAAGTTGTATAACTTGGAGAAACTTCATAACTAGCATCAGAATTAGAAATACTGCAATTCACATAGTCTCGCATCCATATTGGTGATCTCCTTTGCCTTAAACTCATTCAGAGTTGTTGTTCAGGTACAATTTCTTCATGCACATTCTCTACTACTTCTTCATTCATCTCTGGTTCATGTCCTACATATTTTATACCAACACCTTTTGCCAAATCTGTAAGATCTTCAAGAACATGTCTATTCTCATCTTCCTCTGCACTATCAATTCCCTTAGCATGACTATTCATCTCCAAGTCATTACGATCAACATCATTCAGACTCATAACTGGGTCTGAAATTTCAATAGCATTGTGTCTGCTTTGTTTTTCTTTAGCAAAAGGAAACATCTTCTCATAAAAGACCACATCCCTTGAGCTGAACACCATATGATTTTCCAAGTCATACACTTTATACGCCTCCTGTCCTACCGCATATCCCACTATTACACATTTATGTTCTCTTGCTTTAAGTTTTTCTTCCCTTGGAGCTGTGTTTGTAGCACAACATAGACATCCAAAAATCTTCATTCTCTCATATTCTGGCGCCTTCTTATGCAAAATTTCAAAAAGAGACTTTCATCCAAGAACTACAGTTGGCAACCTGTTGATGATGTATACTGTAGTTAAGATTGCCCCTCCCCAAAACTTTTTAGGTGTCTTTACTTAAAACAATGGTGTTCTAGCAATCTGCAATAGATGATTGTGCTTCCTCTACACTACCCCATTCTGCTGTGGAGTATATGGGCATGTTCTTTGGTGCATTATTCCCTTCTCAACAAAAAAAATCTACAAGTTTGATTAACAAATTATATCTCATTGTCTGATCTCAGCTTCTTGACTTTAGTGTCAAACTGTTTCCCCACCATAGTTACAAAGCCCTACAATGCTTCAGGTACTTGAGACTTGTATTTTAACAAAACAGTCCAAGTTGCCCTGCTAAAGTCATCAACAATGGTTAAAACATAAAGGCAAAAGTTAAGGCTTGCCTATTTGTATGGACCCCATATGTCAACATGTAACAGCTCCATTGCTTGTTTTGCACTAACACCACCAACTGAAAAATGCAATCTTTGTTGTTTTGCGAAGTGGCATGTGTCACAAGGTTTATACAATTCCTTCGCATCAGTACAACCAATGTGTTTTAATAACTTTAATGAAGCATGTCCAAGTTTTGAATGCCAATGTTCAACATTTTTATTCATTATGAAATAGGAAATACAAGAATTGGAAAGTACATGTTTGGAGAAAAGGGTGCTATTAACTCTACTCACAGGTATAGTATTTATATAAGCTTTCACATAGTTGTTTATTACAAAAGAATCAAAAGATTTTGAGGTAAGTATATCAGGGTCCCTACTACCTCTCCCACAACAATGATGCTGCTACTCCTCAAGTCCTGTATTATACAGTGTGAAGGAAAGACAATAAAGTAAGTATCAACACTATTGCCAAGTTTATTTACTAATAGCAGGTTGAATTTGAATGAAGGTAGGTATAAGACATTTTCAAGGGTTAGTTTGGAGTTTAATACTACATGGCTAGCATGTTTAACCATTTTAGTACTAGAATTAGGTAACTGAACTGGCACATTATGCTTAAGTTTCCTCTTGCATCTCATAAGTTCATCATCATAACACATATGGTTGGATGCCCCTGTATCTATTATCCAAATATTCCTACCAGATATGCTCAAAGCATGTAATGCTTTGCATTTAGAAACAACATTACCTGCAAAAGCAAAGTTTACAAATTCTCCTCCTGCTCCTCCAGTTGCTGGCATCTTTCCTTTCACAAGCTTAGCCAGTTCTTGCTGCATTATCTATATCTGCATCATCAAGCTTCCAAGATCTCTACCATTTGAAATGTTTTATGCATCAAAAGGTGTATCAGCAATCTCAGCAACCATGTTAGCATTTTCTTTCTTAAATCTTGTTCCTTTCTTCTTTCTCAGCTCTTCATACCACTCAGGGCACCCATGAAGATTGAAGTATGTGTCCTTTATATGTCCCACATTGTGGCAATGCTCACACTGCTTATCAGATTTCTTCCCATATTCCTTCTTCTTGTTTCTGGCTTTATCATCTCCTCCTTTTGAACTGTAAGCGTTAGCAAGCAAGGCTATATCTGTACTCTCAGTAGAGAAAGTCAGATTCACTTCCCTTTGACTCTCCACCCTCAGTACCATGCTATATGCTTTGTCAATGTCAGGTGCTGGATCTAAATTCAATATTTGACTCCTAACGTTGTCAAAGATATTGTTCAATCCTATGAGAAATTGCAACAACTTATAAGCATCTTCTCTTTCCTTGAGTTTTTCAGTCATTCTTTTACAGCAAGTACAACCAGTGCATCCACAGGCAAGTAAAGGAATAAGCCTGTCAAACTCATCCCAACATTTGTTGAGCTTATTAAATTATTGAGTGACTGAATTGTTTCCCTGTTCAGTAGAGCTCATTTCCCTCTGCACTTGATACATTTGTGGTATATTACTCACCCCAAAATGTTTCTCCAAAACCTCCCACAGATGTTTGGCACTAAGAGAATAGACAAAACTATTACCTAAATCCTTAGAAATGGAATTTTGAAGCTAAGACTTGATCATTGAATCTACTTTCTTCCACTTCTTGTATCGACCTAAATTTGTAGGTGGCTCCAATGTTCCATCTATGAAGCAGAGCTTATCTTTAGCCTCGAGAGAGGTTTTGATAGCTGTGCTCCAGCTAAAGGAATTAGATCCAGTCAATAGTGTAGTCACAAGCGCCATGTGTGGATGATCAGAGGATTGCAAAAAATATGGATCATCATCTATATTTGCTCCATTTCGAGGACGATTCTCTTCTCTATCCTCCATTGTTGAGCTAGCTATCAATAAACAATTAGAGAAATCAAGGTCAAAACCAAAAAGCAACTCCTTCAATCAAGATCCCTTCCTCTCGAAATCGAGAACCCTAAAGCTCTAATACCATGAACAATTTGGTAATTGTTAGAGAGAGAGAGAATAACAAATTCTAACTAAAACCAGAAAAGAATTAATTCATTGATTCAACTTTGTGTATATATACATCATTAGTGAGTGACTAACTCAGTTTGTTAGGATGTTAAAACTAATTGTACAACTAAACAGCCAACATATTTACAGCTCATTAACTATCTTACACATCTATCAACTATTGGCAAAATTTTAGAAAAGGTCCTACTAATTCCAAAAATATATGTAGTGAGAGTTAATGTAGGAAGAGCAACAAAACAATGAATTTATGTGCGAAATGAGAAAGACTTTTATGTATAATTTACGTGTAAAATGTGCAAGACTCAATTGTATGTATAATTTATATGCAAAACAAGCAAGGGATAATAGAATAAGGAGCTTACTCTAAGCAAAGCCACAACTTGCACCCATATTAATTTCTACTTTGGATTGATCATGTTGGCTAGAGTCACCATTTTTCAAACTTTTATCTAGATCTTCAACAGCTGAGGCTAATCTTTGACTTCAACTACTTGTGTTTTGCCTTTTAATTCGAGGATTTTGTAGCAGCTAAAAGTCTCTGCTTTATTTATTGTTCCAAAGCG
Source organism: Erythroxylum shatona (assembly GCA_027568895.1). Taxonomy (NCBI): domain Eukaryota; kingdom Viridiplantae; phylum Streptophyta; class Magnoliopsida; order Malpighiales; family Erythroxylaceae; genus Erythroxylum; species Erythroxylum shatona. The sequence continues at coordinate 18,227,706 of JAOSBK010000008.1, forward strand.
TCGATTTTATTTTTTGTTGTTCCATTAAGTGTCTTCTCTACTTTGCTGCCTTTAATTTTAGTAGTTGGATTATGTTTTTCAAATATGACGAGATGATTACATCTTTGATTTTCTAAAAAATTTCTCCTTTCCATCTTCTCCTTCATATCAGGTCGGTTTATGACTTCTTTCTTTTTCTTAATAATTTTATGCTTCAATGCTTCACCTTTATCGCCCTTCTCTTATATGCTCTTGACTTTAGAGAAATCCTTCAATATATCAAACTTATGCTTTAGGCTTGCATAGTTAGGAGTTACTGATAAACCTTGAATTATTTATCTTTTAGCTTTTCAATCTTGTCCATTAAAATGAGATGCATAAATTAGCCCTTTGATTCGAATTTTAGACTACTACTTTAATCACCAATAGTTGTGTTTCCTTTTTGCCAACACTGCTCAAAACTGACACATAGATATTAAGAGATAGAAGGCGAACCTAGTTTTTTGCTTTAAAGCACCAGTACCAACTCTTTCTTTTTCTATCCTTCAATATACTTCCTTGTCTAATGCTCATCTTCCCAATTTTCTGCCATGTAAATGAAGTGAAAAATAATTCAAGAATCTCCTTGAAATATTTTTGAAATATTTTTCATTTCATGTAACATAAACGTAATAATTTTTGCATTCTCTTTGTTTTTAGATGTTATTGGTTAACTCATGAACAAGGGTCTACAAGTTTTTACACTTCATCTCTTTAGAGAAGGCCAATGAAAAGGGCAAAAGTGATGAAATGTCAAAAGAGATAACCAACAATGGAGGAGAAGGAGTTTAGCAACTGTGACATAGAAATGGGACAGACGTTTAAAGGGAATCCCTTTATGATATATCATATCCTCTTGCACATATTAAGAGATATCTATGTATATACAAGTGAATTTTCAGTGTCCATCTTATTAATACGCTTCTATTATTTGATTTCTTGTTTTTTCAAAGTCCATCTTCGTAAGCTTTGTGAAACCTATTAGACTTTTACCACAAAATTATTAACAAAGACACTCACATCCGTGGATTCATTGATAGAATTCTTAATCTATTGGGAGGTCATGACAGATATGCATGTACGCCACCAAGATTGACATTTAAGAAGGAAGAAGAGGAGCAACATATACATTAAACGCTAGAATCCACTTCTATTTTTAAAAATTCCTTACATAGTAGGTCCTACTTTAAAAATTTTTATTAAAAAATTACACTCGGCAGTTAACTAACGGTGACTTAATATCATTAGTTATCAGGGTTCATTATGAACATTTTCCAAATGTTAAGGTTCATTATGAACATTTGATAGATGTTATAATTCATTTTGAACAATGAAACATTAAAATTTGAACGTTTTATAAATGTTATAATTTATTTTGAACACTCTTGTTAAATGTTGTCTTGCTCTTTTGATATTAGGACATATTTAAACGTTTTTGCTTCATCTTTTGACTAACGATACAAAAATAAAAATTTTACAGAATCTCTGCGATTAAAGAACTCTTTCCTTTAAAAATTCACCAGCTAAATTTTTTTATTAATGGGGAGAACCGAAAACAGCTTACACTATAAGTCGAGAGATACAGAGTCCGGATATATCCTCAATGAGGAAAGGGTGTCACCCAATGGGTGGATTTACAAAAGTGGTGGTTCCTAAATCAAAATGTGTGGCATAGTGCGCGAACCAGCTTGATCATCTGTTGCTCTCTCGATAAATGTGGCAATGGATAACTGTCCAGTTTCAAGTGAACAGTACATGAATACTCTGAACTAGGGGATTGAGAGCCCTAAAACGGCTAGCCGCGGATGATAGGAGATTGATCACCGCAATCGAGTCCACTTCGAGTTCAATCAAGTGTGAGGCCTATATACACTCCCCACAATTCCGTAGTCACCAGCGAGCACGCCCCAAGGTTCTGGCTAAAGCCACTAAGCCAATTGCCTCCACTGTCCCGTATGATGCCGCCTGCTGTGGCAGAGAGTGGGTGCCGTTAGCACGCTCCATCCGTGTTTAGCTTGACCCACCCAATAGGGGGCTTGCACCATCCAATCAACTGCGCATGTCGAAGCCAATCGCCTGAGCCCGCTCCACCTTTCCACCTGGATGCCTGGTGTAATTGACCTGCATAAGACAAAATAACAGAAATAGGTGAGGACGGTCAAGAGAACTACTCATTAAAGAGGGACCAATTACACCAGGTCTAAAGGAACCAATAGGTAACACTAAACAGGATGGATCAATCGTGAGTAAAAACTTAGTGGTGAGAATGAAGATTGGTAGTGAGCCAGCCTTGGGCCGGTATAAGGAAGAACTCAGTAGTGATTATGTTCGAAGGAAAAGAGCTCCACACTTATTGTGTTGGACCCCGATTCCTGAGTGGAATTTAGAAATAATAATAGAAATTAAATGAGTCTTTTAGTATATGTAATGTGTTATGGAAGAAATTATACTTAAAGGAAATTGATAAGAAAAGAAATGTTTGATTTTGATAACTTTGGGATTTGAATAGATTGGTATAAGTTATGAA
>JAOSBK010000008.1:18248842-18259569 GCA_027568895.1 Erythroxylum shatona
AGAGGGATCATATCATTAGCCTGTATTTAATAAAACGAAATGACAATTGATTGTAGCCCATAAAATATATTCTAACAAATTGCCCTATGCGTAGCATTTTCTATTATAAAATGGACTATGAGACTACAAAATAATTTTTAGAAAAAACATTGTTAAATAGTTTACTTTAATTTTGGAAAAATTTAGATGAAAACTCTAAAAATTTTATATTTAATAATGATATGGATATAAGTAACCTAATAATTAGAGTTGATGAAGCATTTCAATTAGAGTTTGTCAGGGAAGGAAATATTTAAAAAGATACTACCACGATTGGAAAATATGCCATCAGGTAAATAATTCACAAATATATTTAAAGATGTTTTATTCAAAGATACCTAATCCTTGGGGAACTAAATTAGAGGTAACTTATAACTCAGGACTGTAGATGCACTTGGAAAAAGAATTTCTTTCTTAAAAGATAAATTAAGTGAATGGTGTGATGAAGCGACATTATGAAATAAATAAAGGAATAAAAAAGAAATCTTCTTATATGCTATTATTTAAAAATGCCTACTCTGATTGGATGTGATAGTCCTTGTTATTATAAAAAAGATAAAAAAAGAATTATAAGGAAAAAATACGTAAAGAAAAGATATTTTAAAATACGTAAAGCCAAATATTATAAAAGAACAAAAGGATATAAGCCTAAAAACCTGTGTTCAAGAGAAATAGAAGAAAAATAGAAAGATAATTGAATGTCAGTGCTACTATTGTAAGGAAAAAGGATATTATGCTAATAAATGCTCTAAACGAAAATTGAAATAGATGATCATATAGAAATGATGATAGAAAATGAAGATTTTATTCAAGTCAATACTTTTCAAGATTGTTCTTCTGAAGAAAATATTTTTATAATTACTGATAGTGCATAATGAAGAAACCTCTCATTATGATATAAATGAGTGAAATAGGAGAATCTTCTAAAGCCCAGAACAATAACCGATTACATATAATATAATAGAAACATTTGAAAAACATCGTAAATACAGTCAAGAAGCTTTGATTGATAGAAGAATACTTAAAAAGATTCATAATACTATGTTTTCTATAAATTCCTATAGTGGATTTAATACGACTTTATTAGATAAAATTGGATTAAAATTAAAAAAACATCATATCTTTTATGGTATAAATCTAAAAGAAAAGGCCTTGGATATTAGTCTTAAGTCTAATAAAGTAATGATTTCTTTATTATCTAAAAGAGATATTTCTAGAAAACTTGATCATTTGCCTAAAGAAATTCGTGATACAACAGGATGGTTCACATTGGATCAATTCAAATGATAATCAGATAAAATTTTAGAGAAGAAATTAATAGCCCCATAAATCTTGCTATTATTGATGACAGAATTCTGAATAGAAGAGAAGCATGTATAGGAATTTGTAGAGGAAATCTTAGATATCAAAAACTTTTATTTAATATTTATCATGAGATATCTTATAATATACAAGATAAAGATTTTGATAGAACACTTTCCCTAATCCAAGATTTCAAAAGAAAAGATTTGATAACAGATGGAAATAGGCCATATTCTATAACCTCTATGATATCTTATGCTTTATCTAATACACATCATACGAAATGTTTTGCAGATACAGATATTATTGATTTCCCAAAATTATTTTCTGAAGTAGAAAGGATTTATCATCCTTATATGGAAAATATAAAGGAACTTGAAACAAAATTTTCATTAGATTTACAACAAAAACATTTGCTAACTTTTGATAATAGATTATTACCAAGATTATCTTATTTTGAAATGGTGTTGCTAGTAGTTTTAAATATAATAATAACCTAATATGAGCAGATAAATAGATAAGTTCTAACTATAAAATTAAAGGAGAATATTTTGATGGTACAAGTTATATTGATTATAATATTTTAATAGATACTGGTGCAAGTGGAAGTTATATTAATCATAATTTAACAAATAATTTGATAAAATTTCATTTGATAGAACCTTATCAATATATAAATTTTAATGAAGATATACACCATATAAATACAAATGTAGAAACTACAATTAAGATTGGATATACAAAAATATCGTTAAGATTATTGGTTAAGAATGAATGATTTAATCTAGAGATAATATTCGGAACTAGTTTTCTTGAGCAAGTTCAACCGAATAAGATAACTCAATATAGAATATAATTAACCTATAATAATAATATCATATATGTTCCTCAATAATGACTAGTCCAACTAGTATATGTACATTCCTATTGGAATTATCTATAAAGAATGTAGAGTTGAATATTTGTAGCTTATATAGATAGTGGAGCACGTTCTTGCTTATGCAGATTGACTTGTTTCCTGTTACAATATCATGAAACTTTAAAGCCTATCATAGGTTTAGATATTTCTAATCATCAAATACATTTATCTATTAGAATACAACAACCTCAAATTCTTGTCAGCTCATTTCTATTCAAATGTCCACCCTTTTATTTCTATGATACTAGTACTGATATTCTTCTTAGAAATAACATTCTACAGTTATTCCATAAAATATTATTTGATACTCTTAAACATCATATTCATTTCAAAACTCCTTGTAGTCATTGGATAAATTGTTAACTATCTTAAACATGCTTATAGTCATTCTACTCCTATTTCCTTTAAACCTCACATACCCAGCGTAGTGTAGGTTATAAAGAAAAAATGATTTTTCCTAAAAGGAAAACTTTTACTAAAAATAGAAAATATTATAGAAAACAAATATCAACAGACAAAGACTATAAAATTCATCCTAAAACTAGTCAAACAAAAAATAATACAAAATTATTCTAATAATCGTTTACAATTTTGGGATAAAAATAAAGAGGAAGCAACATTAGAAATGATAGATAAACAAAAAGTGATCAGAGTTACTGTTATAAGATATAATCCAGAAGATTAAAAGGAATTTCGAAAACAACTTCTGCAATTAAAAAATTTAAAAATAATTTGGCCAAGTAGGTTGCCACATTCTTCTCCTACTTTTACGGTTAGAAACCATTTAGAGATACTTAGAAATAAAGCTAGGATGGTACTAAACTATAAATCATTAAATGATAATACAATCTTTGACGGATATTTTCTACCTCATAAAGAATCCTTAATAAATCTAATTCTCTACATTTGATTTTAAAAGTAGATTTTGGAAATAAAAATGAATAAAGATAGCATCCCTTATGCTACATTTTCTAGCCCCCAAGGCCATCATGTATGGCTAGTAATGTCTTTTGGTTTAAAAAATGCCCCTCATACATTTCAAAGAAAAATGGATAATGTCTTCAAGTACCGTAATTTTATACATTGTTATGTTGATGATATTTTAGTAACCAGTGATAATCTTGCGCTACATATTACACATCTTCTTACATTTGTAGATTTATGTGAAAAATGTGGTCTTGCTCTCTTTGAGAAAAAGGCTATGTTAAAATGAGATAGAATTTCTTCGAATGGAAATAGATGGTAAATGAGTTAAACTTCAACCTCACATTCTTGAAAAAGTTTCGCAATTTCTAGGTAAATTACAAGATAAAAAACAAGTCCAAAGCTTTTTAAGCGTATTAAATTATGCGTATGATTTTATTCAAAATCTAGCTGACATAAGAAAACCTTTTCAAATATTGTTAAAGAAAGATCAAAGATTTGAGTTTTTACATTATTTGATCGAACAAGTAAAGAAAATTAAAGTTATGTGCTCTACTTTACATAAGCTTTCTTTACCTTCTGATAATGATGATTTAATTCTTAAAACTGATGCTTCTGATCAAGTGTTAAGTAGAGTATTAAAAAAGATAGATTATAATGAGGTTTATGTTAAAACTAATGAGTCTCTATGCAAGTATATCTTTGGAACTTTTACATTTATTCAAAGATGACAAACATTGTTAGCTGGATATACTTTTGATATTGAAATAATTAAATCTAATAATAATGTTCTTGCAGACTTTCTAACTAGGGATGGTCAGCTCTAGAGAGGAGATATATTGTCTTTTAGGCCAAATGTCTAAAGATATAGATACTTACAAAGCATAAATAAAAAATCTACTAGATATTGCTAAATTTCCCTTGATATCAAAAGAAATAGCTGAATTACTTCTTCTTTTTGCCACATATGGCAAGTCAAGATAAATCATTTTAATTATGCTGAACAAAATCTTTATAGACTGATTAACAAAGTTCAGATAATTGAAGAATCCAAATCAACTAGGGATCTTCTCGAATGTCTCAATGGATTCAAGCTCAGGCTACTACTCTTGATACTATATCTTTACGACCAAATACTTCTAGAAAACCTCAGATATCTAGAAATATTATTGCAAATTCTCCCAGAGATCATCCTACAGTTCAAGCACACTACGAAATTATGAGAGATCTATACTCCCTATAAAATATTTATTTTTGTTATATTGATTTTCTAGGAATATATAATATATCCTAGACTAAATTTTTTGCAAGGAGTGAATCCTCAAGCAATTAAAGACTAGTATGATTTTGAAGCCATCAACGCCATCTATTTATCAAATCTAGAATTTCTTGAGATTTCTTCTCTACCTAAAAGGATTCAAGAAGGAGTTAAAGATTGTTAATTAAACAACCCAATGATAACTCCTAGAGATGCATTAATGTTAAAGATTTTATCAGCTAGAACATATTTTTATGAAGACGAACGATGTAATGCTTATCATTTCATCATGGTTGGAAAGTCCGAACAATTTCCCATTACGATAGACACTAAATTGAGGAAAGAATTCTCTAAGTTCACTAAAACAGATATCCATTATTGACAAGGAATTGGAATGAGGACCATTGTCTCTGCAATGGAAGCATCCTTTAAAAAGGACTCAGAACTTATACAGGAAAGAGAAATTTCTCCTTATTAATAATAGCCCAAGCTAAGAAGACTCCCATCTAAGAGACTTCTTCTTTCCTTATTTTTAGATCTTGTACTTGTAAATATTGATCTTTCGAGGATCAATATGAAGAGTAAATATTCAATCAATTATCACGTAATATAGTATTAGAGCTTTTAAATTTTAAAGTAATTATCTTGTCATTGCAGGTTTTAACAAATATCTCTGTGCCTCCTCAAAGAAGAAGCACTAAGTGAAAAGTAAAGTGGACTCCTTCTAAACATTATAATTTGCAAGGTTGTGATTGTTTTTAAGTTGCTTATACCAAAGATCAAACTTTGTTGATCAAATGGGGTACCCTCATTATCCTAGATCTTGGCCTTGATATTATCAATGGTGTCAAAGCTCTTAACCTCCAATAATTATCTTTCCAGTAAGTGTTTCACAAAAATTTTCATAGAAAAAATAGACCCAATTGTTTGCCTTTTACTAGTTGCTAAACTTCTTAGTCATGTGTTGAAGCACGTCATCTAATTGGAGAATAGGAAGTTGGAATTTTGAGCTCTCTTGGTAATGGAAATTTGGAGCCATTAGCCTATAATATTATAGAGTGACAAGTTGCAATATAGTTTTGAATTGTTTGACTTCAAATATTCCAAATCTCCTTAAACTTTAGATAAATTTAGAGCGAGGGAGTTAGGATTTCTTCATTACTCAACCATAAAGATCATACGCTAGACATGTTAGGCAAGGAAGATAAAAAGGAGCAGCTGGCTCCAAGATGAAGACTATGAATTTATCATATTACGTATGATCTAATGATAGTATGATCTAATGATAATCCTGGGAGTGTAACCACACAGTTCAATTGTACGGCAACAACTATGAGGAGTGGGCTCGCACTATGAGAACTTTACTACGAGTAAGACAAAAGTTTGGTTTCATTGATGGAACCATTAAGAGATTGACAAACGATTTATGGGAGATTGAAGATTGGAGGACTATCCAGTCTATGTTGGTATATTGGATAATGAATACAATTGATCTTAGATTGCGGACGATGATTTCATATAAGGAGAATGCACTAGATTTGGGGAAAGGCAATAGGGAGTGTTTTCCAACAGAGAACTTCAAATCCAATAGTTGAAAATTGAGCTTATGTCCTATAAATAGCATGCCTCATCTATTGTGGCTTACCATGGAAAGTTGAATGTCTTGTAGGATGAATTGGTTGATTATGAGTAATTATTGATATGTCAATGTGGTCAATGCAAGTGTGATATATTGCTCAGTTAGAGAAGAAGAGAGGGGAAGAAAAGGGGCATAAATTTCTTATAGAATTGGATGATACAATGTATGGGATTGTGTATTTGAATCTCTTAGTAATGAATATGATACCTCCCTTAAATAGAGTATATTCTATGTTGATAAAAGAGGAGCGACTTTGAACTACTACATATGTGAAAAAAAAGAAGAGAAGGAATGAGTTTTACGCTTCAGACTTCCACCAGAATGAAGAATGTAGAGAATAGAGCGAAGATAAAGGAGTGACCTACTTGAATCGCAAGGCTAGTTATGATGTTGAAAATTGTTTTCAACTAATTGGTTATCCCAATTAGTAAGAAAATCATCATCGTGATGAAGAACGTAGTGGTGGTAGTCATGAATGTGGAGTTGAGCAACAAGAAGCAGCATTTGGAGGTAGTCACTGGCATGGAGGAACTCTTCCTACTAATGCAACTATTGCATCAACACTTGAAGCAGTGATGTAGGGTGGTGTTGGTGATGCGAACATGTCAGGTTTGAGTGGTTTAGTGGGGAGCAGGTTTAGACCACTTTAAACCCCTTAAATACTCACAAAATAAGAGTGTTAAGATATATAATATATATCTTTCATTTAGTTTTGTCATCTTATTTATTAATTAGACATATAAGATATTAACTGGATAATGACTTGGATTCAAAAAACTATTGGTGATAATCTTCTAATTGTGATAGAGTCTTTATCCTTAATTAATGTGTATCTTGACAAGAAGTATGATAGATTTTTGGGATAATGGTTTAAGGGTGATAGAACTCTATTTTAAGTTAAAGTGTGTATACATCATGATTATGGTGTATTATGTGAGTGAGAGTCAAGGTTTACCGCTGAAATTTTTAGAGGTATGGCCAAGGGCTTACTTGTCATGGGTTCTTATTTTGTAGCTTGATTTAAGGTGTATGGGTAGATAACGTTGAAGGGTAGAAAATTAGGAGATAAGGTGAATTGGTTTTGTGTGTTGGTGAAGGGCTCTTGCTACGTGTATGTCTCTATCTATAGAAGAAGTAAATCTTGCGTGGGAGTTTTGTAATAAACAGTGCAGTAGGAGTTTAGATTTTGTTTTGAAATAATTCTCACAGTGGTTTTGTTCTTCCATAGCTATTGGAAGTCCCTTGCTTGATTCATCAACCTTGTCAGATCTCTAGCTTCCATTGTTATTTCAGTGCCCACCTTCTTATCATGCTTCATGGAGCGATAGGTTTTGGATTTCAGTATTTGTGAACTACACAAAAAGGGAGGAGGTATAGTTGTCCAAAAAGATCAACGCTTAATGCAGAAAGGTCGATTTGAGTGGAGCACTGCTGGATTTTTGGGTTAAAGGATTGCATATCTATAGCAATCTTTTCTAGCCAATTACGTCACTTAGTTGTATCGTTGGTGCTATAATTTTTCTTTGGTGCTAATTTTATGTTGTTAATTAACTCCAACTTGGGCAGCAAAGATTATTAATTGATTTCCTTATGGGCTGCGTATATTTTGGTTGATGAATGTGTTATCAATGCAGCTGTTGCTTCGTATTGGTGTTTATGTGGATCAACCTATTGTTATTGCAACAACTTCCAGATTTATTTTAGTGGACCTGAACCTTTTGGAAAGTTGTTCTTCTCTTTTATCTTAAGTGTATCATTTTTGTTTCTAGTTATTTTAATCATTTGAGTTGTTCGTTTAATTGTCTTTATTATTAAATAGTGTGTGTAAACCCTTTGTCGAGGTTAGTACGAGGTGGTCGTATTATTGGGTGTGAAATTCTTTTACGAGAAGTGAGGTTGAGAGATAGTATCAAGGGTTGAGTGGTGTTGGCTCAGTAAAGCCTTGGATAAATCTATTATACTTTTGTAAAAATATTAAGCTAGGTGAAGGCCCCACAGATGTAGGCAAGGTGTGTTGAACTGTGTTACCAAATTTTTGGTGCTTTTTATTATTTCATTTTTGATTGCTTTTGTTTTCGTTTATTCTAGAGACATCCACGGTAAAAAATTGGAAAGTTTGTGAAACTACTACCCTTTACAGTTTTTCAAAGAGAAATAGAGAAATTGACTTATAAGGGAACATATATGTACATAATTGATATAGAGGCCTCTCATCACATGATAGGAAAATTTGAATGCTTAACTGACTTGCAAGATATAGCAAGTTGTCCAATAGGATTGTTAGATGATGTCATGACTATTAAGGAGGGGACAATTGCTCTTGATGACAACTTAAAATTTTCCAATGTTTTATATGTCCCTAGTTTGGATTGTAATTTAATTTTACTATCGCAATTGATTGAAGAGTCCAATAGTATTGTACAATTCACTAATAAATTTTATGTTATATAGGACTAATCTTTGAGGAAGCTAATTAGTGAGGGTTAGCAACTAAAGATGCTTTATTACTTCTAAAGCGTGGCTACAAAGTGCTGAAAGCATATTTGATTTGAAAAAAAAAGAGGTTGGGGCACCCTTCTACTAAGTTTGTTGAGTTATTACAAAATGCTGGTTCTAGTAGGAAAAGCAGTTTACCAAATAAAGCTTGTGATGTTTGTCTTACATCAAAACAATCAAGGGATAACTTTGCTAGTAGTGAAAATAAAACAACAATTTTTTTTAAATTAATACATTGTAATTTATGAAGTTTTTATTGTTTTCTTGCATCTTGTAGTGTATCTTATTTTTTTGACTATAGTTGATGATTATTCTAAAGGAGTTTGGATTTATTTGCTCAATAATAAAACTGAAGTGGCTTAAATTTTACATAATTTCTTTATTATGGTGTAATGTTAATTTAATAAATAAGTGAAAATTATGTGTAGCAATAATGGGGCATAATTTAGTTGCTTGAAAAATTATTTTCTCAAATATATGATAATGCATGAGACTTCTTGTAAAAGAACCCCACAATAGAATAGGTGAGTAGAGCAAAATACCTTCACATCCTTAATGTAGCTTATGCTTTAAGGTTTTTGATTAATCTTCCTGTTGAGTTTTGGGGCATTTCACCTTTTTATGACTGTTATTACCAAAATTTTTGAGATAATGTTAGTCTATGAATATGCATGTTAGAGGAAAAATCATTAAAAAATGGAATTTTCCAAACATAAGAGTCTTATTTAAAATATTGAAAACTGATAAAATGAAAATAGATAAGAAAGAAAATAAATGGTTGTTTTTGAAAATCAAGCACCCTACATATCTAAGGATAATGCACGATTTAAAAGAAATATTCAAAATAAAATGCTCCCCAATTTATTGAAATGGAGAAGGAACTTCCTTTTAGTATTATAGTTAGTCTAGTCTGGTTCCTCTAAATAAGTTTCAAGAACTAAATTCTCCAAGAGGTTCTATACTAAAGAATTTCATAATTTAACAAGCTCTTACTACTAAGAAAATGTCATTGCAAATTTGAATTATGCTCAGATTGTTTCAGTACATTTATACTTAGAAAAGAAGATCAATTTAAATGGAAAAATAACAATTAGGGTGAATTTATATACAAGTCCTGCAGGAGACTACTAAATTCCAGAAACATTAGTGCATCATGGCATAAATTATTTGGCACATATTTTCTTTTCTTAGGGATTTAGTGGTTTTATGGCTAGCAATCAAGGAGAAAGTGAGTATAATAATAAATGCTTGATTGATTATCTATTTATTCCCTAATGCTTAGTGATTAATGTCATATTGTGCCTAAGATACTTATTTTGGTTTATATTTTAGTTTACTTACAAGTTTGTGGAATAAGTACCAAAATAATTTAAATTCACGCCTTTGGTGCAGTTTTATTGATTTTTGATCTTATCTAACTTTGTGAAGTAAAAAGAAAATAAGTGAGGGTGCAAACAGAAAAAGAATGGAAGAATTGGAGTCAATGTGACTTACACAATCGTGTATGAGAATGTGTAACTTATTAAAAATGTGTACAAACTAAAAAATGTTGTTTTAATCGTATCTATGACTTACATGCCCATGTAAAGAGCTAAACAATGGTATAAGTGAGTTACACAATTTTGTATCTTAGCTATGTATGCAATTATGAATGAGTAACTCCGTGATTTCTAGTGAATTAATAGACACGGTCACCTACACACCCTTTTAGCTAACTGTGTATAGTCATGCAACCTTAATTTTTTAGTATAAAAGGGTAATTAAGAGTCCAAATAGGTTATGTGTTGGGACCCGATCCGAAAACCGGATCCCAACCGAAAAACGAAGGAAACAAAGCGAATTCAAATTGGATAAATTGAATCCGAAGGTGAATCAATAACAAAATGCGGAAGCAACGAATCGAATACAAATAGAATCGAAACCGATTTCTGACATCCGTGAACAAATATCTTAGAGAAACATGATCGCGTTGGATACCTTAGACTCAAACTATCCGAAATCCGGTATAAATTTTTCTTTTCTTTTTCTTATAACCATTTTTATTCAAACTCATGCAAATCCATACGATTTCCTTTTTCCTTGGAAATTATCCTCAATTCAATATACCAATCTCATAATCCAATCCAATTTCAACTCATCATAAGCATATA
>JAOSBK010000008.1:18259669-18273798 GCA_027568895.1 Erythroxylum shatona
ACTGACTCCAGTTTTTGTTCCGTTCCGTCCTGTTCCGTTCCGTCTTCAGATACTGGAGACAGCAACCAAACGCAGCGTAACCAAACACCTCACTGTCCCCAGTTTCTGTTCCGTTCCGTCTCCAAATTTCTATTCCGTTCCGTCTCCAGCTACTGGAGACAGCAACCATACGCAGCGTATGTGTCAGGCTAATTTATACAGGAGACTTCTAACTTGTATCAAATAGCCTAATGTTCTCTTTATTTGTATGGTCTCCCCAAAGATTGTGCTTAAATTTAGAATATATTATTGTCTCTTTAGATTTAATACTTTAATATTCTAAACCTCTACCTATTGTATATGAGTAAAACTTTAAGTTTGTACTTAGTACACAACATTATTGTTGTGTCTAGTTTCTATTGCTTTTAATTGCCTTCATATCTTAATTTTAGTTACAAGCTTGTGATTTGATCCAAATGAGAGATAAATTGAGTGAATTGGTATGGATGTTACATGAATCTTAATTGGATTATTTTGTGAATATGACATGACCTAAACAAGAAGAATTGTGATGAAAATGGCATCATGGTAAGTCACAACTATGACTTACATGCATAGTCGTGACATGTTAAATTACAATTGTGACTTAATATACAAAACATGTAACATTCTTTTAATCAATCATTTTATCATGTGACAGCTGAGGCATGAAAACCTAAACTTAACGTGACATTACAAATAGAAAGAATGAAGCCTGGTGGCGGGGACGATTCTTAATTTCATTCTTCATTCACTTATAGACGAACTCATTTGGGAAAATAGAAAGAAAGAGAGGGAGGCAGAGAATAGAGCTTCAGTTGAGAGAAGAAAGAAGATAAACAGAGGAGGAATAAAGAAAAGTAGCACAGAGAGTGAGCTCAGACTAGAGGCAGAAGGCGAGAGCCAACGCCAAAGAGGTGGAGTTTGACTGGAGATCCACCGCCAACTTCATCATCCGAGAGGCCATTCGGTTGTTCATTCCTTTTCATCTCTGCTGCTGTGTTGCGAAACATTTTTATTGAACTCCTTCATATTTTATTTGTTGAACCTATTTTCTTTGTTAAAAATTGATTGTCTATTCGGTATTCACTGTTTTATTGCTTTAATATTCACTGTTTTATTGCTTTAATACTTCTGTTATTGTTGAATATGAGATTGAAGTATTTAATAATGATAAACTGTGTTTATTCTATGATGGGTTGATTTCTTTTTTTTTAAGAACTAATGTAGCTATTTTAGTCAAATATGCATGATTGAGGGATTGTGTTGTTGTCTTATAAGTTGCTATAGTTTCTAAACGGAATGGATGTAATAATATGATCAAAATTTGCATCATTTTAGTATCAAACTAATGATCGAGAGAAGAAGCTTAATATGGAATGAGAAACTATAGACAATTACGTTCAAAATTAGAAATATATTAACTTAAGTTGTAATTAATAGTCGAGATTTCATAATTAATTCAAATGATAACTTGTTAAATAAGAAAGTTAAACTTAGTTTATTATTTGAGTTAATCTTAGATCCCAATTGTTAATTTTAATGACTATCTAATTATTTTCCTTTAGTTATGCATAGGAGACTAAATTGATAAAATTAATTCTCAAGAGTTTTCTACTCCAATTAATGTATTCATTTTTGTTGTCAGTGAATTCCATTTCTGTTTAATTTTATAATTTTCTTTAAAGCCTTAACGGATCCAAATAGAGTGTTTAAGATCGTATTCATTTTTATTTGGATAATTTAAGTGAACTAACTTCATTTCCGTAAGAAACGGCCCTGGTAATCACTACAACTATCTCGTATACTTACGAGTAGGATAGCCTAGATATTTTTAGAGCTTAATTTGGGCACAACAGTTATGCTTGTAAAATAAATAATACCTGAAATTTTGTAGTTAAACGTAACTATAGGGCAATAGTCGTTATCTCTAGATAGAGATGTATCGGTTCCTTTGTTAGTGAATGGAGATGTATCTATTAATTTTCCATTTCATCCAAGCTACTACTTAAAAATGTCTTATATTTTGGGCTCGATATTGCAAATGAAAGTTTATTTATGAATCTGTATAAAATTAAGTTGATGTTAATGAAGTTCTTCATTTAAAAAACCTAAATGCTTTTTTATCATAGTTCAAACAACGAAGATTTACATTCACTAGATCTATATATTTACACAGAATTAAAAAATTCATTGATTGAGAACAAAGTCATGCTATCCTCAACCAAAAACAAACAAGAAATAACCAACTTTTGGAAATGTGCGGCCACATAAAAGTAGGCACGCAATCAAATTTTAACTTAAAAACTAGTTTCACCTGTCACTGGGGGAAAGAAAGATGATTTCTATACGCAAGAGTTCAAATTGGTTACAGTAAAAGTATACGATTTCCGTTCAACATGTGGCCACATTGTTGGTAGCTGACCTTTGATATCGGGCACGCTGGCTTGGGACTCCATCTTCATTACGCTTTTCCTCAAACCATTGCACCACTCTTTTCCGAGGTAGATTTGTAACATGCACAATACTGTCAATCATCGAGTTCTGCATTTTCCACAAATACAAAATATAAGAGGAACCAAACATCTAAATTTGTTCCTTCTTACATTAACATCAGTTCTATTACGAACGTAGAATCACAAGGCCAATAAACAAGAAGTTATGGAAATATGTTAATTGAATTATATGCATATTAAATTATTCTACACATACTTAGTTTTCGAACCTGCAAATATCTGCTCATTTACTACAAAATATCACCATTGTCAACATATTTACTTACGGTAGGTCTCTTCGTTCTTTGATAGACTCTTTCAAGAGTATAAACCTGAGCCATCTTCAATCGTTTCTGAACAGACCATCTGTTCCTCATTACATGAACTGGCACTTTCACCTCACTCTCAGATTTCACTTCTTGTCTTTTGCTGGTTGGAGCAGTCTCAATTGACTTGCTTTCCAAGATGGATGGTGGTGAAGGTTTGTTGGGTAAAGCTGCACTCATCAAAACAAGGTTTGGAGGGGGGTCACGAAGCAACTGAAGAACAACAGCCCTCTCAAGACAAATCTCAGCAGCAAGACTTTTGATCTACAAAACAAGAGAAATTTGCTGTAAAACTGTTCTCCAGTTCAACGTCTCAACATCTTAATCATATCAAACATAGGCTATGGGTTCTATAAATTTCAGAGGAGTTCGATGAATGGGAAAACAATGCTCACACTGATTTTGCGCCGTCCAACCTTCAAAGCAGATGCTAGTCGTCTTAGTTGCCAAGTTTTAAGCTTCATGGAACTTCCTTCTTTGTTTTCCTCATCATTTTCATTGGAATCACTATCGTCCCCGTGATCTCCGGGTGTATTAAACATTTCAATATCATCGTCGTCATCACCATCACCAACTCCTAGAGCTTTTCCCCACTCATGTTGAAATTTATTATGTTCTTCTTCACTTAAATCATCATCAACAATGGAGCCATCACTTTGAAGATCTTCTTCCAGCGCGTCAAACAGTGCCTCAAAGGCATCGCCATTCCTCTCATCATACCCATCCCTAGAAACCTTTGGATACAAACGCTTCTGCAAGAAAAGTGCAAATGAAAAACAGTACAATGATTTAAGCTTGATTAGATAACCTTTTGAACGTGAAAAACTTGAAAGTGTAAAGAATAAATTCACCATTAATTGGTCAACATATTCAAGCCACTAAACCATCAAGTTTAAAGGACCTTTAAGCTAACTTGATTTAACTCATTAATTTAGAACCATGAAGCCATGAAAACCAGAAAAAACAAATGCCATATCTCCTTTGGACTTGTTATAACCGCCAAATAAATCCTACATTTTGAGCAATCCATAAATCGATTTAGGCAGAAAAGAGAAAAATCTTCGAAAATATAACGAACTACGAGAGAACTAATATCAACAGTCCCTACGTATCCATTTCCAAAAAGAAAAAAAAAAGTCCCTGCGTATCGGGAACAAGATAAATACCATTTCCTTTCTCTTCGAAGAAGAAGCTATAGCAGGGCTCAAATTCTGGCGGCGAGAGAAGGCAATAGTACAAATTGCACGGAGGCGAGACGGCAGAATCAACTTGAGTAGTCCGGGTAAGACTCGCTTGGACGGTAAAGCTTCCACGGACGTCAATGGCAGCGCCATCTTCACATTGGCCGGATAAAATATCTCCTTAGCCGTTCTGTTATATACCACATTGAAATAAAACGCAGCGTTGCTACCATATGGCTAAAACGCAACGTCTTTTTGTTTTTTAGTGGTATATGAAAAAGGAAGTAAAGTATACGCAGCACATCTGATCTGTTATACATAAATCCATCATCACAATGGGCATTAGATTTAATTGGTAGTCGTACTGTTCTGAAAATGGCGAACCAAGCGAGATCGTCGTCCAAAAGATCGTCATCATGGCTTACCAATCTCACTAAAACAGCGTCTCGCATCTACTTCTTCCTCATCTTTCTCCAAATCCCTCTTTTCAGGTTCTTTTCT
This sequence comes from Erythroxylum shatona, assembly GCA_027568895.1. Taxonomy (NCBI): domain Eukaryota; kingdom Viridiplantae; phylum Streptophyta; class Magnoliopsida; order Malpighiales; family Erythroxylaceae; genus Erythroxylum; species Erythroxylum shatona. The sequence continues at coordinate 18,264,191 of JAOSBK010000008.1, forward strand.
TCATTTTCTTTTTTCGATTCTCTAAGCTGGTCTTATTCAATGTTAGTGTCATTGCTCTGTTTTTTTTTTTTACTTGAATAATTTTTCCCTCATTTTATTCCTTTTTTTCTTAAGTATCAGTGTTCAAGTCTTTGAGGTCCTTTTGAATTTCAGATGTAGACAAGTTTGTAGTTGTTGCTTCCTGTATTATTGTTACATGTTCCAAGGATTCTGGTTTATTCAAAGCCATGGATCTTGATCTCACGGTAGTATATAACTCTGTACTACGATATTCGATTCCATCGAGGTTGCTCAGTTAATGAATCAAGGGTTTATTATCCTGGTAGCAGGATTGGATTCTTTCTTTTCTTTTTTTTGAAGAGAGAGAGAGAGATCGACAAGTTTAAAATTATTTGGGGAATTAGCAGTTCAAATATGTAAAGCTAATCAATGACTTTATATTCGTGAAATTAAATAATAATTTGGCAAACATGAATGTTGAGTTCTATTAATTAGAGAAAACGTTGTCCTCATTTCTTTATCTTAAATTTTCCATTTAGAATCGCTATATCCAGGCTGTTGTCTCACTTCCAGCTTGATGTAAAACTAAACATATTTGGGTTTTCTTTTTGTCAAGCCATCTCGATGTCTGGCTCCATTGTCCCAACTTTTTGGCGTTGCAAGATTAACTATCTTGCACATCCATTTTCATGCGGCTTGTGTAATTTTCAGTCGAACTCTGAGCTTCACTTTCTGCTTAGGCTAATTGAATTGTATTTTTACAGGGTGGCCTGCAGGTCTGGCATGTGTTCCTCACCAATCCACGTTACATCTTCTCAGTTGATTGCAAGTGAGGTTTTTCCCACTCCTGTTGTGAAAGCCCTTTTGTATCCTGGAGCCATTGCAAATGGTCTTGTTAGGAATCTGACCATACCGAGCTGGGATAACTTGTTAGACATCTACAACTTGACCACTGTGAAAGAGGGCCCTGCAGTTACTGATCTCCAGCGCTTAGAGGTACTTTTTGACCTCTCATTTCTCTTTTTATTTTCAAGGCCTAATAGGGTGCTAGAAGAACATAACTCATTTTTAGTGGCATTAATTATGTTTTTTTTACAAGGCATAAGAATCAATCTGATAAGAACTATATGTAGGCATAACGAAAGTTCAAAGTAGCAGATGTGAATGTTACTTTTGTCACTGATTTGGTTGATGCATATGGTTTTTATTTCTTCAAACCATCTAATGTGACTCCCGGTCGCCTTTATTTTTCCATTTGATATTTGCAATCCTTCTGGACATATGCTACCGTTTCATAAGACCATACTCTGATTCTTGCATGACAATTCTCTTGATTTGATTAACATGGAAATGCAAAAAGCAGATAGTTGAGTCAGTGGAGTTGGGGATACATTAATGTATTAGGGATCAGATATAGGTTGGTAGAATGCAGAATGATTTGAGTGAATGTTGATTGCAGCATACCGAGCTCAATTCTTTTGCCTGTAAGTTTTTCCATACTTGTTTCCTGCACAATAAAATCATTATTCTTCTTTTACCCAGAAGTAAATTTGCTTTTATTTATGGAAGTGCATGAGCACTCTCAATTGTGTTTTCTGGTATAAATTTCTGCTCTATGCATTTTCTTGCTGAGCAGTATTTACTATTTTAGCAGGTCTTAATTTTGAATATCCAGTTCCAGAATTTGTAAGCCATATTGTTCAAGTTTCATGACCCTATCAAACTTGCTCTTTTGGGTTTTAATATTTATCTTGAGGTTTCTGTTTCAGGTTCTTGCTGGAAGTTACTTTTCTGTGGCAGGTGCGCTTGTGGGCATCTTGAAACCTGGGAGGATGAGCATGTTCGGGACACTATTAGTAATATGGGGGCTTGTAAAGGAAGGTATCCTGGGAAAGCCAGCAAATACAGATCCAGCTAAAGCTGTATACGTCTACCCAACCATGTTGATTGCACTACTCTGCGCCTTCTCATCTGTAAAGTATGATGTGAAGAAAGTGGTGAGAAGTACCCCTGCTCGACCCATTTCAAAGCCTTTGGAAAGCTCTTCAAAATCTAAGCTCAAATGAGTTCCAACCGAGACTTCCAACTACGTTCTTGTTTCTTTAAAATGTCTCGTGTTTGAAATTTGTGTGAGCAAGCAAAATCTTCTATGAAATCAAGGCAAAATATGTATTTGGTACAATCCAAAGCATTAAGAACCCTGTTAGAATATAAAATCTGGTGCATTCCTTGAACTGTTGGATATATTACCAGGGCCACGAACACTTGAAGTGTTGGTATTCTTAAATGGGACAGGGCTGAAGCCGGCTGCAGTCAATAGGATGAGGATTTGAGCTCAATTTAACACTGTCCTGTGTGGACTTTGACTTCTGGGGTCATGTCACGTGCTGGGTTTTAAAGAACAAAGACGGTAACAGAATGCAATGAGTAAAAACTACAATATCAGGGAAGATATTGGAAACGCGAGCCTAGGATGCATCCTTTTCCTTGTGCGTTTAATTGCTGATGATTTATGTCATGCTTTTGCATCCTACTGTACATACGTATGAAGAACTAGTTTTTCTTCTCAGTCAATTTGTTTGATTCACGAGTAATTTGACCACAATACCTCTAGTATAAATGAGCTTATAAAGTGAGCAGATTGGTTTTTGATGGATCCACAAGAATGATTCTCTGAATGATATATAATATATCGGACGAGGGAAGGGACCATTTCACTGTCAGATTAAAAAGAAGCATTCTAGCTATCATGAGCTGGTTTGCACATGTTCCTTAAACCTCACACCACCACAAGTTGACCTTAGCAATTTGGCACGTTTATAAAAGTACAAAGAAAAAGGTTAGTAATTATTTTATTTTATTTTACAAGGGAAAATACAAACTTAATTTAAGGCTCTGGAGAATACAAAGCTCCTTGTGTATCTTTGCGAAGAAGCTCCTAGACTTCTAATAGAGGCTCCTGAAAGATATGTAGGCTCGGACATAATATGACTGTGAGATTTGCGAGGCTGTTGACGCACTGGTTCCCTTCTTGGAAGACATGCTAAAGATGAACCTCCCAAGTCCGGTGTAAGAGCTCTTGGATTCCTGTCACCAAAAAAGTAATCTCAGTCAGCACTATGTGTGGGTTAAAAAGAATATTAATGACCTTAAAAGAGTCCACTTCGATCACAACTCGTCGATAGCTTAGATGCCAAGTTAGCGTAAGACCTGAGAACACACCCCAAAGCTTCGCAGATAAAGGTGAACCTCTTTTAAGGTTCTGTTGGAATCCCTCACACCAGTTCCCATGATAATCTCTAATTAAACCTCCAGTGGATACCTTTGTGGATCCTTGGTTCACTACTCCGTCAGAATTGACTTTAACCCAATCTTTCGAAGGTTTAGTCTAACCCACGAATGTACCCATGGGTATGTCGTGTGATGGAAACACACAATTTTCTATTGCTCTTGCTCTGGCGATCCAAACAACATAATTCATTATGATTCTGGTACCATCTTCCAGCCATACAAATCCAGGCTCAAACAGACCGCTATTCTGCCACTTCCATAAGAACCAACAAGCGACACCATAGATTGTGGCCCACGTTTCCTGCTGTACCTGAGATTGCTTCGTGAAGTTAGACTTCAGCCACGTCTCCTCATCTTGCTAGAAAAAGCCTGTATCTACCACTTCCTGAGAAAATTTACACCAGATAGCTTGTACTCTCGTGTAGTCCCACACCACATGGACAGTTGTCTCTTTATGCCCATAGAAATGACATCTGCTATCCATGACAATATACCAGGCCACTCGCTATTGATTCGTCAGGAGTTTTCGTTTAGCTACAAGCCAAAGGAACGACCTAATTCACTGCGAACCTGCCCATTTCCATATAACCTCCCACAACTTGTGTCTGGTGTCCGTGGGGCGCCCTTCAATTAATTCATAAGCTGACGCCACTATGAACTCCCCGTGGTTGGTTGGTTCCCACATCAATCTGTCCTCCCCTATATTCTAGACAATAGGGCAGAGATTCGCAAGTTCCAGACAAACCGTGGACGGAAGGTATTGTTGAAACTCATGCCAAAGCCAACTGCCCCTTTCATTCGTGAGGTCCGCAAACGTAGCAAACGTAGACTATCTAGAACTTGAGAGGATACCACATGTATTAGTGATCCCCATATGTCCAGCCAAAATAAAATACGCCTCCCATTGCCCAGAGTTCATTTGATACCTTGCCGAACAAATTGCCAGGATGTCGAAATCCCTTTCCAGAAAATCGAAGCCCTTGACCTAGAGATCGTGTGGGGTATATAAGTAGCATCTAGTCTATATTTGGCTTGTAGAATCTGGACCCAAAGAGTGATGGGTTTATTGATCAGGTCCCAATCTAATTTAGCCAGTAACGCATCATTGGTAGATCGAATGCGTTTAATTCTCAGACTCCCGGCGACTTTAGGCTTACACATTGACTCACAGTTGACTAGATGCATTTTACGGTGTTTATTCGTTGAACCACATATAAAATCTCGCATTATTTTTTCCAGGTCGTCACACAATTGTCGTGGGAGACAAACTGTTTATATCGTGAAAATCGGCAACGAAAAAATGACTGCCTGGGTTAAAGTAACCCTGCCTGCTAGAGACAACATCTTGGCGATCCAGCCTGTAAGTTTCTTCTGAGCATTATCGAGGATGTGTTGATACGTAGTCTGGGTCATCCGCTCGTGGATCAAGAGAACCCTTAAATACCTGCCAAGATTATTCGTACATGTAACCTGAAGCCCGTGGCTAAGACGCCTCGCAGTTTCTCTAGGAACGCTCTTAGAGAAAAAGATCCGAATTTTGGATGTGCTTACTTTCCCAGAAGTTAAGCAAAATGTCTCCAAAGTTCTAGCTATTACCTGCATCTGCATATCCTCTGCTTCCGCAAAGAGCACTAGGTTATCTGCAAAGAATAGGTGGGCGATGGGAGGTCCCGTTCGACTCAACTTTATCGGTTTCCAAACCCTACATCCCACTCCTAAGGACATAATTACTTCTGTGGCCCGAGAGCCACTAATTCGGGGTTCCAGCACATCCAAATGCCTGATTTGTAATTACAAATATAATTACACAGTAGGGTCTAAACATCCGACCCTCTTGTCCCTTGACAATTCCATAACAAGATTGACATAAAAAGGATAGGGAATAAATGTTACCCTACATCGGAGCAACCAATGGGCTCCCTGCGTGTTCCTCCCTGTGCTCCACGTCTAGAGTGTGCGTTACCAATTCTGCATTTGGGCTCGGTACTGGTATGTCCTCTTGCCCATTCGATGCCATCGTTATATTTAGAGGTTCCGAGGGTGGGATTTCAGGTAGGCCTGTTCCTTCCCCGAGTTTCTTGACCCCCTCCATACTTTGAGGCCTCTCTTTGGTCCCCGGAATCTGGTCTGCAATGATCTGGCTATCACAGATCATTTCAGAATGAGACGTGATTTCGACTGCTAAGTTCCTATCTGTGACCGTGGGTTTAAGCTGGATTGTGTGAGTAGTGTCGGAGTCCTTGTCCTAAATCCTGCTAGCCTGGCCCTTTTCCCCCCGGATTCTTTTGGTTATCCATAACAACTTTTCCTTTGGAGCCCTACGTGGAACTTCGTGAGTTTTCAGTAGTCCTGGACAGCCCTGCCAGATTCAGAGTCATTCCTGTTCTAACGAGAATGGACAGGCTAAACCGTTGTCCAAATCCAACAAAGGTCTCATTATTAGGAATTACATTGGGACTAACTGTCTCTTGCTCGACAGTCTCTCGTTGAACTAATACTACAAACCTCAAGCCGCCCTTTGATTTCTCTCCACGCGGTCTGCTTTCCCTCTGCTGGACTTGTCTTGTCCTGTCATTCCTGGCCTGGTTCTTCTTCTTTGCACGTTGGTCGCCATTACCTGTCACATCGACCTTCCTCCCCACAGATGCCTCCAACCTCCTCCTTTATTCCGGCTCGCTTTCACCAGTATTGTTTGTCAGCAGAGGATTGACGCTAGTCTCGTTATTTTTCCTTGAGCAGGCGCTAGATGAATGTCCCACGATGCCGCACGTGTAGCACACTTGGGGAAGGCCTCCGTACGTTATCAACAACGTTTCACCATCAAAATCGATGCTAGATTTCAAGGGAGCGTTTAAGACGATGTCCATCGCTATTCTGGCAAACCGCCCTCTCTAAGCTTGCAAGGTAGCATCGTTGATCCTCACCGTGTTGCCCACGAGATTCCCCAGTGCTGTGAGTATTTTCGGGTGTTAACGTGCTATCGGTAGATTAGGAATCCTTATCCAAACAACAACTCGTGTGATCTTGGCGTGTGATGGGCGGAAAGAGGGAAGCCAGCGCTATCACCTGTCCAAATATCACCCACAGCCCATTGGTAAGAACGTGCAGATAATCTCCTTCCTCTCGGAATTTAATTAGAAAAAAAATCATGGTCCATGTTCACGATTTTCATGGGGCCTCACAGCTTCCTGAGGCTCCTCAATTGGGTGTTTAACACATTGTAACCCACTCTCCTACCCAGAGTCTTCACCACCACCGCAAGCTCCCACCGCTGATCTAGCTTTGATTTCAGTTTCTGGGATAGCATGATGCTTCCCCCGAGGTCCCCGACGATTGGCGTGATGTCTCCGTCTTCGATCTCTACGAGAATGTTCTCCGGCCAGCCTACCGTCGCAGCTTTGACGTCCACCGCTATACCCCCTGTTACTGCCGCGATATAGGTTGCCTTGGGATGGGGAGGGTCGTCATCCCTCTTGCGAGTCCTCCCTTTCTTGGCTAGATGACCCTCGGGATCGAGGGATTCCATACTTTGTCGGATCGGCCAGACACACTCGATATCGCACAAAGAATACTGTCTTCCTCGATGAGAAGTTGCGTCAACTTTTCTCTCAGAAATTTCTCTGGCACATATCATAAATCTTCTTAAATTTCCATTTCGGTTAGCAATTATTCAATTCAACCACCGCTGCTCAACCTAAAGTGGTTGAACCGATAGGACCTTAGCCACCTAACGCAGAAAACCTATAGCAATAAATTAGCAGCATATATGTCTCCACATCCTTTTATTGGAGAAAGTTGGAATATCGAAGCAGGCACATTCAACGCTTGGCATTCCTCTCGACTCTGTCTCTGGTAAGATAAGTAGATTTTGCTTCTCTTTATCGCCATATCTTCTACCTAACAGAGAAGATGCACTTGCTTCCCCACTTTTATCGTGCTTGTATAGACGCTGGTTTTCGAGATCATTGCTAAGACTGTCTTAATCTTTGTTACGGTGAGTGGTCAACACTGTTTTGTAGCACTAAAATTATTGCTGATTTATGTGCTGAGAAACAAGAAAAGGAAAAGAAAATGTAAGCAAATAAACATATATTCGTCTATAAGCATGTACCTCAATGTGTTCGTTTATGGTTCTCCGATGTCCAGGGAAAGCGACGGATTAGATGGAAAATTCAGGAGAAGACCCTGCCCAAATACCTACAGAAGCAAACTCGTTAGTTCAACATAAGCTGTTAAAGACTGTTTGGGAAATGTTGGAACACGTGGAGCCTCCATTATCATTCAAGTGTTGCATTTACAGGGTTCCAAGAAGACTTCACAAAGAAAACGAAGAAGCTTACACTCCTCAGGTTATTTCAATAGGGCCTCTCCACTATGGTGAGAAGATGCTTCAGACAATGGAGAAGCACAAATTGAGGTATCTTGGGAAGTTCCTTGATCGAGCTAAGGTATCTTTGGCTAGCTTTATTCAGGCCTTAGGACATAGAGAAGAAAGCATCAGGTGTTCCTACGCAGAGTCCATACCTTTATGCAGTGACGAATTCATTAAGATGGTACTGATGGACTCAAGCTTTATTATTGAACTCTTCCTGAGAAAATATTTTCCAAGCTTGCAAGATGAGCATGATCATGTGCTATTTAAACCATGGCTTCAAGACGATATAGAGAAGGACCTGATATTGCTTGAGAATCAACTTCCATTATTTGTTCTCAAGGACTTATTCGAATTAGCTTTCGCCTCTTCCCTAAATGATTGGCCTTCCTTTCTCGAACTTACCTACCACTTCTTTAAATCCTATAACTATCAGGATAGACCTCCACAAGTGAACGCACAACATTTCCCTGATATGATCAGAAATTTCTTCCTACCCTGGTCCCGAATGTCACCAACTAGTGCCAGCGACAAGTTAGTATCCATTCCCTCTGCAACAGAGCTGGATAGCACAGGAGTGAAGTTCAAGGTTAGTTCAAGCAAATGCGCACTTGACCTGGAATTCAATAACGAAGTATTGGAGATTCCGGGCTTTGAGATAGACGACAGGACTGAATCTTTTCTCAGAAACCTGATGGCTTTTGAGCAATGTCAATATCCATACAACACATACGTTTGTGACTACATTTTCCTGATGGATTGCCTTATAAATACCAATAAAGATGTCGATTTACTTGTTCAAAAGAAAATTATAATCAATGGTCTTGGAGATAATGCTGCAGTGGCTACTCTGGTGAGCAATCTTTGCAAGAACATAACACTATGCGAGGGGTCCTTCTTTTTCACAAAAGTGGCTCAAGAACTGAACTCTTACTATGAAATTCTATGGCATAGCTGGAATGCTGCCTTTGTGCGCGATTATTTTGGCAACCCTTGGGTAGCTGCTTCTACAATTGCAGCAGTAGTGCTCCTTGTACTTACATTCATACAAGCAATATGCAGTGTCATTTCTGTGTATCCTTAGCTTCAACGTTTGTGTTAGAATTAATATGAACAGATCACAAAAACAAAACATAACCACACAGATTATGCATCTTCCAAGGATCGATTGTATATGCGTAGAAAAACAAAAAATCACATACTTGGATTCTTGTTATAATTCCATCGGTTAAGGAACGCAAAGATTTCCTTTCCAGAAGTTTGAAAGCACCATCGTCGAACATAACAAAATTATACAGATTAGTATTCAAACCATTGCCTTTTGCCTTTATATTTCATATGTGAATAACCAACATTAGTGGTTATTCTGGCAAGATGACTTTTAGACCCATCATGGGTGTAAAACGTTATCATCTCCCACTCACATATGATGAGTTTAAAACAAAACTCTGCAGTACTCATACTCGTTCAATAATCAGTGTGACCAGCATACGACGAGAGTACATTGTCACATATCTGTTAGCAGTATATGATATCTGGATTAACAAATTGATCCTGAGACTTTTGTGTCCTTGAGCAGACAGTGTATGCTATACCCTAGGTCATATCTTGCATTTGAATTTTTCTTTGATCTCATTTAGTTTCTTTAAGTCATGACTGTATTCAAGTTCTTTCCTAAAGAGACGATGACCATCTATGAATACTTTTCATGTGAGTCAATGATCTAAATTAAATAACCTTTCTCTGTTCTCAGTTCTCTTTTGAATTAAATTTAATTTGCTTTCTTAGAATTATTCCATAGGATCGCATCTTGCATGATTTTTTGGCAATAATCTAAAGTAGCAAACCTTAAATTCAATTCACAAGAATGAAACAAGAGTCATAAGGGTATATGATGAGGTTCTTCTAAACCTCAAGGGTCTCACACAATGTAAGATGAGATCTT
>JAOSBK010000008.1:18327871-18339102 GCA_027568895.1 Erythroxylum shatona
GGATTAGATCACTCTAAGACATGTATGATGACTTGTATGTGAATTTTGGACCTAGGTAATGCATAGTAGAGTTTAATCTCCAATAGATGCTAGTATATTTATGTATTTAATAAACAATATGGTTTTGAATAACTCTTTGCTATTAGAGTGCAACTTATGTTTTTATTTTGTATTTTGAGAAATAACATTGTTCTCAACAAACCTGCACTCGAAGTGTAAAAGAATAATGTTTTATTTTCTGAAACTATGTTTTTGAACGACTTTGCACTTAGATTGCAAAAGATGACTGTTATGGCATGAAATAATTTTTTCAAACTTACTTATGCATAAATGAGTCATATATGCTACGTGTATGTTTTCTCTTTTAGCTTAGAGCCATAACATGGTTTCATTTTAACGGTTGGACCGATAAATAAAGGCATGATGCCTTACTTGATTTTTGATACTTAAATGTCGTATGATTTTTATGATTGGTGAGGAAACGATTGGCCAATCATGTGCTGGGCACAACTGATTATGATTAAGCGACCTCCGTACCCTTGGTGCTGGTCCATTAAAGTCGAGTCACCATATCAACACCTTTCTACGAGACTTGCAGGTGATTCCACACCTAGGGTTTGGACACTGACGAGGTCATCTCCTAGGGTTATGATGCTCTTATCGACTGTAGTCCGGACTCACCACAGATGAAAGTCGAGCCAACACCGAGTATCGGTCGGTGTCCATATTAGTTTGGCCGACTAATAGTGTTACACATGATTGTTTTGGCTTATCGTGATATTGGATTTCCTATCGAGATTTGATTGATACATATGATGTTTTTATGCTTTTGTGTACTAGAACTGGGACCTGTGTTCACTAGATGAGTGAGTTAATAGGCTAGGCCTATATGGTTCCTAGCTAATATACATTAAGTCATAGGCTGAGTCTATGTGTTTTCTATGCGTGATATATTCACTTCATAGCTTATCTACACCGTCTTGGTATTAATCAAATTCTATTTGTGATATATGCCTTTCCTATTCACTGAGTACCTAGTGTACTCAGCCCCTCCGCTTTCTAACCATGCAGGTTAATTTAGTTAGTTTGAAGCTCGGAGTGGATCGTGCGGTCTTTTGACATTTTCAGGGTATTACCACACGTGGGTAGTTTCTTATTTTGTACTTTTGTTGTCTAGTGGCTTATGAACTGTGTTTAGGTAGATACGCTTTATGATTTTGTGAGTTAACTTTTGATGGCCTTGGGTTTTGTAAAAGATTTTATGTATGAACTATTGATACTGTTGTTGAGATTGCCTGGAGATGAGAATGCCTTGAGTGGACTAGAGAGTCCTGAAGCTATGTTGGATGTGCATATAGAAGTGTGTTTGAAATCGTTTTCAGGTTTTGGGATTTTTAAAAATACAGAAGTTGTGTTGCCCAAATTTTTCAAAAAAAGAAAAAAAGATATTCGGTTAACCTTGTATAGTCGGATTAAGGATACTGCGAATGTCCTTAGCCCGAGTATGTGGTGGTTGTTATGGGCCCGATGTGGTACCAGGTTATGACACGATGCTTCCCTTCCTTTCCTTCCCCATTTTACCCTCCATTTATCTTGTCCTTCCCATTTTGCCCCTTCTTTGTCTTTTATGTCTCTAACTCCTTTAATCCATTTAGCACCAAATTAATGCTAACTTAATTCTAATCTTTTCATCTAATTTCAAATCTCTATTTATTCCCATTAAATAAATGACTTGATTCTAAAAATAATAAAATGAATAAATCAATAATAATTGAAAAAATTTCGAGGTCCAACACAGTTGGTTTCACACAGTTTTAGAGTATATGTAGTTGAAGAATAGGTGGTTCCTGTCTTCATCTGACATCTTTAATTAAATTGGTAAAAGGTCCAATACCTATTATAAATAGGCTTAGAGCTTTAAGGGATCTAACAATTCTGTCCGCAACCTCTTTACAACATTTGTAATGTTCTCTCAATATGTTATATGGATACAATTAGAGAGTAAACACGTGTGCAGCTACAATAGTTAGAATGAACCATTTTCAAAGATGATTAAAGGAAAACAACAAGAAAAGGATCAAGTTTCGCAATAAAGTATGATTATAATTCATTCTTTATTATATTTTGTATGTTGTTCATATTATAGAATTTTAAGTGATCTTGGATTTTAAAAAAATATCATATTTATTCTACCGCGTGTATGATCGAATCCCACCATGATTTTCTAATAAAAAAGTTTTTCCATTATTGCATCATCTTTATCCTATAATGTTTAATGTAACTAAGCCACGTCTCCAACATTTGATGAGTGTAAACTCTAACATCTTTTAGTTTATCGGAGGAAATTATGATTTTTAAGGAATTTCTTGGCAGAATAAACAAGAACCTTTAAACTAAACTTACTTACAAGATCAAAAGTAATTATTAACTTAGTCGTTGTTTTATGCATATTTGGTAGTTCAAATGAGGAATTATACTCTTTAATTAGGTTAAGAAAAACAATTGTGTGATCACAAAAATAGTTAACCCTTTTTAATTGATCTAATGCACTAAACATAGCATGAATGTTGTTGGTTAATAAAGTCATGAACTATTTGACACATATAGTAAAATAACGAATCAGTAGTTTTCATGTCTTTGTATATATAACTTGTATGTCAATTGCTCTCTTACCACAATATGATCCTAACCTTAGGCCTTAATACCAACTCAAGCAACACCATCCTAAAACTCTTCTCTATTAAAAAAAGGGATTGATAATAATCTGAATACAAGTTCCTATATACCTTTCTAACTAGTCCACACATACCCAGAAGAAGTTATTATGGTGTTTAACTGCATAAACGACGATGTTTGTTAGCAAATTTACAATTTTACCCTTAATAACAATGTTTCAATTGGTTTTGCAAATTAGTTTCCATGTGTGTGTCTCATTATCAAGTGAAAAGGATTTTTGAAGTAATTATTTAAAATTTAATGATTAATTTAGTGAAAATTAATGTTGATAGATTTAATTGTTCAATAAGCAAAGTTTAAGGAGTTAAAGAATTTTGTTCCTATAATAAAAGCAAGTTACTAAATTGCTAACAGATTAGTTTTTACTATAACAATAGTGTATGTTAAAATTATATTATAATTATCTACTTAGTTAATAGGTACAATAATGAGAGACAGGAAATAATTAATTAAACTGGATTTTGAAGCATATTTATAAGATTCAAGGTTAACTCAACTAGTCCTTAAACTCTAATTTATTTTATGTTACTAGTTACACATCTTTATGATATTTCTAATAAATACAAGGAGTAAATAGGATTTAAATGAAATAAAGTTTAGGAACACCTGTTAAGACATTTGGAAATAGCTAAAAGGAGAATGTAGATATTGATTCATGATACTTTAAATATTTAAATAAGAAAGTGAAATAGTCTAAAAGAACTTAGGAGTTTGAAATTTTTTGATCAAATTTAAAAATGTTATTGTAAACTTTTTATAATGAAAAGAAAAAATGGATGAAGTTAAAAAAGTATCTTAGATAACATTTAATTGAAGAAAAGATAGTAATTTTACTAAAAAGATCATAAATTTAGGTTTGATGGGAGTTTTCTAAACTAGATTTCAAATAAAGCTACAATATGTATGGCTCAACGTAAAATTTTTTTATAGGCTTAGACTTAGCTTAAAGCTTAATCGAGCTTTGAGTTAAAATTTGAGCTTTAAGTCATTTTGATTGGATCGAACCTCTATGACTAAAGATCATAAAAATTTTCTAAACACGAAGTCTAAATAAATCAGTCTTTACTTATTAACTTTAGATTATGTCAAATTAGTTTTTTATATATAATCTAAAAGGCTTTGATATAAGTTTTAACTTAGGATTTGATGAGATTATGTTTGTATCAGACCATAAAAGGATTAAGTTAGGTTTTGAGAGTGATTTTAGAGAAACTAGTTAGTTGTCTAGTGAGCAAGTTTTGGTGAGTTAAATTATAATATTTGAGACTTGTATGTATGATTAACAATAGAACTAAGTAAGAATTATTAGATAATATAGAATCCTAATTGATCAAATATGAGTGAGAATTTGATCTTTCATATTTAATTTGATTTATTGCATTAAAAATGAGTTTAATTAAATGGTTTTAAAATTATTTTTGTTATGTGTTACATGTTTAGAGCCTATAGACCATCTGGTTGATATTCCTCCCAATTAAAGACTAAAAAGAGGCTTAAAAACCTTCATTGAAGTACGTATATAGAACTTCCGCTTTATACCTTAGTTAAAAGCTTGGTAATGAATAAATGAGATTATTTTCAAAGTCCTTCCAAATGGAATGAGATTATGTATTTTCTTAAAAATTATGAGACATGAATAATGAATAAACTAGTTTTTTAGGTTAAGGATGATGAATGTTTTTTTATTTATGAAGATGCATGCCATAGATATTTTAATATTTTTTATGAATGTGAATGAGTCATATAAGTTGTTTTGAAATAATTTAACAAGTGATGATATTTATATTCTTGATAAAATAAATTGTATGAGCATTTTTTATCAAATAACATACATCTATTTATGAATAATTGAAATTTATCTCATAATATATAGTTATATAAAAATAAATGGAAAAAGAAAAAAAGCTGAATATGAAAGCCACTAGATAATGTGGTATATTAGGATAAACTGTTCCCTTTAGACTTAGGCCAAAATCTTGATATAGATGATCTGTTAAACATAGCAGTTGATGAATGAGAAATGTGGATGAAAATGTATAATAGCATTTATAAGATGAGATTGCATAAATGAGATACTTGTTTGACTTTGTGGCTTAAATCTCATCGTACATACTTGATTTTAAATAACTATGAATGGTGGATGAGTGTCTGAAATTCAATATTTATAAAAATCTACTTTTATTACATTTATTCTAACTAAGTACAACATGGGATCGTATAATAGAAACCATAAATTTGTATTATATTATTTGGAACTTTTTATATATAGCTGTCATTAATAGTTGCCCCCTATCGGTGTATATAACCCTCACCTTTTTTTTTCAAAAAATGAAAAAGGAATTGTATTCATAATAGCAAAAGCTATAAAAACAACATTGCAATGGGTCGCATAATTTTCCCACAATTTAGTTTCCATAATATTTACAAGAGTACACTACTTAAATAATAATAATTACAACATCCAGTTCTGCTTCAATCCATGGCTAATTGAATTTTGCTTGTTATTGGAATTAAAGCTACTCATATCCAATTCATGACATTATCTGCTAACTAATATTGACTTTTTTCAATTCCCTTGTACAACCTTCTATCCCTTCCCCTTCCTATGGAATAGATGTTAGTGGTAAGAGTTGTCTTTATAAGCAGACCATCTGATTTAACTTGCTTTGTATAAGCCATGATCATATTCAATTTCTCCTCTAATCCAATGTTTACCTACGAAATTGTAGCATGTACATGATCCTGCTCTAAATTGCTTTTGTATAGTTGCATCCAAATTATAAGTGACTACATCTCTCATTTGTACGTTTACAAAGGACACAAATAGGATCATATACCCTAAACCATCTATATTTGGTTCTAAATATATTTTTGATTTTTAACCAAGAGAAGACTAAGGCTTTTGGATTTAAAGACTGCTTCCATAGAACTCCAAACCAAGGAATACATTTAGCATTGCATACAAGTATCTTATAACAAGAGCTATTATTAAAGGAACCTATTGAATTAGGGGTTTAAATGATGCTATCATCTCTCAATCCTTCAGGTATTTGTGGCAAGTATTCTACAAGCAAGG
Organism: Erythroxylum shatona; assembly: GCA_027568895.1. Classification (NCBI taxonomy): domain Eukaryota; kingdom Viridiplantae; phylum Streptophyta; class Magnoliopsida; order Malpighiales; family Erythroxylaceae; genus Erythroxylum; species Erythroxylum shatona. The sequence goes on from JAOSBK010000008.1 coordinate 18,333,684, forward strand.
AAAAACCCCTGAAATTTCCATCCCAAACTCCATTATAGATGAGTGAGTATACTCCAGCATTGATAGAAATTTTAGTTCTAAGTTCTATTATTCCTACTTTTTGGATAAAAAGGCTATAAGTAGTCTAGTTATCAAAACAAAACCAAACATCTTTATGATGTAAAACTATAGTAGTGATAAGTCTAGCTCGATCCCACAGAGAGTGTTTGTTAAGCTTTTGAAATGAAATTAATTTATGTTTAGGTTATGGAGGGTTTGGTTTGGTTTCAAATAATGAAATTAAACTATCAAAAGAAATTAAAGAAAAAATCTAAAAATGATGAAAAGTGATTAATATGTTAGGGACCCAGTCATCGGTTCAATTTCCGCCTGCACACAATTAAACATACTTCATTGAGTTGTTCTTCTAAAACCTCTCCTAACAATTATTAATTGTAGGTTAACAACAAGCTCTATTAACCCCTATTTTTTCTTAAGTCGTGTTTAATTAAGAGATGCTTGTTAATTAAACCTAGGAGTCGAACAACATAGGATAAACTCTCTAGATTTAATTAGACAATCGCATTACGATTTAAGAAAATAGATTAATTAAGGCAATAACCACATACACTCGTTTCATTTAACCTGGGTTATGTTATCCCTAATGATTCGACACCAATCATAAACAGAAAAATTATTGATTGTATCTCCAATGATTTGAAACCACTAGTTTCCATAAACAAATCTCAACTTAATAACTACGAATTACGTTGAAGATTCTAGCAATGGTTTATAATAAAATAATCCAATGATCACATTAAGACGATTTTAACACAACACCCAAACAATAAACATAAGATAGCGTAAACAATTCCTAAGAGAGAAAAAACAACAAACACAATGGAGAGAATGCTTAACTAGGTTCTTTGGTGCCGATATCACATCTGAACTAGTGTCGGGAAGCTCAACCCTCTATATGTTTCCAAAGGAATGGAGCTTTACCTATTCTTCTTTTCAAAACTGAGGGCTCATGACTCCAAAATGCTTCTCTAAACAATTCATACCTTTTGTAATCATAACATGTCCATTTATATTAAAAAGTAGGGGTTTTGAATGAGTTTTAAAAAAATCACAGGTGTGACTTGTTGTGTCACACCCATGAGTGTGTGTTTTATGGCCATGAAAAGGTGTATCACACCTATTGCACACTCTCTCGCCCATGAAAAATTTATTATGGTCGTGATTGTCCTGGCCATGAGAGTTATCTCATGGTATTACAATGGATCCTTCTTCATTCCTTTTGGCATTTTCTTGTCTCCTCTTACTCTAATCCTTCTACTTCTTGTTCCATGAAGAAAAGTGATTATGAATCTCAAAAAGACTACTCAAAGATTGTGCTTTCGACTTACTTTAGTTCTTTCACTTCTGAATTGTCCTTAAAACCAAATATGAACTAAAGTGAATGTCTTAAGCATTTCATATCATTAATCACTAATTTTATGGAATATATGTATCATCAATTGAGAACATATCAATTTCCCCCACACTTAGCTTTTGACTATTCTCGGGTAAAACATTAAAATTAAAGCAACAAACCTAAAAAACAGTCACTTATTTTTCCATATTTCCTAAGAATAGATAATCATAAGTAAAGAGGAATAATTTTCAAGCCATAGTAAGTAATCAACATTCAACGCTTCTATTCATAACCAATCAATATTCTTCACCTTTAGAAACTGAGCAATCTAGAGGTAGACCTGAAAAAATATGTTTAAGTAAGATATATCTATAGGTGCACTAAAACACCATTCATGATCATTACATTCTACAAATTTGCAAATCATTTCATTTCTCCACCATAGGATTCACATGCATAATCATAAATCAAAGGACGTTTCAAGGTTGTAATGTGGGCAACAGTAAGATGAGATGTAGTTGGATTCTATAGTGTAAAAGCCATCAAAGCTAGTGAAACAAATGATCCACTAGTTTGAAGGCTTGGGTAAGACATTTGGTTAAGTTTAAAGCATGCAATATGGTTAGCACAAAAAGAAAAGGAAGATAAAACTCAAGGGGGCTTGTCAAAAGGAAAATCATATAAATAAGTAGGCTATTTGATTAATGTAGCTTACGAAACAAAGAATGCCTATATCATTTCATATTAATGCATGCAATAAAATTGCGGTCTTGAATAGAAAATCAAAGCAAAGTCATGATGTACATATCATGAAGCTCACATATAAAGAAAAGATAATGAGACTGATATTGATGTGTCAATCTATTAAGGCTCAAAATCTTATTGTCTTGTGTTTACCACTAGTCACTACTCTTCTAAAGATAATGCATATTAACCAATCATAAGAGCAAAAGTATATGATAAATTTACCATGGATTCTTCTAGTCAATTCACAATCTAACCACGGCTATATAATCCTAGAAGCAATAGAAAAAGAGAAAATGTTTTTTTATTTGTTTAATTATATCTTTTTTGATTGAAAATTTAAATAAGAAACAAACTTAAAACACGCATGCATATAAGAAACAAAAGAAAAAATTTAAGGAAAAAATAAGTTTCCCTTGGGTTGCCTCCCAAGCAGCGCCTTTGCTTTTTGTTGCTATCTTGATTATATGTTTTCCTCGTCATATGAAAAAATTATGATCTTCGGGTGTCACATGCGCTTCCTCCATTTGAGGTTCTTTAAGATAGGGCCTCAATTCATGATTATACACATACATTGGCTTCCCTATATTGCAGTTTCCAATATTTATTGAGTCCTTGCACTTTAGAAATATCTTGAATGTCCCTTCACCTTTTTCTTCTTTTGTTTAATTTCTTTAATCTGCTACTTAAGGGTGAAGGGTTAGTGTTAAAAATAATTATGGACTCAGTACTTACCTTCTAGTTGAATGATGTATCATTTCAGCTTTGAGCTCTTTCTCCACTTCTTCTTCTTTACAAACGATTCCTTGAGTAGGTCAAGATTCTCAAGCTCCTCTTCACTCTATAAGGTCTCCGCACTAATGTCCCTTAGGTGCTCCTCAGGCTGAGATGGTAGCATTTCTTCACGTTGTAATGCCAGGTGATCGAAAGCTCCCATCAGTTGACCCATCTAGCTTGCCAAGTTCTGGATTTCGATGTTATGTCTTGGTATAATTGCATCACTTCTTGTTGGACTTGCTAGAACTTTTGTACACCCTGTTAAAATTGCAAAGTATCAATATTAATAACATTAACCAATTCTTCCAAAGATGAGTTTTTTTGCCACTCTAAATTTTGGATGCTAAACCTTGTATCCTACTAAAATTATCATTCCTCCTGCTGAAATTGCAAAGTAGTATCAGCGATAGCATTAACTAATTCTTCTAGAGATAGACCTGAGTCGTAATAAGAAACTTCTGGTCTATTCGAAAATGGTTGTGTGTCCTGCAAACTATTAAGAAAATAATTTGCTGGTTATCCCATCCATAACTAAAGTTCCTATAATCAGTCCAAATGTAGTTAAAAGATTGGGAATATGAGTTAAAGAAAAAATTATTTCCTTCTATGTAATTAATTTTTTAAAATTTTTTACACATAAACACTAAACAAAAAATCAAAAGATAAGGAAATAACTAAAAAGAAACTAATTATAACAAATATATACAAAACACAAATTAAAATCAAGAATAAAAACTAAAGCATCACATTCCCTGACAACAGCATTAAAATTAGGTAGTGCATTGTAACACTACTCAAAATAACTAAAACTATGACTATAGTAGTGATGAGTCTAGGTTGATCCAATAGAGAGTATGTAAAGCTTTTAAAATGAAAATAATTGGTGTTTAGGTTATGAGGGAGTTTGGTTTGGTTTCAAATAAGAAAATAAAATGAAACTAAACTAAAAAAAACAAATTAAAGAAAACAATCTAAAATGATGAAAAGTGAAGAATATGTTAAGGACCTGGTCATCGATTTAATATCGGCCTATGCATAATTAAACGTACTTCACTGAGTTATTCTTTTTATACCTCTCTTAACAATGATTAATCATAGCTTAACAACAAACTCTGTTAATCCCAGTTTTCCCTTAGGTTGTGTTTAATTAAGGGAAGCTCTTTAATTAAACCTAACCACCAAAAAACCTAGGATAAGCTCTCTAGCTTTAATTAGACAGTCAATTTATAAATTAAGAAAACAGATTAATCATGGCAACAACCATTTATACTTGGGTCATTTAACCTAGGTTATCTTATCCCTAATTATTGGACACCAATTGAAAACACAAAAATTACAAATTGTATCCCTAATGATCGAAAACCATTAGTTGCCACAAATAAATCTCAACATAACAATTATGAATTATATTGAAGATTCTAGCAATGGGTTTATAATAAAACAATCCAATGAATGCATTAAGCTCATCTTAACACAATACCCAAACAATAAACATAGGATAGCACAATCAATTCCTAAAAGAGAACGAACAACAAACACAATGGAGATAATGTTTAACCAATTTCTTTGGCATCGATATCACCTCCAAACTTGCGTCGAAAAGCTCAAACACCTACGGGTCTCTAAAGGAATGAAGTCTTACCCTTTCTTCTCTTCAAAATCGAGAGCTCACAAATTCAAAACACTTCTCTAAATAATTCATACCTTCTACCACACATCATGTCCATTTATATTAAAAAGTAAGGTTTCGAGTGAGTCGGCAAAAAGTCACAGACATGAATTGGTGTGTCACACCTATGAGTGTGTGTGTCATAAGAATGACAAGGTGTGTCACGGGTGTGACAACACTCTCACGACTATGACTAAATTGTCATGGAAATTAGACTTACCTCGTAGCATGATAATGGTTCCTTCTTCATTCCTTTTGGCATTTTCTTTGCTCTAATCCTTCTTCTTGTTCCATGAAGACAAGTAAGTGTGAATCTTAAGAAGACGACACAAAGATTGTGCTTTTGACTCACTTTAGCTCTTTCACTTCCAAATTGTCCTTAAAACTAAATTTGAACTAAGGTGAAAGTCTTAAACATTTCATAACATTAATCAATAAATGTTATGGAATAGATGTAAAATCAATTAAGCACATATGATGGGCGCCGATTTTTGGAACCCAACTCTTGCGAAATCATGAAGCCTGAGCGTATTATCCTATAGGGTTCTTTCCATGAACCTTTATTAGGCAACTCTTGCGAAATCATGAAGCCTGAGTGTATTATCCTATAGGGTTCTTTCCATGAACCCTTATTAGGCATCATCCCACTAGGGTGGCGTGCCCAAGACAATTATACCTCAAAACAACTTATTACTTCAACTCAACCATATTACTAGGAAATCAATATAAACATACATACATAACCGAAACTACTTCCATCTATCATTTCATTACTAAAGCAACAGAGTTTGAAAAAATTTATTTACATATCAAAAGCCACACCATTGGCTTAT
>JAOSBK010000008.1:18364137-18390431 GCA_027568895.1 Erythroxylum shatona
ACCATTGAGCTAAATAGCTCAATGGTAAGAGGCGTGCATTTAAATGCAACAAAACCTTGAGGTCTCGAGTTTGAGACCAAAGAGGACAATACCTTTGAGAGTTGTGGTCGCGTGACAACTTGGGGTATGCTGGGCCTAGTTCGCCCCGGTACGCAAAACACGGACCCAACATTTAGGTCATATCTTAAAGGACTAACCTCCCCTGGAACTCTAAAGACAAACTTTAAAGAAATGTAAGAATGTGTTGATCTTGGGTCTACTAATATATAAGCTTTATTATCAAACAATGAAATCATACCAAAAATGGCATCGTTGGCTACAGATGCCTCCTCCCTTGTCATATGATATATCCTTGCATGAGTTTGACCCTGATTTGAGGATGTCCCACCAGTACCTATACCCACTGCTAGTTTGCATCTAACTCCTCTACCACCAGTTCTACCCAAATCTCTACCCAAAATAAAGGCTCCATGCTGACCATGTACTGTCCCCTTAAACTGAACTCCCAAACTCCTCCCTACTGTTGGAGAACTCCTCTATAAATGCCCCCGCTCTTTATAAATATAACATACCTGACCTTAGCATGGTAATATGCCTGACTGATCCTAGTAGGTCCCTAACATGGTCCTTTGTGAAACCTTATGCAGGTAGCACAACTCTAAAATCCTCATACTCCTCTATTGAAATATCCTCTAAACCTCTGACTAGCACCTCTGTCAAATCCAACTGATGGTGCACTTGTATTATTATATTGTCCTAAATCCCTGCTAGTTTCTCGATCTCCACTAGACCAGTAGAAACTACCACTCCTACTTGATGTGTCATCGACTCTCTTAGACCCTTTATACCAATATAAGTAGCTCCCCTCTTAAAACTCTACTCTCCTTAATGACTCTCTAATCGCCTCTTTAGCTCTCTTCTGCTTTTACCTTATTCTATTATGTCCTCCATTCTAAGTGTAGTCGTTAGTAACTTCTTGAAATTAGAAGTAGCAGTCCCCAAACCAAAATGAATATCCATCCTTAAACCTTGCTCAAATTAGTAACATTTATCTTTACGATTGGTCATATCCTCTAATGAATACTTAGACAAGGCTGCAATGTGAGCCTCATAATTAGCCACTAACATCATCTCCGTTTGAACCAAACTCATAAACTCCATCTTCTTTCGATCCTGATATATCCATGAAGTGTATTGATCTCTAAACTCTCTCTAGAACTCCTGCTAAGCCATCTCTTATGTCTTATAAGATCTCTTCACTGACTTTGCATTGCTTTGGAAGAAAGAAACATTGTATTGTAACCTTCTTTCTAAGGTACACTCCAAGCAGTCTAAAATTATCTTTGTCTACTTTCACTATGCCTTAGCCTCCTCAGGATCAGTAGTATCTCAAAACTCTATCTTACCCATCTTATGGATCCACTTATAGCTGCAATCTACCCCATAATCACCTTGGGCTGGACCTATAGTCATGGCTTGCTACATCATCTATAGTGGCATTAGCACCTCTCCTCTTATTTGATCCATTTTGGCATCCCCCTTATTCGACACATCAGGAGCACAGATCAAATTACATAATTCCCCAGTCAACTCTAGGCTAGAATTATCCTCTCCTGAAGCCATCCTAAATAAGATAAGAACACATCGTTAGATTTTTTTCTTAATACATACTTAGAAAGGTAAACCCACTCTGATACCACCAAATATGACACTCCTAAAATTTCTTAAACCACAATTATCCAAAATCATTCCCAAAGCATAATATTAATTACTAAAATCATCATTAGTTCCAAAGAGAGATGTTTGACAGATGCAAAAGTATTTTATATAACACAAATACCCAAACTATCACTTTAAAAAAATACATTCACACAACTTTACTCAAGTAATCTGCTGGCCCTACCTAATCTTCACTCTGTCTATCACGTGCATTGGGGTTATCAACAATCACTCGATCTCCTAAAAGAAAACAAAATGGCAAAGAGTGAGTTGCCTACTTAATAAAGGTAATAGACCATACCATTAAAATCAAATAACTTAATAAATAATTATAAAACTTAGTCAATCGATTAAAACATACATATAATATGAATATACACAACATTACTCAGTCTAATCCAAATAATTAACAAACATCTCAAAATTTTACCAAACAATGATTAACACAAATATTAATTTGTAACTGCCATTTATGCTTTATCTCCATATTAACTAAATTGACTAGGCCTTGCTTAACCTAGTAGGCTTACATCCAATGGCCTGCCAACTCATCTCTACTTATGAATAATCTCTCATCAGGTCGAATCGTAATTAAATGTATAAATATCAGCACAAGATACCTTAATTTTTCAATCTCTCTTGGTATCCCGACACTACTTAATTTCCTAACCATTGGAATAGGATATCCCCAAGACTCAGGATATCCCAATACTATTATGATACCTAACCATCAGCATAAGGCATTCCTGGGACTCAGGACCCCCCGATATTTGCTCCATGGACATATACCTAGCCACCCTCGCTCATCTCTAAACAACCTATCAATTTATGACCATCGAATGTCGCCTTTTCTAGGCAAGACACCGATTCTTGATTTCACCAATTATTCACAACCTATTATCAATTAGTCTTTGTTTAAATAACACAAATTAACAAGCATTACACCTCAATATACATAACAAAATATAATCACGAAACACCTTATACTTTGTTAATTATTTGTCAAATAAAATAAACATAATTCACGTATGTAATTATTAATCATTAATTTAATTAATGACTAATTCAAAATATAATTTATTAATACCAAAAGAGTACTCTTTTTTAAGAGTAAATTCCAAGGTTATCCTTGCCTTGATTTTAGACTCATCTAATTTATAGTCCAATTTACTCCTTAATTAGGCTGTTGGACCAAGACAATATAAACTTTTAGTAGATAATTTACAAAAATTTTCAACTCTAATACACTTAATAATCCAACATTATTTTCTTTTCTAATTTATTTTTAGTTATAAAAATAATATCCTTACTAACCTAACCCTAAACTGAGTTTGGGAATCGGGGAATCGAGCAACGAGGAATAAAAGGATGAGAAAAAGAGACAAGGAATAAAAGAGTGGCCCGCAATTTGGGATTGGAAAAGAAGAGACAATAGGAACTTAGGGAATCAAATCACTATTTACCCAAACTTAGTCATCTAGGCAAAAAAGACCAAAAAACAAATATTAAAAAAAATGAGGGTGGAATTATTTAACATAACTTTGATGGGGTTGTTAAATTTGTGTTTATTAAAACATTTGAGGTTCATTTTAAACGTTCCAAAACATTTGCAATTAAATTGAATTTTCGTGAAATGTTTGGATTCAAATTAACCCTTTTCCTTCTTAATTTTGATCTAATCCACCATATTAGTTCCTAATTTTTTTTACAATTTTGCAATTAATTCTAAATTGAATCAAACAATCTTTCAACATTAAAATTAAATCCCAATTTTTGCTATTTATCCATAATTAACTAGAATTAAGTCTAATTAATCATAAACAAATCTTAACTAAACTTAATTAAAGTTCCTAAAAACTAGTTTCCTTTTAATACTAAACCAAATTTTGTGCTCTTGTAATTTCTTTAAAATTTGAGTTAAAAATCCCAAATTAATTAAATCTAATCTATAATTTCACTTTAAAGAATAAATATATATCATAAAATGGAAATTAAGACCACAATTTTCTTCGTATAAGAAACTAAGAGAAACTACAAATACAAAACTGCATCAAAGTTTTAAAACAACTTTTAATAAATAAAGTTCAACTTAAACTACATCACAAGAATTCAATTTTAAAAATAAATAATTTAATAAAAATTTTCTAAATTTTATCATGAAAAATAAACATATTCAACTAATCATATACGGCTGGATAAGTTATGTGTTAACATTGATTACACTGCATTATCCTGTAAAACATAGGTTGATGCATCATTATCAGTGCATGTTTTAATTATATCTATAAAATGTGAGAAGGTTAAGATTGCGAAATTAATAGACTTAGCCATGAAAGATAATTAGTAGTAATTTAATCTACTTATAATGTTCATTATTTTGTCAATCAACTCCAAATTACAAAGAGTGGTGAAAAATTTTTTTGTTGAAATTGCTTCATGCTTTCACATAATTATTAATTTGATAAACATAATAGATGTTTCACGCAAGCCTAGCGATATATCTTGAAGAGGACAACTTGATAAAGTTATTAAATCTTTGCAAGTTGATGAACTTTCAAAAAGAAGAAAAGAATGGTGCGCAATAAGAAACTATTATAGCGTTTAACCTTTTTTTAGTTACAAATCAACTTTTGAACATTATTTTTTGTTATATTTGCTTATATTATAATTTTTTAGTCCTTTGTCATTTTTTGGCGTGTTTGGACCAAAAATTGCTTTAAAAGAATCGGGATAGTATTGATCTATTTATGGAGAGTAAATGGAGCTTAATACTAAAACAAGAGTAATACGGCTCATAAAGCAACGATAAAAAGAGAAGCTTTAATACGTTTGAGCATGCTCGGTTTGCAAAGTCGGGCAAAGGGGAAACTTTTACAAAAGTTTAGGTCATCTACTCGTGCCTTGAATTGGATAAAAAGTTGTCTTTGTTTTCGCTGCCATTGACTATCACAGTGCCTGTTTAAATTTCAACTCTTTTCCATAGTCCAACAATTTTTTTTAATCTCCTTTCATATATAGTTGTTTCGGGCCCAACAGCATTTGATTTATCATGATTAAAGATGTCAAGTGTTCTTCTTTTATGCGCAAGAGTTCAATCAACGTCTTATCCTTGCTAAGATTGAATTGCATTGGAAACTTAAAATAGGGTATGCGCAAGAGTTCAATCAATGTCTTATCTTTGTTCGATTAAGTTGCATTGGAAACTTAAAATAGGCTAGTTATGGCATTTCATTGCTAAAGAGTAAAGAGCCTTTTCATTTTGTAGATTTTACACGTAGATTATGGGGGCTCGTGAAGCTAGATTCAATTGCTAAATAACCTTTTCTTTAAGGTCTCAATGTCAATGTTCTTTTATGAAACTATTTTAGTTGGTCAAATATTTTAGCAAATCCCAAAAGTCCGTTTGAAAAGTCATCAGATGCTATTAACCTGTCATATTTGCTATTAATTAAAAGAAATGTCATTGAGGAAATGTATTGAAGTCAGATGAATGCAGCCATGTGTATACATGCTACATTCTCTCCCACGGCCTGGTGTTTGGAAAATGAGGAGAATAATGCATGGATTATTTGCATTTAAGTCAAGCTCCTGACTTTTTTTATTGTAATATAAAATTAGATTTCTTATGAGGAGATATTGTTAGTTAGGATTGTAATATAAAATAAATATCAGATATGTTCGTGACATTGATGGATTGTAGTATAAATTTTATTTTAAAACATTTACCCTTTATAATTGAAACATTTATTTAAAATGCCGAATAATTTTGTAAAAACCAAATATTAAAAAATGTATAGTTTGGTTGGTTCAATTGAACCAACAGAGTTTTATAAATTAGAATAAATTAATTAGTTTTTATTTGATAATTTTCTTCTTCAAATAAACTCCAATATCTTAGGTTTTATTTGGTAAATGACTTATCTTTTTTTTTTTTACAGATTGAGAGGTATTTTATTATTTGACTATGTCAAATAGCTAATAATCATGTTGGTAATCAACTAATTGGATTGACGAATTGAACTCAATCGGCTGTTCTTGAAAATGCTCCTATGATGAGTGTTTTCTTCTAGCAGTTTAGAAATTAAGGGACAGAAAGACGATTGTGCCCAAAAATTATTACAAATTATTCAAGTTGTTATATTTTATTGTTGCTTTTTCTTCAAATATTAGTACCCTAAACTTCAACTGGACTAGTAAATTTTTTAGATATAAAACTTGACTAGTAAGTTAATATATTAGAAAAATAAACTTCAACTTGATTAATATGGAAAAAGGAAATAGTAGTAATAGTAATAGTAATATTATTATTATTATTATTATTATTATTATTATTATTATTATATGTTAACAATTAATACAATCCGTTGATTGCCAAAGAGGACCTTAGTCTCCTTCTTTAATCCTATATTAAGTTATTCAATTTCATTCGATCTTTATCATGTATAAGTTTTATGATGATCTAATATTGAATGAACTTTTAAAATTTTTAACTTTTCATTTTATCAATTCAATTTTTGATCTAATTTTTAAAAGGTTAGTAAAAAAAACTATAGAGGATCCTAATCTCATGTTTTATGTGGCTAGATAAAACTCCAAAGCTACAGGTAATTTCTAATTCATAGATAATGTCAACTATTGTAGCCCTTGAAATATCTAAAGTCAAAGAAAAACAGAAAAAAAAGAATTATGCAACAAATTTATTTATTTATAAAAATAATTTCTCAGCCACTGGATTTTAAATGGTATGTTAATTTCCATTAGTTAATTAAACTATAAAAGACAAGTCCAAAGTACGAGTCAATTTAGATATTTACCGTTTATATTTTCTTTTTTGTTTCATATCTTATGTTGTTTATGATTAATATATAGAAAAAAAAAAGGAACATAAGTTCACAGCAATATCAAATGCTCTTCAGTATGAAAACACCTTTTTACACTTATATTGCAATCCTGCGATTTTGTTTTGTGAGGGAACTTATTAAAAAAAAAAAAAAGATAACTAAGTGACTATTGGCCCAAAAGCATATTTGAAGCCATTGTTAACTTGGACATCCGCAGTAGTGACATGATTGAGTGGGAAGTAGTACTTGCCTTCTCTAACATCAACAAAGCACATGAAGTCACGTAAAGCCAACCTTAAAGTGAAACAAAGAATCTTGCTAAAAGCTATACAATGGAGTGTAGTAGCAGACACTAATGAATGTGTTGTTACTTTTTGACTGAAGGAAATAATATTTGATGATACCTAAGCATACCCAAGAGGTCAATGAGGGAACCCACAAAAGGTGTTACCTTGAAAGCTTTGGAATCCTATGTGAATTATGATCTTTAAAGAAACTGTTGTTTATTTTTATATCTTCTTTGCTTCAACTTCATTAGACCTTGAAAAGTTAACCCCATCCGTTAATTATAAAGCAGAACGAATGGCAATAGGATTGGAATCAAATACTTTATCTTCATTGTTTCTCATTTTCTTTTCCATTTTTATGTTAGACATAATTAAAAGGAAGTAAGAAGTACAAGAACAAAAATCTAAGCAACAGATTCATAGTCCAATTAGTAAAGTACAAGATTGAACATTATTTTTCCTCTTTTGCTCATGTAATAATATTAAGATTAGGGGTTACAATTTTAAAATTGACTAATTTTTGATTTAGTATCTAATTTTTTAATTCTTGATTAAACTTTCAAATATTGTAAAATTCAAAGCATTATCATCGTTATTTATTGATGCGATTAACGAAACATACTTTTGATTTTACACTGAGACATTCATATAACTTTTGATGGACAATCACGTGGCATGGGATCCAAAATAGCACATCTTTTAACCATAACTATCTAACCCGAAATAACCTCTTCATACTATGTGATAATGTCTCTTTTGGCCTCGCCATCAGGGTTTTCCCAACAAGCTTGCTTCAAATCTAACATCAAATCCTCACACTCTTTAGTGCAAAGCTTTCGAGCTCTGCTTCAGCGTCGCTCTTTAATAACTCCTAACTACACATTAGTGGTAGATTTGAAGGGAGCCTAGGTCATCAACAGCAACAATGAGGATTCCCTGAACAAATATAACAGCCTTTGTTAGCAACTAAAGTAGAGCTTACGCGGCTTATTATATTGACATTTGATAACTAGGGACTGAGTATAGTTACGAGAGAAGCTAGTAACTCCAGCCCTACTACTAAGGCCAAAATTAAGAAATCTTTAAATTCTTCTTCGAATGTCAGTTCTTTTGCCACCAATCCAAGCAAAATTGGATTGGGATTTCTCACACTTGGTGTTTCATTGGCTGCATCAACTGTATGTTGGACGTTGTATATGAACCCGAGACTGCAACGAGTGCGGCACAATATTTTGACAGTATAGGAATAATGAGATTAAGCATGTCACAAATATAAGTTGGGAATAAGAAGAGAAATCCTACTTTGATCGAGGAATCAAAGTTAGAGATGTGAAATATTCTTCAAATGTAAAGAGTCTAATTGATAAGTTTGTTAATCAAGATGAGATATCTAGAACAGAGCTTAAAGTAAATTACTTTTATATACAATTATTCACATTCACAAGTTTATAAGAGTTAATCTTACTAAATAATAGTCTAATATATGAAAATTCGTTCCACAGCGAGAATCCATTTTGCAGCTACTTTGAAAAAAACTTGTTTAAGGTTGACATTAATACTGTTTATAAAATATTCATTACATCTACAATAAATATGTCACAACCAAAAATAGTGGAATAGTTTCTAATATAAACTAAAAATGCCAGATATGTCATTATTATTTTTCTATAAATTTACATAAATCAATAAAAATATGCATATGAATATTTAGGAATTCTTTGATTAGAATTTATTCAAAATTTTTAATTTGTTAGAAATAATTCCATGATTTTTTTTTGACAAACAATATCAAGATTGTAAATAATAGTTAGTATTTGTATTTTTACTAATCTAAAATATTGATAGTCTAAATCTAAGTTTATATGATTTTTTTATAAACCATAAGTAGCTAAGTAATTCATTATCATTCCTTAAAGATAGATATATGAATTGTTAGGCAAGTGTTCAACACATCATGCTAACATAGTATTTAGTTAGTAAATGGTAAATTATAATCTTGAAAACTCTTAGATTATCTAAAATTTTGATTTTTTCATTTTGTAATATTTATTATAGATGGATCATTTAAGTTAGTTAATATTTAAAGTCTAAGTTAACATGGTGAAATGTAGGTAAATAAGTTATTTAGTTCTAAATTTTAATGACAATATATTGAAATATTTATTATAGATGGATCATTTAAGTTAGTTAATATTTAAAGTCTAAGTTAACAAGGTGAAATGTAGGTAAATAAGTTATTTAGTTCTAAATTTTAATGACAATATATTATTATATATTTTGAGCTAACTAGGAATTCAATGTTTAGTTTTGATGATAACAAAATATGATAATATTGACAATTCTTTTGGCACTGAGTTTAGAAGTTAACTTACTCATTATTCTAATAAAATAATGAAGAATGTTTAAGTTGGAGATGGAGATCTAGTTGAAATAAAGAAAGCCATGTATTGAGAGAAAGCCATCTGCATGTTAGACGAGCTTAGACTAGAAGTTGAATGGAGATGATTAAAGAAAAAGTGAAGTTGTAACAAGAGTAGGAAATTAGCCTTAACAGGGCAACTAACTTTTCTTGCAAGATCAACCTACAAAGTTGGTTAATCTCTTGATTGGCATATTAGTTTTCCTCCAGATTGGGAATCCAACATTGACTTCCATATAAGATCTCAGCAATTGTGTGAAAGCTTCGACGACTAGTTTGATACATAAGAGGATAAGGCGAGGTACTTAGGTAGAAGAAAATAAAGGAGAAGTAGGGATTAAGTTTCATACAAGTGAATTGAGCCAAGTTGTGAAGGACTATTGGCTTGTTATTAAAAATTATTAAAAGGATTAAGTTTCATAAAAGTGATTTGAGCCAAGTTGTGAAGGACTATTGACTTGTTATTAAAAATTCTTAAAAGATAACGTATGTTTGATGCTTAAAGTTAACTCTTAATTCTTGATTGTAATCTTTGTTGGTCTTATTGAAGTTTTATTAAGATCTTGTACATGATTCCTTTTTATCCAATGAAGAAGAAGTTTAATTGTAAGGGTTATTGTTTACCTAAAAGGAAGTAAGATGATTGTATTAGATTATTATTAATTAGTAAAAGAAGACATTTATAGAGAGAGTTCCTCATCACCTAATTAAAAATTTTAATGAATTACATAAGTAATCCAAGAGGGGACTAGACCACCATATTATTTTGCTTGATTACATATTATATTGTATTATATCTACATCTTCTTGCATCATATCATAAAGTTATTTTACAGTAAAAGACAATTCCCTTATCTTTTAGGTGCTTATTAGGCCAATAATGTGAACATTTATGCACACATTATAGAGTAAAAATTATACCCTATAATTCATAAATATCGAATAAATAAAATAAAATTTTTAAATAATGAAGTTTAAATAAGATCATTATTAAATTAAGATTAAAAAATCTAATGATATAATTAAGGAAATAGATATAACTTATATTGTAAAGATGAACGTGAATTTTAAATATATATTTCAAAATGTATCAAAAATACCTTGATTGGAGATACTTTAAATGCTCACATAAGTACAATACTTATGAATATAAACTATGTAGAACATATATATGTGTCACATAAGATTATATATGATGGTTACAAGATTCTCACAACTTATTGGAATCAATGAGATAGGTAATATTATTCATGAAAGTATTGAACAATATAATAGGGAAGTAAAGAATATAAATTAATAGGTTGGATGTAAGCAGCGTGCTATATCTATTAATTTGATTAAAATAGTAATTTTTAGGGAAATTAAAACTAAAAATATAAAAATAACATATTTTATGATAAATAGGAAATAAATCAATAGATAATAATTTCGTCGAACCTAAACTTTATTTACATTTCAACGTAAAATGGATGGTATTCTAATAAATTTATAAAGTGATGCATGATCTATATAAATAACAATTAGTTTTTAATAATAGGGTTAAGTACACTGTGTCCCCTTGTAGTTTAACCCTTTTCATTCTAGTCCTTGTGTCTTGAAAACTATCACTTTCTCTTTTATGGTATTATTTAGCTATTATATAATTTTCTCTATCATATTTCGCTAGTTTTTTTTATTTATTCTTACTCAAAACAATGTAGTATTAAAATTTGTAAGTTCCAATGTAATGTTGTTTTGAAATTATGAATGAACAAAAAACTACCATAATATGAAGAAATGACTTATATGATAGCTAAATAATACTATATAAAAGTATAGGTTTTAATATATAAGAATTTAAATAAAAGAAGGTCAAATCACAAGCAATTCATTGTAATTAACCCATGATAATATCAAGGAGGAACATATGAGGCATCTAGAGCAAGTGAATAAAATTTTTTCTAAAAAAAATGAGTGTTGTATATAAAAGTAATGTAGAACAATTAAAAAACATATATTTTATTGTTGAAAAAAGATAAATATATATTTTCAAATTCATACTTTGAAATGTTAATTGCATTTTTTTAACAAATTAATAGATAGGAAGTATGTTTAAAGATTATACAGCTTCCAACTATATAGTACATTTGCAAAAGGTTTTCCAAAATATGAAAGAAGTTAAGCAAAAAAAATTTGAAAATTCAATGTATTAGCCCTTAAGCACTCAATAGGGAGTTTGAGGCGAATTATTTAATTAGACAATTTATCAAACCTTATATATGTTATATGACTATTTCTTACGAATTATTATGATAAAGCTTAAATAGTGACAAAAATTGTATTTTAAAACAAAGAGAGAAATAAATATATAAAAATACAAATAAATATTAAAATAATATTTAAAGTAAATAAAGGAAGATAAGGAATAAAGGTTTGATTTTTATTGTAGCTCGGATCCTTTTAGGCTTGTATCAACTAGTTAAGCCCCAAATAAGAGTTCAATTTACTATTGGGTAGAGATTAAACTATTAGAGAAACTTCTCAAGATAACAAAACTCTCTTCTATAAAAGTTACAAACCTGTCACTCAATATCACATTCATAATCTAAATGAACACTTTAATTTCAATTCTCAACACTTTTTTTCCCTTTTTCTTCAAAGGCCTTCATTTGTATTTACAAAGTCTCAAATAGCCATCAAAGAATTCTAACTCCTTCCAAAAATATAAAAATAGAGATGCAAAGAATATCAATTATAAGTTAAAGAATCTAAGTGAATTACTTATTGATTTATGGTTGAAATGATATAGAGAAACTCTCAAACATATGGTCTTAAGTAGTTTAATAAAATAGTCATAAAAGATAGTTGTAGACAAAATGTTTAAGGAAATAATGGAATCTTAACCTTGCTTAATGTAATATTGATGTGATTCTCAATTTTATGTACTTAAAGAATGACACTACTTAAAATGTTTAATGTTCACTAAACAAAGTAAGAATATGTCTACAAGTTAAGGGGAATCACAATATGATAGGATTGTTCACTTGATGGTTTAGGTAGAGATGGAGGTTAAGGTTGCTACTAGGAGAAACCATAATAACTAGTTATGTAGACAAGTGCACTTGGTTGTCTAAACCTGCTAAATTAAGATGGTTTAACCAAATGGATAGGGTAATTTCTTTGATTCTTATATGAGTACGTTAAAATGGGTGAGGATAAATTTATGTAGTCCCTTTGTTACTTGAGGATTTCCCTATGGATAAAGATTTTCAAAGGTAGACTATAACTTTTATAGTGCTAAGAACATAAAATTTGAAGATTTTAAGTTAGGGCATGAAGATGTTAGTATTCACTTGCTTAACTATATATGGAAAAGCATATTTGACACTTTAAGCTCACGTCATTAATATTTTTATAAAAGAAATCAAATTCATGTGAGTGACTTTGGGTGTTGCTATAATTCTTGAATTGTGAAATCTTTAACTCGGGAAAATTGAATTTTTGATTTAGTAAAGCTAGCTGAGAAAGGAGTGGGAATCATAATAATTTAATCCTTTTATTCTCGACATTAAGGTTTCATTCATATTAAATATAACATGTGATATGTCATGTTTGAGGGACTAATTATAAAAAAAGGGCAATAGGCTAATTTTCATTGGATTTAGATAGCTTAAGAATTTTATTGATGTAATTCTAAGTTCATTTTATAACTCATATTGTTTAAAAGATAAATGAATGAATTAATAAATCATAGGTTAACATCCTATAACAAATGTTTAGTCCCACACCACTAAGCTTATAACCATACTAGAAACCATCTTAGTTATACACAGTAACCATTAACCATTTATATATAAAAGGTGTCAAATCCATCACAAATGGACATGTTGCATTAGAGAAAGCGGATAGATGGAGATAACCCAACTCTTTGCTACAGTTTCTAAAGAGTTTCTTTAAGGCACTCACACTTCCAATAAGGCCAATATCTACGTTCCTCCTAATTCTTGTTATTTGTTTCTTTACAGATTGACAACTAATCTCTCCCCTTTTGTTTTAGATGGAGCTAGAAGAGATTATTCAAGGAAGAGGGGAGGAGACCTATGACACATCCCTTTCAATCAAGTAATATCTTTAATTTTTTTCTTGAACTTCTTCACTTTTACATCTATCTAACCCTTATGAATTGGTTGTTAATTCTATCCATCAGACTTACCACATCTTTTGCAAGCTTAGGTTAAGCATTTTAAATTCCTTACACATAGCTTTAGGGTTCAAGTTGTCCACTACTTTTGTTCATCCTAGGTAACACTAAGACTCTTAGGGTAGAAGTAGTCTATTGTTTTCTCCATTACCTATATGCTTTTAGATAATATGCTTTTTAATCCACTCCTTTACATTTTAGGATATGTTCCTTATATTTTTATTTTTTTCAAGAAGCATATATCATTCCTCTCTTTCTAGAGTTTGTACATATATGATCCTAGTGCAACTATTAGCACATCTTTATCTTCTTTAGATATCCCTCTTTTAGCTTTCACCCAATTGATAAAATCTAAAACATTTAAGTGATAATTATAAAGAGAATAATTCTACACGATTTATTTGCTTACCATCTAACAGTAGACATAATTGAAAATTAAGTGATCTATATCCTCATAGTCCTCTTTACATAAGAAACAAACATTAAGAACTCTTAAAAAATTATTTCTATCAAAATTTGCCATTTGCTTCTTAATATTCAACCAAAGCAAGAAAAATATCTTAAGTAGTAAGGTTTTTGACCAAATAATTTTAGCTGCAATACTATTTGCCCCTAGTTCTTAGGACCTCTTTATAAACTCATTGGTGAACTTCTCAGAGGAGTGAAAAAACTATTTGCAAGAGTGATGCTTTCCTGTTCTAGTTAGATAATTAAGAAGGATATCATCATTGCCTGCCTGCCTCCTGTATGAATTGATTTCCATTAATCTAATATTTAGTTTTAGAG
The DNA here is from genome assembly GCA_027568895.1 of Erythroxylum shatona. Classification (NCBI taxonomy): domain Eukaryota; kingdom Viridiplantae; phylum Streptophyta; class Magnoliopsida; order Malpighiales; family Erythroxylaceae; genus Erythroxylum; species Erythroxylum shatona. The sequence goes on from JAOSBK010000008.1 coordinate 18,378,370, forward strand.
TTTATAGGAAATATCTCTAGAGTCCTTTACATAATTACACTTGCATCAATAATTGATATTATCTCTTCCCTCCTAATTCTACATTTGATATGAACATAAAAGGAATTCAGGAGTTTTAGCAATTGTTGTAAGAACTAAGAATAAGATGGGCTAATATTTATTTATTAACGCTTTTAACTTTTAAGAAGTATAATTGTAATGAATTTATTCATAAAGAATTCATGTCCTCCAGTAGCATTTAAATACTGTTACTAAGGAAAATTTTATTTCTCAAGTTGATTCTTTTAATCCCCAAATCACCCTCTTTTAAAGATTTGCAAACTTCCTCTCGTTTGAATTTGTCCACATACTTAACCTCTTTGTTATTTGTGTATAGGAACTTCATTAACATCACTTTTAGTATTTTAATATGGACATTTAGAAGAAAAAAGTTTTCAGCCCAATATATATGTAAGGACTAAAGATAGACCTAATAAGTTAAAGTGCTCTTTCTCAACCAATGGGATACAATTAAGAGAGGTTGGATTACTAAATTTAGGAACTAAAGTGATAAGGTTTCTATTGATTTCTTTGTGAATAAATTCCTTTTCAAAAAACTCCAAGATTGCCTCTATGACTAAAACTTTAATCTAAGGCTAATCATTAAAAAAAAACCTCAATTCATCCTATCAGGACTGGGGGCTTCATTTATATCCATATCAAATCTTAATGTCTAGAACATTAAATGGTTTACTTAGATATTTATATCCTTATTAGAGAACTAATGAAATAAAGGATATTAGAATATAAATTGAGGAGTAGGAGCAAGCTGGGGTTCCTATAAGCTTCTTAAAATATTCTAAAATGTCATACTTGAGGCCTCTTAAGATATACCTTTGTCCGTCTTAAACTTAGATAGGAAGCTTATTCTATTTGTATCCCTTCTGACTTTGATGGAATTATGGAAGAACTCAATGATTATATCCCCCCTCCAAAAGCCATTGTAACCTAGTCCTTTGCTTAGGTAGTAAATATTTTCACCATACAGTGTTAGTATGAGAATATACAGACCTCGTTTCCTCCTCCAAAAGCCAAAAAATCATTTGGCCTTGCTTAAAGTTCTTCCTGCACCTGAACGACTTTATCACTACTTTCCACATTTTGGAATGTATATTTGTCAATTTCCATTTTAAAAACATCTATCTCTTCCTTGATAAACCTTAATTTTTTCATAAAATGAATGCTTTATAACACTTCATAAGTTTAGATACTTTTTTTGCCACTACCTCTTCAAAACCCCTCCAAATCAGCCAGGAAGTTATTAAATCTAAATGGTGACTTGCTCCTTTTAGCTAAGAACAAATCTTGAAACAAAATGGGGGGAATGATCTAAGACAAAAGGGTTCAAAAATCTAGATTTGCCTTTAGAGAAGCTGAAAAGCCACCTTCCATCCACCAAGGCCTTAACCAAGTTTTTACTAAGAGATCATCTTGATATCTTCTTATTGCACCATGTATAAAAGAATACCTAAGTCTATAATTCCAATCTTTTCAATGCAATCTCTAAAATCATTAGAGAATTTTCTCCAAATTAAATGTCCCTTAGCCTTAAAAATGTATAGGGTGCTATTAAAATCACCTATTACTACCCAAAGTTCAAAGGTATTTATCTGAATTCCTTATAGTAACACTGCTAGGTCCCTTCTTTAACATGCATGGTTAGATCCATATACAAAAGTCACTATAATCCTTACATATTCCATAGTGAACAATATTAACAAATGGATCAATTGGTCACGCGAGTGTAAGAAATTAATACTAACTAGTCTATTATTGTACCCCATTCAACCAAAATGATGGTGGTCATAGTTTGAAACAAAAGACCATTATTTCCCTATGAAGGCTAGTTTTAGGAAATTCTTTTTATTAACTTTATTTTGCAAAATACTAGCTAGAATAACTATATGTTCTTGTAGAAATTACCTAAGAGACTGCTATCTCTTTTGGTAGTTGAGACCCCTCACATTTTAGGGGACTATTGATATGAGTGGAAACCTTATTTGGTTCGCTTGGACCTACTCTTCTTATTACACTTCCTTTTGTTATATCTTTTAAATTCCTCTTATTCCACAATTTCAATATGTCCCATACATAAGTTTTGCATGATACTCTTCATTTAAGATGAACTTTCCTCTAACATTAATCAAATTATAGAGGAATGTCATTCTCTATCCCTTTATTAGCTCTCTTCTTCTTGTTACTAGTTTCAATCATGTTTTTATTTATCCAATTTTTAGTTGAAGTTAGATCAGTATTAATCCTAATTGGAGTATGATTTCCATTTTTTATTATTGACGATCTGATTTATTCACTACCCCTTGTTCTCTTGCGGCATTTTGTTTTTTCAACCTTATAAGTTCCTTATAGTCCCTTTTGACAAATGTTTTACCTATAGGTTTCCATTGTTTATCATATTACTAATGATGGTTTCCACTGGTAAGGCGCCCATTATCCTATCCTCAAATAAGTAATCATTCTTTCCTAACCCCATCGATGGTATTTCATATTGAAGTTTCTTATTTCTTATGACATTTACATCGAGTCTTACATAGCCAATCCTCCTCCCATATGTTGTATTCTAATCCATACATAGTGGGGCACCTATAAGAATAGCAAAAAGGCTGAGCCCTTTATTTAAGTAATGCTCTAATAGAATATTATGGATATTGATCTATATTGGGATACTTTCATGCTTTACACTTTCTATAGTTAATCCTAGGCACTATGGTTGTAGGAAAAGTGGAGCATTCTAGATGTGCCAAAGACCCACTCCTAGAACCTTATTTGAGCCAGTGTCAAAGTGGAACCTAAATAGCACTAAACTATCTTCAAATAAGAGGACTTCTTTTAGACCAACACTCTTTTAGCTTCTAAAGGCCCAGTTATGGATTAATGGAAAATATGGCCTCTTTCTACTAAAATGCCAACTAATGTGGATGTATATAGGCTAGCACTTTCCTTAAAGACATCAATTCTAAGAGCATCATGCTTATATCTTCCAAATTCTATAAAAGGGAGTATTAGAGTAAGATGCTTAAAGTATCCCCACCACTTTCTTCCAATTCAATGTTGAGCAAGTTTTATATATAATAAAACTCTCAATACCCAAAAAATATGTATTGTATCTTGTAATAACTAAAGGTATCATTCCTGTAAGGATTATACAATAGCTAACAATTTGAACTTAACTTTTTCTAACTCAATACAAATTAAAATTCACAATAATTGATATGAAAAACATGTACTTCCCTGTACTTAAACAAAACATTGTCCTCAATATGGAAAAAAAACAATACAAATAAAAATAAATAATAAACAATAAACACAAAGTTAGAGAAAGAATACTTATGAGGTTTCGGTAGTAATGGTGATGATGAGCTAGTTTTTATATATAATAAAACTCAATACCTACAAGTTGTAGCACGTTGTAACGTTACTCAAAATAAACTAGACTACTACTAGAGCAGTGGTAAGTCTAGGTTAATCCTATAGAGAGTGTGTGTAAAGTTATTGAAATGAAATTAATCAGTGTTTAGGTTTAGGAGGGTTTAGTTTGGTTTAAAAATAAGAAAATAAAATGAAGTTAAACCAATAAAAACAAATTAAAGAAAACATAAAAAAAATGATGAAAGTGGTGAATTATTAGGAGTCTGGTTCTTTAGTTCAATCTCAGCCCATACCCTAATTAAATATATTCATTGATTTGTTATTCTTTTACCTCCCCTTGAACTATTGGACGTGGATTAACAAGCCATGTTAATCCCATTTTTTCCTTAGGTCATAGTTAATTAAGAAGAGCTCATTAAATAACCCTAGCTATCGGATAACCTAGGAGACGCTCGCTAAGTTTAATCGGACAATTGCCTTATGAGTGAGAAAAACATACCAATATAAGCAATAATCACATAAGCTAGGATTATTTAACCTAGGTTATGTTATCCCTAATGATTACGAACCATTAGTCGCTACAAATGAATTGAAAAAACAACGATTATATATTGTATTCGATTCTAGAAATGGGTTCAGACATAAAAACAATCAAACAGAGCATTCAATCATTCTTACACAAGACACAAACAATAGACATAGGATAACACAATCAATCCATAAGAGAGAAAGAAACAACAAATACAAAAAAGAGATGCACTTAATCGGGTCATCGGAGTTGTTGTCTCCTTTGAACTAGTGTCAGGATGCTATCCTTCTATGGGTCTCTCCATATTAGAGAGCTTCATCATTTTCCTATCTTCCATCTTCTAAGAGCTTCTTCGGTTCAGCCCAGCCAAAAACACCTTCTATTCGTTCACAAAATCGTCACTTTACCATCATATGTCTATTTATATTAAAAAGTAGTGTTCAAGTGAGTTGTAAGTGTCTCACAACTGTGCATGATAATGTCAGGCTCATGAGCCACCTTAGTTGAGGCTCATGGTCATGAGCCTTATATGCATGGCCCATGCAAAATGAGTCATGAGCATGACAAACTTGTCACACCTATGACATCTTTTGTCATGACTGTGAGATGTGTCTCAAGGCTAAGACAAATCATGCATGGTTGTAAGCAACATGTTCTTCTTCTTTATGTTTTAATTTTTCTTGTCTTCTTCTTGTCTTTATTCGCTCTAATCTTCTTCATTCTTGTTCTAGGAAGATAAGTAGATATGAATCTTTAGAAAACGGCTCAAATATAGTGCTTTTAGCTCATTTTAAATTCTTTGCATCCAAATTGTGCCTAAATCCACATATGAGTCGAAGTGAGTATCTTAAGCAATTTCATGTCATTAATCACTAAATGTTATGAAACAATTATACAATCAATTAACCTATATCAGTAAGTATACAATTCGTATCTTGTAGTACAAAGAGTTATCTTTCCCTCGAGGATTATGTAATAGCTAACAATTTGAACCTAACTTTGTCTAAGGTAATACGAAATCCAGTTGAATAAAAATAAATAAATAAATGAAACAAATAAATAATAAAATAGTTGAGCTGTTGATAAAATTGAGATTAATCAATTGAATATTTAGGGACCATTCTTTCCCTATTTTGTTCCCTTGGTCCTGTTAATTTAATTTTATGTTTAACCCTAGATTTCCTAAGGTATTAATTAGTTTCTCCCAATATCTAATCAACTAAACCTAATTGAATTAGAAATTTCTAGATTTGCAACCTCTCAATTTGTAAAACTTTCCTTAAAATTTTCAATTAGATCTTTAATACATAATTAAGTTCTCAAACAAGATCTCTTTTTGAATGATTGTTAATTTGATAATTTTGGGACTTATTAAACTGTCAACTCTCATTACACAATCTAAGCTTATCACTTTAGACTTACTCTCTCGATTTATTGTCAAGTATAAGCATGTACAATTATCGTAAACATCAAAATATCTATTGAAATAAATAAAAAATAAATTCACAAAATAAATCTAGAATAATTTCTAATAGGGATCTAAAAACCTATAAACATGATAATCAACAAGAGAACTAGATGACATATCAAGGATAACTAAAGAAACTAAAAGGAAAAGAGAAAATTGTTTAATGCCCTGATATGTAATGCGGGAATTTCTAGGATGTTTTTCTTGATCTCTCCATTTTGATTCAATTTGATGTGAGGTTGCTGGATTTTTTGGTTGTGTTTTACATCCTTAAATAGTTCTTAAGGCTTCTAGGGTTCTTTTTAGGATTTCTCCACTTAATTTGGTTCCAAAAATAGCTCAAAAATGTTAAAAGACTAAAACAACGTACGTAATGAAAAATCTAAAATTCACTGGAATTGTTGTCTAGGAGATACATAGTTTGGTACACAAACCGTGTACCAGACCGTGTATAACTCAAAATCTCCATAATTCATAATTTTTCATAGGCTAAGAGATTTACATGGCCATAGATATGGTCGTGTATACCTTATTTGATTCAAATCTTCCTTGGTTTTCAATTATTTGATCTCCATAACTCACAAACAAATCAAACACCTTATAAAACATAAAATTAAGATCCAATTATTTCTCTAAATCAAAGAACACTTAGAATACATACAAGCATTAATAATAACATAATTTTAAGTCTGTACATGTGATAATCATCTAAGAAACACTTAAAAATACACTAAAACATCTATAAAAATAGAGTATATATAATTTGCACCTTCATTTAGCTTCGACTTATGAACAGTAGGGAACTGAGAGTTGGAGCTTGGTTAGGAGGTGAAGAAGAACTAATCCTTGTATTTTAGAGGTATTGGTGGATGAATTTGGCTTAAAAGGGGAAGTCATCAGAAAAAGTGGAAAGGTAATTAGGTCTAAGGAATTTAACTCGTTAGGCTTGGGAAATAGTTCCCCATCCTAAAAAGGAAAAGGTGCAAGGAGTTCTTAAAAAATCATTACCACTTAAGGTAAAGAAAAAGGCAGGAAAATAGGGATTAAGTAAATTTTCTTTAAGTCCCTGGGTTAAGGAGGAGTAAAAGCACAAAGATGAGTAAGGGGTAGTGGGAGGTTAAAGCTACACTAGGTTGTGACTAACTTTCCTATAATTTTTTAAACCAATAGGCCCAATTTGTTATTGTATTTTTTAACCTTTAAAAAATGTTTTAATTGATTCACGTAGTGAAATTAAACATTTAGAATTTTTTAAGAACATGTATCGAGATTCTTTTGATTGAAGAATGAAGTCTACTTTCAAATGAACTACTAACGAATTTTAGTTATGTGATTTGCATGGTTTTAAAATAATCACATAGATAAATTTTAAAATATTTTATTTATGGTATAATAAATGTATGATTTTTTTATATAACATAAATATCTTAACTTAAACATAAAATAAAGTTCAATCAAAAAATTTTTAACGATAGAAATTATTCAATATTTTAAGAATTTATTAAAATTAAATTATTCATAATAAAAAATAAAATATTAAAAATAAATATTTCATTCATATACACATTATACAATTTATGTTAATATTCATATTAAAAAAACATATGTAATAACTAGACCGTAGTATCAAAATTTTTAAATATTTATTATAAATATAATAATAACATTAATTAATTTGAATTGGGGAAGACATATATGAGTTAGATGGTTATTTAGAGTCAAATATATGATATAATCAACTTTTAGCACTTTAGTATCTTATCTTATATTCTAATTTTGTAAACCCACGAATTAATAAAAAATATTATATTTCTAATTTTTAAATTAGTTTAACCATATATTAAATTTTTTATTTGTGTCCTTGACGACTTGATTATGTTTCTAACCAAAATGTAATGGTAATTTTAGGGGTTGATTGGTTTCACTTCTATTTTTCTATTGTTATTTTTGGTTTCTATTTCCTATTTTTTATTTTTCTTTTCTTCCTTAAAAAACGTAAACCTATTTGGTTGAGATTTATAATATAAAAACTAAAAACTAAAACCTGTTTAGTTAAAATTTGTAATAAAAAACTAAAAACAAAAACATATTTGGTTTTATCATCTTGTTTCAATTTTTTAATTATACTCTTATGTGTAATAATTATAATATAATAAATTATATTTTTAAATTAATTAATTATCACTATAGCTAAAATTAAAATATATGCAAATCAAATATTATTAAAAATTACACATTAATTGTATATAATAAATTTGCATAAATTAGAAGTTATATTAAGTCATTTTAATCAACAAAATATGTCCATCATACTATAATTCTTGAAAACATAATAGTACTATCATTTACAAAAAGAAACATAAATCAATTAGAAATAATATAATCACTCCACATTTGTTTAACAATTTCATCTCACGTTGGAGTGATATTATACTCTACTTGAGAACTTGTATCTTCATTTTCACTTTTCCTAATTTGTTTTTCATTTTTAGCACAACTTTCTAATAATTCATCACTTTGCCCATACATTCTAATATAGTTGCGTATAACACAACAAGCAATAACGATGTATTTTTGTTTCTTCATATCATAACCTGACATGTTTTTAAGTATAGGGAATCTAGTTTTTAGAACTCCAAAACATCTTTCAATAACATTTCTGAATGAAGAATGCTTATAGTTAAACAATTCTTGTAGACCTTGAGGTCTTCCTCTGCCTCTATAATTTCACAAATGATATCTTTCACCTAGGTATGGTGAAAGAAATCCAGGCTTATTAATGTAGCCTAAATCAACCAAATAGTACTTGCCTAACGCATAAGGAACATAATATTAACAAAAATAGTTAAAATGAATCATAATTACTATGTTTATTTAAAATAATATATTACCTTGTGGAGGTATAGGAAATTGATTTGTTCAATTTGCCATTGTTTTTAAAAGAACTCGAAAGTCATTTGTAGTATCTTCCCATCCAGCAATTACATAGGTAAAATTTATGTCAATTGAGCAACAACACAAAATATTTTGGGTTGGATTAAATCTTTTGTCCCTTTAAGGTGTTTGTTTATTGGTTGGAACATGTGCATCAATATGTGTACTATCTATTGCTCCTACACAATCCTAAAAATTAAAATATATTTTAAAATAATTATTAATCATAAGAACATAATTAAAATAGTAATTAAATATATAAATGTACCTAAAAATATGGAAAGAATTTTTAATTATATTGAATATCAGGAGGTGTATTAGTAAAAGATAGTGGAGTAATGAATCTTTTTGCAAGACAATTAACTGCATATAAGACTTTACGAAAGTACTTCGAAATTTTGTAGGTCGAATGTTGAAAGCGTTCCGCATTGACTCTAGTTGTCTTACTATGCCCTATAGTCATCAAGAAAATTGCTATTTGTTCCTTCACAGTCAAATGACTTGTTGCCTTTAAGTCTTATAAATTCTTCAACTCATCATATAAGCCCAAGAAGATTATCTTTCTCATTATTAAGTTTGCATAATTCCTTGTAGGATTCCCATCAAAAGTTCCATTATCTAATCATGACCGAGTAGAGTAGAAGTTCCACATAGTTTCTTTTGTAAATGAAAATATTTGTTCTCTCCCCTAGCTAAAGAAATAATGATTACATTCTTATATTTCTCATCCAAATTTGATTCGAAATTCCATGTTTCTACAACGACAGCATTAAATAATTAATAAAACATTCAATCAAAAAGTTTAATCGAATGCAGACAAGCTATTCATACATTAAGTCAAATATTAATACAAATCACAAACTTAAAATGTTCAAACTATGGAATAATGTTTAAAATAAAATTGTCAAATTAATAAGAATTCAATATGCAATAATATGAAAATATAACTAAAGCGATATAATCTAATGCAGCTTCCTTGTATCTATCATCTTCATAAAAATATTCTTATAAAATGGAGAATCATGTAAAGTCTTTATAGCTTTTCCATATTGCACATCGTCAGCACCCATAAAGCGATATAATCTAATGCAGCCAATTCCTGTTTCTTTTAATAAGTTCTTGAAATACTTCAATCTAGCCCTTAATCCATTATACTTATTCTTCAATTGAATATCAGTATACTCTTTATTGAATTTTATTAGAAGCCTTACCTTAATATTCTTCCAATCAAATTTGGAAAAGGTAGTAGTTATTTGATTTCCCTTGTTCACTTCATCAGCCATCAAAGAGATTAAATACATCTCTATAGTATCATTCTGTACCCCATCTTTTTAATTTATTTATACACAATCATTAGAATCGTTCATATTGTTCAAACCTTCCATCACTAAATGTAACCACATATAAGTGACATGAATCATAACAATTTCTACAAAGTATTAAATGGTAAACATGGTTAAAAATAAACATGAAACAATTATATTAAATGCTAAATTGCATAGAAATGATTGAACAAAAATAAAGGTGTAAATTTGATTCTATAGCTTAAAAATAAAGATACAAATTCAAGCAATATTATATGCATGATGGTCAAGCCAACAGCCTTACTTTGGCTCCCTTCACTGCCGCAAGCTTCTCTCTGCCACCTCTCTTTGTTCTTCCCTCACTACTGATTTGAATAATTTATATGTTGGACCACCCTACTATTTACTGTTCTTTCCTCTCCACAAACTCTCTTTTTTTTTCCTCTTTCGCACAACTCTTTATTCTCTCCTCACTATTCACTAATTTGATAAATTAATATGTTGGAACACCCTACTATTCACTCTTCCTTCCTCTCTACAAACTCTCTTCTTTTCCTCTTGGTAATTGATTATATTGATCACATTTCAAAACTATTTTTAAAGTAACATTCTACTTTGGCTAATGATTTCTTGAATCAGTACTAATTGAGAACAACGGAAGATTCTTTATAATCATTTTAAGGTGATAAATTTTATAATTATCACTCAACTACCACTATATAGTTCATATTATATCCAATGACTACTAGTTGAGTTACCCTTAACTAGGATAGGTTATATGTAGTATCAAAGTATAACAATAGAAATATAAGATATTTTAGAGATCTTAACTAAAATGATCACTTATATAATCAACAAAATGAGAATTTCTATAAACATATAAGTAATGGTCTAAATTAAATTATCATCTCGGGCCAATTCCCACCCATTTATTTTAGTATCACCATACTTTAATACATAAGATTGATTTTTCTTCAAAAGAAAGAATCATAATGTATGCTAGTCTTTATGCTCTATTGATATCCGGTTTTAATAGAATATTGACTAAGAATAATTTAGAAATAATAAATGATTGGAATGGATACTACTCAAAACTCTTCATGCATCAAAGCCCTTAAACAACCTATCCCTCTCAATCCTTGGTACAATATTGTATAGAAAGGATTCTTAAAACTAAAAGCTTCCTTCATTACTTAGCTTACAGCTAGGAGAAGATTGAAAAGTAAAGACAGGCTGGGTCTATTGATAAGTTATGTGAGGTAAGTTGTATTTAGCAAGAAAACATTGACTATCTCTACTTCAAATGTAGCTTCACCACTTCTATTTGGCCTAGCATTCAACATACCTTAATTTTCTACTGTCATCAGTCAAATTGGAAGAATATAATGGAATTGGCTAAAGATAAGTTTAGCTCTCACGGGAAAGATAGAGTTTGTCTTAGTCTCTACTATGTAGTTTATGTAATTTGTTGGGAAAGGAATCAAAGAATGTTTAACAAGGCTAATATAGATAAGCATGTTTTAATTCATAAGCTACATTGTTGGATAAGGGAAATTTTGGTAGCCTATCAAATTGCAGAATATCTAAGCTCTTCTTCTATAAGACGATGGAATCTTTAACTTCCTAGTTTTTCTTAATGATAATTGAAGAAGTGATGTATTTCCTTTTGCTTGATACAACATTGTAAAGACCCTTTGATGTCTTTTATGAATTCTTTTATCTTTTTTTAAAATATCAATTTATATAATTATGATCTCATTATAATTTTATTTATGATATACATTTATCTCATGGACTTTATCCGCATGCATATGAAAATGTATAAGATAAAGGTTGTCTTTAAATAATTATATCACTATATTATAACTAACTAATTGACTATAAGATATAAACCAACATTTAGTGAGCTAAAAAGGTAATGTAAATGCAAGGCACGTGCATTTTAGAAAAAGAAAAGAATCTCCCTAAAAATGTATCCTAAGTTTTGGCCTAATACCTGATTCTTTCTATCATTTATATACATACATGCATATATTTGAAAAGTTTTGTGCTCAACAAATGAAAAGAAAATGTAGTGAGATAAGTAAATGTGAAATGCAAAATATCAAAGAAAATAAAGAAAAATAATGTATTTTTTTATATGTCTAGAACTATTTATTCATGAAGAAAAATGTAAAGTGAACACTTAAATTTTATGATAAATAATGTATAAGTCCAGTCTATATACATAAGAAAATATACATTCCAGTCACTATTTATATCATTGTATCATGTGCCTATTACTTACTTCAACATCTAATAAATATGAATTTAGCATATTATATAGTCACGTATTGAGATATTTTTTTTTATAATTAACCTTCTTCTTAATGCAAAAATTTTTCTATCGTAAGATCTTATA
>JAOSBK010000008.1:18426408-18439296 GCA_027568895.1 Erythroxylum shatona
TACAATTCATATACAAAAACACTCATTTTATTTCATTTTAGTATTTCTAATTTCCACTAAAAGTTCGGGGTCCAACAGACCAGCCCTCCAATTATATATCTAGGACTTACAATGACTACTAAGCGTCTTAATTATCAGGAAAGCATACCCCTCATTAAATGTATTTAGAGAAGAATCACTTCGTGGGTAAATAAAAAGCTATCCTATATGGGTAAACTACATCTCATTTAATCTGTGCTAAATTATTTTCATATATACTAGAGTCTCACATTTTTTTTTCTGAAATTATTGTTAAGACAAGCGAAAGATTGCTTAAGAATTTCTTGTGGTCCTATCCAGATGGCCTTAAAGGTGCAACATAGGTTAGATGATATATGCCTTCCTAAGAAAGAAGGAGGCCTAAGCATCTTATCCATCAAAGTCATATCTTGATGCTCAAGCGACTATGGTAAGTTTTGCTCATTTGGAAACTACTCAAAAGCTCTTACCATTCTTATTTCCTCAACTGTTCGCTCACATTGAGAGATATAGTTAAAGAAGATATCATAAGTAATCCAAGAAATGATCCAAATTCTGTTATCATACTCCACTGGAAAGGTTTTCTAATCTACTTAGCAATAAAGTCACCAAAGAGTTCTTGCAAAGATATCCTAAAATAGATAGACACAAAATTGTTCAAACAAAGCACTCAATCCTCAGCTATCCTTTATCCTTTGTCTTGCTGTCCAAAATAAGCTAAATACTTTAGAAGGATTCCCTTATATGTAAATCAACAAAAATTGTCATATGTGTCAACTCCATGTAGAACCCCATGATTACCTCTTCTTCACTTACCTATTCAACATCCATATATGACAGAGAATTACGAGACAATGTCGATGGAATACCCCAAGTTGCACCATGCCAGATATTATACACAATTTATCAGTTGGGGTATTTTGTTCATAACATCTTTGATGTATCTTCATCTTTATTTTGGGGGCTTGTGTGTATACACTATAGCGGGAACGTAACTAAAGGAGATTTGCAAACCAATGTTCTACACAAGAATCCATTTAATCAGATATAATCTGACGTGTTTGTGAACTACTAATTATCAAGAATCTCCACCAATAATGCACAACTAATATATTAACGTCTTTCAACATCTGAACACTTGTGTGCTTGCTCCTTTTCTTATTGATTTATATGTTGTTTTTCTTCCTTGTACCTCAGTGTAAGGAGTGTAAAGGGTATACCCCTTAACCTTTTGTCTTCCATGTATTCTTTCTATTATTTATCTATTAATCCCATTTTCCTTTTCAAAAAGAAAAATTATATTGGAATAGGCTAGTCTAAGATACCTAATTTTAGTTTATAAGGCTTAGGTTTTGTACTTATGTTAAGCTCATAAGCTCTCCTACGGATCCCAACTCTATAACTAAAAAGTAAAAGTAAGAGAAAACATAAAATCATGAAAAAATAAATCCCAAATCATACTAGTAACTGAAGATGGAAAATTTAGAGCTTTAAAAGAGAAAGAATGAGAAAGAAACATAAAACTAAAGGTAGTCAACACAAAATGGATAGAAGGGTTACTTTTATGAAAAGTTAAGACATTAAGGAATATGCAAAAATGTAATTTGGGAATCGATTTGGTTATATCTCTATTCAATCTAATAAAAGAAAGCAAGGATCCTAAAGGTTTAAGTATTTTATAAAGGTAAACTATGATTGCTTCTAATACAAGAGGCCAAAAATAGTTTGTTTTAAGTTTTGGAAGCTAGTTTTGGAAACCACAAAAAAACACAAAGTTTGTGTTTTCATAATTGGTTTGGGTTTTTCTTATTTCTGGAAACAAGAAACCAAAGCAATACTTATCTAAATGCATTTTATTAATTTATTTTCATTTTTTAACAACCAAAAAATATTTAACCAAACTCAATCATTTCTTATATTTTCATTTTCTATCACCCCTTTTCTTTCCTATTGCAGAATTTAATATTTAACCAAACTCAATCATTTCTTATATTTTCATTTTCTATCACCGCTTCTCTTTCCTATTGTAGAATTTAACACACTTGCAATCGTGACCTAATCTTTTCATTTTTCTCAGTTTCTTGACCTAAAATGTTACTAAAATTTTATTTTTATTCCTAAGATAATCAAAACTCTTATTTAGAAAATTGAATCTAAAGAAATAAAGAATATATATGAACACAGTAGAAAATTAACTATGATAATTAGACATTAAAAATCGAAGATTACAAGCATCAAAATACATACATGGATAATTTTAACAAAAATTAATGGATTTTAAGTTATGAATATTTTATGTGACACACTTAAAATGTATTTAATAACACGCATAAACCTAATTTACTAAAAAGACTATAACGTAAAATTAGATTGAAATTAATATAAAACTGTTAATTAAAAAATTTATATGATTTTGAAATTTATAAAATTAAAAAGTGATGAATACATAAAACAAAATTAAGTGTTTACAATAGCCCAAAGTATCATTATAAAATCATGCCATATCTTTTTATATCTCTTTTCTAATTTTCACTAGCTATACTACATAATTATTGCTTTATTATTGCATTATAGCCATATTAATATTAATTCTCATGAAATTAGATATTCATTTTCATATTAAGTAAATAGAGAATATAATGTAAATAGATTAAGCATTAAAACTTGCAAAGCCACAGTTCTAACAAAATTGATGATAATTTTAGTATGGCCAATTTATTACTGTTAATTTACAAATGCCATGTATCTTAAGTTCATAGTAAAAGGAAATGTTCTCTCAAATGCCTTGAAAGTTCAAAATATATAACTCACCTCTTATTAACTATTCATTACGACAATACTTTTAATAATGTGCTACTATTATTTAGCATTATATTACTATTTTATATACTACTATGATAGGATGATCAATATTTAGTCAACAAATTGATATATGATTTAAGGATATATATATATATTGTAGATTTATTTTGATACTAATAAATGTAACAACTACAAATAGCTTGGTTTCAAGGAGTTTCTCATGAACAATCAAGATGTTTTCTTCTTTATGTCTCATACTAGTATCTTGGTAAGGAAAGTGTTGGAGCTTGGGCCATGTCAAGTGTAGAACAAGCCTATCCTTATTCAAACATGGGGCCCAAGAATAAATATTGAAGACATTAAACTCTCCAATATGCCTATTTGGATGTGCTACATAGAATTCCTCTAGAATATTGGATCTAACATTTATTAGGAAGCCTATGTGTTTGGATCAAACAATAGCTGAGATTAGCATAATCAACTATACGAGGGTGTGTGTAGCTGTAGATTCAATGAAATATTTACCTAAAAAAATTCCCATATTCAAACTTGATGAAAATCTATAACTGATGGAGGATATTTTTAAGGTGACATATGCTTGAAAGCCTATTAAAATGAACAATAGAGTGTGGAAACCTTCTGGGAAGAGCTTTAAATTGACAATATCATAAGATCTCCTAGGATCTAACATTTATGAAAATTTGGCAAAGGAAAATTACGAAATTGGGGAACCTATGAGCATAAAACAAACTATAAATTTGGGCAATGATACAGATTCTAATATAAATGATAACAAAACCTAAGATCAACTTGCAATAAAAAAATGGAATCTATAATACAAAAATAACATTAGAAAAGATTCCACAGGTCCCTTCAAGTATGTTAATTAGCACAAAGGATGTAACCAAAGGATCTACCTCAACTCCTCTTTATAAGTAAAAGGAGGGCTTTAAGTCTGTAGTAAGAAGAAGATCTAATAGAATGAAAATGTCCTTAGTTAAAGATCAATCATCATTATAATCTCAATTTGGAATGTCATAGGCTTGAATTCCTTTGATAAAAAACTTATTCTTAAAAAGCTTTTGTTATATAATAAGCCTATTATAATAGGCATTCTTGAATCAAGAATTAAGCAGTTACACTATCTTCTCCTGAAATTTTTGTCGAAGTGCTTAAAGCTCTTGCAAAACTATGAAGCATATCCAAATGGAAGAATTTTACTATTATATAATGATGCAAAGATCACTATTCTCAATTA
Source organism: Erythroxylum shatona (assembly GCA_027568895.1). Lineage (NCBI taxonomy): Eukaryota > Viridiplantae > Streptophyta > Magnoliopsida > Malpighiales > Erythroxylaceae > Erythroxylum > Erythroxylum shatona. The sequence continues at coordinate 18,430,487 of JAOSBK010000008.1, forward strand.
TTTGGTGGCTAATATATGCTTAAATGTTGATTCATTTGATCAACTACATTGAGTGATTAATGCCTTATAAATGCTTAGGATACTCACTTTAGCTCATATTTGATCTTTGGTACATTTGGGAAGTAAAGGAGCCAAAATGATCAAAAAGCATGTTCATTGAAGCCATCTTCTCAATGGCCATACTCTATTGATTCATGAAGTAAGAAGAAAAAGAGATTGAAAGAAGAAGAGACAAAATGTGAAGAATCAAAATGGAAGACCACTCATGACCTGCTGGAAAATTGTCACAGCCATTATTGAAGTCTCACAGTTATGATAGCCAACTAAGCCTATTTCTTATAGTGATACCGACTGCCATGTTTTTTTTTCACCAACTCCTATGACCTGTTCTCATGCTTTTTGACAGCTCCTATGCATTTGCTATGCTCTCACGGTGATAGTTCCCAAGCATGCATGCCTGTCATCCTGTCATGCTTCTCATGATGCTTCTCACACCAAAGCCCACGCATTCTCATTCCAGCCAACTCCCATGCATTCTTCTCACGATAGCTACCTTCTCACCCATGCTTCTTATATACAACACCTATGTAAGCCATGCTTCTCATGGCTGTGAGAAACTTCTCCCAACTGTCAAAAGCTAGTCAAGGGTATGACATATTAAGTCACACCTATGATGGGCCACTCACACGTATAAGAAGGGCCAGGTGTCCCATAATTGGCCAGGTGTCCCTCAGTTAAACTTAGTTTTATTTTATAAAGGGAAATGCTAAATGATGGCAGAAAGAGGAGATATTGGAGACATAATCTAGTTGATACTTTTTCTCATTTCTCTTTAGTTTTTCTTCATTCTTCAACAGTGATAGTAGTGATGGAGAGGATGGCCGACGATGAGAGCTTGAAGATGAAGATGGAAGGCTAACTTCCCAATGCCGATTCAACAAAGATATTGAAGTGAAGTCATGATTTAACTATTTCATTCTATTAACGTTGTAATCGTTTTTTAGATTGTTGTGTTGTTTACTATAAGAAACATAGGAATTAGTGACAAAATTAGCGACAAAAAATAAACCGTTGCAAATTAGCGACGAAAACCTTATTTTTGTTGCTAAAATCGAAGGTAAAATAATTCATTTAGTGATAGTTCTAATATCCGTCTGGGACAGACTTTAAGGACGATAAAATTCCCATCGATAATTACACTAAAATTAGCGATGGAAAATTAATATCCGTCGCTAACTATGGAGGGAAATATACTGACGGAACCATTACTGCCAGTAAATAATGTGGGAATTAAAGGCAGTATAATAAAATTTAAATTTTTGACAAAAATTAGCGACGGAAAATTCTGTTGGTAAACTTCGTACGTTAGCTGTTGAACGTTATTTACTTAAAGAAAATGATGTCATTTGGTTTAACACCAAACGATCTCATTTTGAAATCACGTTTAAGACACCCAAAAGCTCCTCCCCCATTTTAGTTCATCTTGTTCGTTTCTTCTTTGACGCTCTTCGGTCTTCTTCCTCCTCTAGTGACTTCCTCTCCTGTCCGGTGACTTCCCCTAGAACTAAAGTTATTTCTTTCTTTCTTTTTTTCTCCAGTTTCTTTATTACTCTATCTTGGTGGGTTTTTGATTGCCATATATACTATTGATTTGTGTGTTGAATTCTTTTTGTTGTTGAAGAAGAAATGAGGATTATTAAAGAAAGCCCATAAGAGCTCTGTGCTTTGTGATGCTGACATCGCATTGATTGTCTTCTCTAGTAAAAGGAAGCTCTCTGAATACTTTACTGAATCCTGGTTAGTATGCATCCTCAATCTTTCTTTTAGCTCTCCTCATCTCTGTGTTAGTTTATAGGTATGTCTTTGATATGGAATTTTGTTTCTTTTATATTTATTGTAAGTCTATTAAGACTATAGAAGATAATTCTTAATGCAATATTCCAATGAGCCATTTTACCTTATTTGTTTGGAGGGAAATGTATAATTGCCAGGTGCTTTCTGCTTGGCAACTTTAGTTTCAATTATAGTGAAGCTGAAAGGTATAGCAAATTCCATTCAGGTGTGTTTTTATTTACTGACAAAAACTTAACATCCATCGGTAAATTGTTAGATATTTACCAACATTAAGTCTTCTTTTCATCTGAAAATATTATGTCGAAACATATATTTTCTGTCAATAAATTTAGCGATGGTTTCTTTTTCTCCGTTAGTAATACCTACAGCCGAATCACTGAAGGATTTGTCCATCGGTTTATTCTATTGGTAATTTATATTACCGACGGAATTTTATCATTTTTCATAAGAATTTTTGGTTGCTAATCGATGGATTTCTTATAATGGTTTGTGTTGATTAAATCAGGTTTTGGATAGATGATATGAATACATTATTTTGATTATTCTATTTAAAACCTATTGCTATAATGTTGAAGTTAATCTATAATTGTTACATTTAATGCTTGTTAGTAGCATCTAATGATCCCGCATTGTTAGGAATAACATAACTTAGATTAGATAACCTAAACGTGCAAGGTTATTACCTATATTGATCGTTTTCCACTTCATAATGTTGCTGCCAAATTGAATCTATAGATTGTATCGTAGGTTATTCAGTAGCTAGGTTTAATTAACAATCGTACCTTAATTTAATGCAACCTAAGGGAAAATTAGGATTAGCAGAGCGTACTGTTAGTCTTAGATCAATAGTCCAAAGCGAGGTGTAAAGATGTTAGGATGATGGAATATGCTTGATCTTGTTTAGACCAAGATTGACCCTAGAACCAAACCTTACTCGTATTCGACACTTTAATCATTCTTGTTTGCTTACTTTAAATTGTTTTTGATAGTTTACTTTTATTTTATTTTCTAAATGCTAAAAATCCAAAACCCCCCTTTTATATTTTCCTTGCATCAATTAATTTCATTACAAAAATTAATCGAACATTCCCTGTGGATTGATCCTGACTCACCATAACTAAAAATTTTAGTGCGTAGAGTCAGGTAAATTTTGCAATGCACTTGACATGCATTGTTAATGACTGATTAGCTTATCCATGCAAAGGTATGTATCAAAGAGCTAAACTCAGTTGTTTACATTATTATAATATAAGCTTTTATTGATCCTTTTTAGAGAATTTCTCTATGAAAAAAGCTGAGAGAGATAGTTGCCTCCTGAGCAAATCCTGACTCTTGCATAGAGATTTTAGTGATAGCATTTCATCTGATGAAATCAGCAGCCATCCTCATAAAGTTAGATATGAGGGATTGTGTCAATGACATCTAAGTCAATGACTTATCTTTTGGTGGAAATTCCTTCACCTAGAATAATAAGCACAAGGACAACACTTTCATCATAAATAAGTTAGATAGAAGTCTTGTAAATTTCCTCACATAAATGCAATATTTCCACATATAAGCTTCTCGGATCTCTCAACTATCATGATTCATTTTTATTCTTCTACGAGTCCAATCAGAATCCCTTTTAGATTTAATGAATTTTTAATAAGTATTGAAGGTTTCACTAAAGCTATAGAAAAATCATTACACTTCCAGGTCGAAGACTTAAAGCAGTGCACTCTTTTTTGGAATCTAGCTAGTGTTAAAGGGCTGCTAAACATGCTATAGAAGAAAAATATAGGCAATACACATCATCTACTGCTAAGAACACTTAATCAAAACTATATGTAAACCCCTCTCCAAGAAAATTCAAATGAAAAAATAAAAAGCTTTATATAAATTCTCCCAGGTAATCAAATTTTAGCATTCACTATGGAAGCAAAGTCAATTCACTTATTTTAAGCCTCTTATTGCAAAAGTCAAAAGTAGAATAGAAAGTGATCATGGTTTTTTATGTGTGTAAGTTTTAATTAATTAACCTCAATAATCCGCAAGTGCACAGGTCATTCGCGTAGTACCTAAGGTGTTGATCCCACAAGGAGGGATAATTTAATCCTAAAATATAAGGTTAAGCAAATCACAAAAATTCAAATGTAATGAAAGTAAAACTAGAATGCAATTCAATCAAGCAAGTCAATTCAAGAATTAGTCACGAAAATATTAACAAATTAGCAATTGCAATGCACACTCAAGAATCGACCTAAGGAACTACCAATTGAGAGAAAGGGAATTTTACTATTCTTTAACCCTAACCTAATTGATTATGAATTACTAGATTATTGGTTCTAGAAGATCCTAGGGTTGATTACTCTCTCTCGATTTATAACCATTAACCCTAATCTATAAACCCTAATCAGATTATGGAAGTTGCAAATTCTCAATTAACAACCTATTCAAAACCCTAATTAGATCTGAGTTGTCCAATAAACTATTAGAAACTATTGCAAGATCTCTCTTTACACAATTTATCAATTTGATTTAATTCTTGTTCTATTAAATTGCATAACTCTTGTTAGCCCAATTTAATAATTTTTCACTTGATTCACCCTCTCAGTTTATCACCAAATTATACAATTGTAGAAATTAACTCACAATAATTCCAATAAAACACAAAAAATCAAATTTCTTTACATCAAAGATAAAACTGCGAAGGTGAGTTTAGAAACAACATCAACATTCAAAAATCCTATCATAAACTATTATTCCAATTCTATACAGTAATAAAATTGAAAATAATAGGAAATATGAATTTCAATGGACTACAGGAGGCAGTGACGTTGAGAAACTCCTGATTTGGGAAGTACGTCCAGTCAACTTCTTCTCCACTTCTCTTTTCCTTCTTCTCTTTCTCTATCTCTCGAAAATTCTCTCTAAGATTTCTATGAAATGTGGCTTATGCAAAATCTCCATCTTTTGGTTCTATTTATGTTCTTTTGTGTTTAGGGTTGAATTAGGATTTTTTTTGGGGTTTGAAAGGTCCAAAAAGCCTCTGAAATGCAAAGTTTGGGAGTGGTTGCGCATCTGCCTGATGTAGGCCACGACTGTAGCCTCCTTTTATTGTGATTGTGGCCTGTTGTGCCATGATCGTGGTCCTTTATTTTGGACTAAATGTCTCCAAAAGTTCTCCGTTCTTCAATGTTGACCTTGAGACACTAATAAACACATCAAGGTACCTCAAAAATATAATAATTAAGCTCAGAAACTTATACTAACCTATAAAACACTTAAAACAAAAACAATTAACAAACTAACACAATTCTAACCTAAACACATATTAAATGATCAAATTAATGGGTAAACACATATCAAACTACGCTCTAAAATACGATACAATTTACAGTTATCAGAAAGCTGGAGCTTTAAAGCTTTATCATTTGTTAGCAAATGTCCGTTGATCAATTCAGTCCTGATTTACTAACATGCTACTCATATATAATTTTCCCAATGATAAGTTTTACAAAGCTAGAGAAACTATTTAGGAATTTCTTATAAATACAAAATGGCAGTGGAAGTTACATAGTTAAATGGCTGATATGCGCTTAATTGATTGTATAATTATTCCATAACGCTTAACGATTATTGCTAGGAAAATGCTTCTGATACTCACTTTGACTCATATGTGATTTTAAGTATAATTCGAAAGTAAATAAGTTAAAGTGAGTCGATTGCACAATATTTTGGCCATTTTTTAAAGATTAATATTCACTTGTCTTCATGTAGTAAGAAGAAGAAAATTGGAGCAAGAAGAAAACAAATTCAGTCCAAAAAAAGACAACAAAGAAGCTACCAAATAAAACAACACAAGAGGATCAAAATGACAATGCACAAGGTAGCTGGAAGGGAAGAAAAATGATGGCAGCACATAAAAAAAATGTCAGCAACTGGAGAAGGAGCAAAATGGCAATGCAAGATAAAGAAAATGCCAGAGCAGAGCCAAACAAGGAGGCTTAAAATGGTAAGCAACGCATGAAGGAAACGAGCCAGAAGCTGGAATGATGAAATGAAGACATGAAGACCAAAATGTAGCACAGGTGGATAGACATTGGGATAAACCAAAATGCATTGCATGTTGGAAGCATTAAAGGAAACGACAATGTTGCACAAGAGAAATAAAATGCAGACATAGCAGAAGAGAACAATAGTGCGGGTTTTGAAAAAGAAAATAAGAGTAGCATAGGTTTAAAAAAAGAATAGTTGTGAGAGTTTGCAAAAGGGTTGGCTGGGGACATTCTTGGGGTCGAAGAAAAATTATTTTGGGAGCTCTTGGTCTTAATGAAGATGAGGGTCAAAGCTCTCAAGATTGAGAGACCCATGAAGGGCTAGCTTTCTCAACATCGGTTTAGAGGCGACATCAATGTCGACAACCAAGTTAAGCATTCCTTCCATTGATTTGCTATTTTCTTTCTCTCATGAGAAATTGATTGTGTTATCCTATGCTTATAGATTTGGGTTTCATGTATGAGTGATCATGTTATCTTTATAGTCTGATTATTTATGTATGAAACCATTAGGTATTGTGAAAAGATTATTTTAATGCATTCATTGGATCATTTTATTGCAAACCCATTGCTAGAATATTTGATGTAATTCGTAATTATTATGATGAAATTTATTTGTAGCGACTAATGGGTCATAATCATTAGGGATAACATAACTAGGTTAAATGATGCATTGTATGTGGTTTTTGCCTTGATTAATTATTTTTCCTAATTTGTAAAGCTACTACACAATTGAATCTAGAAACTGTATCCTAGTTAGGTTTAATTAATGATTGTATTTTGATTAAATACTACCTAAGGGAAAACTCGTGTTAATTATTAACCCACGATTAATAGTTCAAGGAGAGGTAAAAGAACAACAATCAATGAAATATGTTTAATTAGGGTTTAGGCTGAGATTGAACCAAAGAATCGGGTTGCTACCAAATTCTTCACTTTATCAGTTTTAATGTTTTCTTTAATTTTTTTAACCAAAACCCCCCAAATCCTAAATTTTCATTTCAATAACTTTACGCATACTCTCTGTGAGATCTACCTGGACTCACCACTACTATAGTAGTAGATCTATTTTATTTTGACAAAAATTACAAAGCATTTTCAATTTTGGAACCATTTTCGGGGAGTGCGGAGTTTTAGTTTTAGTTATTGATTTTAATTAGTGTTTTGTACATATTTATTTACAATTTGTTTCTTTTCAGTTAATTCTTGATCTTTTCACTTTCTGTTTAGTATTAGTGATTTAAAATTTGAAAAAGATAGGTATTTATGGACGGAAGTAATTTCTTTTATAACTTATATTCCCAACTTTAAAATTATGTTAGGAGTGATCATACAAATTTTAATTATGGATGGGATAATCAATATAATTAGTTCCATAATAGTATGCAAGCAACACAATAATTCACATATATACTAGAAGCTTCTTATCACGACTCAAGTACATCTTTGGATGACTTTATTAAGACTTCTACTACTAAAAATATTCAACTTCAATAGGATATGCAGCAAATTCAACAGGGTATACAACATATTCAGCAGAATATCCTACAATTTGATAGGTGCTTAATTGACTATGAAATTTTCCATAACATTTAGAGATTATTTACATGAAATTGCTTAAGGCACTCACTTTGACTTATATATGATTTTAGGTACAATTCGGAAGCAAATAAGTTAAAGTGAGTTGAAAGCTCTATATTTTGGTCATTTTTTGAAGAATTTTTGTTTGTCTTCATGGAGCAAGAAGAAGAAAAATAAAGACAAAAAGATTGAAAACATAAAGAAGAAGAATCAACGTGGCTTATGGTGGTGCATGTTTCATACAAAGGTACACCACCAAAATGACAAAAGAAAATGGAGAATACATAAGGCAGTAGGTTGGAAGCATAAAGGAAATGATAGCATAGAGACACAACAAGTAGGGTTGCAAACGATAATGTTCAGGTAACTGTTGGAAGGAGGACGAAACGACACTACAGTAAAGCAGGAAATGACATCTGCGTAATGCAGATGAGGAATACATTTCAAGAGCAGACATTTTGCAGGTTCTATTTAAATGCGTACAGTAGCATGGCCCAAGATTTAATTCGTCAAATTAGTGAATAGGAGAGGGTAGCTTGTGACAGAGAAAGGAGGCACTACTAGGGTGGTCTTCAGTTAGGTTATTCAACGTGGGGCTCAAGTATTTTCTTAGGAGAGATACATGAAGGGATAGAAGTCTTGATTCCAGTTTGGAGGTGACATCGATGCTGATGACCCGGATTAAGTGTATTTCACTATTTTTATTGTTTCTTTCTCTCATAAAAATTAATTAGGTTATCCTATATTTATTGATTTGGGTTTTGTGTATGGATAATCAGATTTTCATTATTGTTTGATTATTTATGTATGAACTCATTGAGTATTGTGAAAGGATGATTTTAATTCGTTCATTGAATCATTTAATTGCAAACCCATTGCTAGAATTTGGATATAATCTGTAATTGTTATGTTGAAATTTTTTTGCAGTGACTAATGATTCGCAATCATTAGGGATAACATGATCTAAGTTAAATGATGCATCGTATGTGGTTGTTGCCTTAATTAATCCATTTTCTTAATTCATAATGCTACTATGTAATTAAATTTAAAGATCGTATCCTAGGTTATTCGGTGGTTAGGTTTAATTAATGATCATATCTTGATTAAACAAAACCTAAGGAAAAAATATGGTTAACTATGATTAATAGTTGCTATGAGAGGTTAGAAAATAACAAATCCATAAATATGTTTAATTAAGGTGTAGGCCAAGATTGAACCAAAGAATCGGGTCCTTACCAAATTCTCCAATTTTATCATTTTTCGCATGTTCTCTTGAATTTTCTTTTATTAGTTAGTTTCATTTTATTTTCTTGTTTGGAAAGTCCAAACCCCCCCCCC
>JAOSBK010000008.1:18443798-18462932 GCA_027568895.1 Erythroxylum shatona
GGCAGATTGTTAAGTAAAAATGACTTTACGATTAATAATTTTGATGAAGACCAAATAATAATGCAGGAAGAAAATGAGACGAAGCAAAGCAATATGAGACAGAAGAAAATGAGAGGCAAGAAGAAAAATGAGACGCAAGAAGAAATGAGACGCAAGAAGAAATGAGACGAAAGAAGAGAAATGAGAAGCAAGAATCAAAATGAGACGCAAGAAGAAAAATGAGACGCAAGAAGAAATAAGACGCAAGAAGAAAAAGAGACGAAAGAAAATGAGATGATAGAAATGAGACGAGGCAAAACTGAAAATATGACGATACAAATGAGATGAAAGAATCGAAGACGAAGATCCGATACCGCGTCACATGACCAATCAGTTTGAGTAAGTTACAGAACTCAACTGAATAACCTTTTCTTAAAGATCAAGAAACAAGAAGAAAGAAGCAGTTATCAAGAATCAGTTGAAGACAAAGACTATAAATACGAGTTAGAGTCAAAGATTGAAAAAGTAAGTGATTTTTAAAAAGCTAGATATTCCAAAGCTAGAAATCTTATTCATTGTGCTAAACTTAGAGAGACTATTATCTGTAACAAAGCTTGAAACATCTTTCAGTAGAAGGAAAAAAAGCTGATAGCCTGAAGAGGCTAAGTCAAAAAAGAATACTTGTTGTAAGAGACCTGAAGAGGCTCAGAGAAAAGAATACTTGTATCTTTGAGAAATATAGTGAAATCTCAGAAAAGATTCTGAGGCCTGGACGTAGCCAACAGTTTGGGGAGAACCAATATAAAACTGTTGTGTCAATTCTTGCTCTCATCTCTCAACTTTTAATTTCTATTGTTGATACAAATATTTCATAATACTGTTTTTCAATCATTTGAGAAAGCAAGTTTTCTTTAAAAAAGAAGTTTTTGTTAAAAGGGCATTATATCCAAAAACAAATACACAATTCAAACCCCCCCCCCCCCTTCTTGTGCATTTTGTATATCGAATATTAAGTCTATACTAACGTGTGATTCACTTCATGCACTTGCAGTATTTGAGGGCTATAATTGTAAAGCTTGCCGATCACATTCAAGTTTTTGGTGCCATTATTGGGGAGGTGTAAGATTAGTGTAATTTTTTTAGTCCAAGGATTAGATATTAAAAGAAGAATGATGAAAGTTTGGGCGCAAGGTAGCCGACACATCAATTTGTTCATCATTAAGCAACTATGAGGGGTCCAAAAGGCTAAATGATGGAGGAAATATAGTATAGGAATTAAAGGATCCTTCTGGACTTCGACGAGGAACAATTAAGTTGCTGAAACCATCATTCTTATTAGAACATATACAATTCAAGGCGGCAAAACCATACAAATTTATTTTGATCCAATAATGTAAAGACTCACTTGGGACATCAAGACATATCAAGATTTCAGTCAGATGAGTCCAGTTCATGGGATTCTAAATTAGATTAGATCATAGAAAAGCTCATGAACATGGAAGAGGCACATAAGAGATTGAAAGAGAAAGCAAGTAATGCAAGATCATGCCTCTTTTATTCACAACTTAGAGGTTCGAATGAGCCAACTGTGTAGGAAATTTTGTAAGTAAAGTGTGGAAACCTATCTATAAAAGAGCAATGTGAGGCTAACACACTTAGGAGAAAGAAAGAGATAGGAGAACAAAAAGATAGACCAACTAAAAACCCACTTTGCAGAAGACCAAGAAATTAAGAAAGAGGATGAAGAAAAGGATGAAAACCCCCTATATTATCTGCCAGATCTTGGTATACCATGCTTAAACATCAAGAAAGATTTTATAGATGTCTATGAAGAGAACATTACACTTTAGATTTACAATGACCAAGCGACATTTAACATGAATGATGTATTACAAAATTCAAAGAAGGGTGACTCATTCAAGAGAATTGATGTGTTTGAATCTTTAAAAGAGCAAAAAGAAGAAGAACATATGACAATGGACATCGAGTTTAGAGAAGCTATGAAAGCATCTAGTCATGAAGTAAAAGAAGAAGAAGAAAAAGGGTGACTAAGGAAGAATAAGAACATCTCACCCTTTACCAAACAAACTTCTAAACTTAATAGAAGGTTTAGGGAGTTTCATTATTCTCTATTTTATCGATAGTTTTTTAGTTAAAAGGGCATTATTGAAATTAATTGATTTTCTCTTCTTTATAAATATTGTCTTTCTAATTATTTTGCAAGTTGTAGCTTAGTAACAGTCTACAAAATTGAAATTAGGCATCATGGGTGGAAGCAAGTCACTCATAATTGATCCTGGATGAGTTTTAAAGGATGAAGGTCAAGCTAATGACTATAACTTAGCACGTTTCGTAGTTAGATTTAAATTGTTATGTGGTTAGGTTTGTTTGAAATTCTAAAATAAGCTTTCAGTGATGTGAAATGGTTGGATTGCTAGCTCTCTTATTCTCTTTGAATCAATTGTAAGAAAAGGAACCCAGCTCGGTGTCAAATGCATTAGGTCTCCATCTTTGACACTGTCACTACCTCAAACACCTTGATGGTTTCGTGTTCTAACCTTTTTCTTTTCATTTTTGTTAGTATCTTCTTCTTATTTTTTTGTATATCGTGGTTCTTATTTCCCTTTTTATATGTGTTTTTGTGTCCTTTTCACATTAAGTATAATGTGTCGCTTAAGCGTGGGGAGGGTTGTGTGCTTTTACTTTAAGTGTGAATTTTGCATATTGCATGATAGTTTGTTTAGGTTTGCATGATGTGATTTGAATGAATGTGTCAATGGCTAGGACTTAACGAGATGGATTTAGCCTTAAACATAGTCTTTTAAGTTGCAAAAATTTATCAACTTGGAAATTAGTGACCTAGTTTACTTTAGTTAAATATGCAGTTTAATTAGGATACGATGTTAGTTTATTCACCCTAGGAAGTTCTCACATTCATTTATAATTTTAAGTCAATCAAATAAGTAACATTGCTAGTATATTTTCATAAAAATGACTAGCAAAAACAATAAGGTAGGTAATGTCATAAATTTGTGCTTTTAAAAAAAGAAGCATAATTTTTTATTAAATAACTATTCTGATGGCCTTCAGGCTATAAATAGAGCCAGTAGCCAATTAAGAATGTGTTGTAACTGAGTAATTAGATCGACTTTCATCACAAAAGTTTGCCTCTGTATCAAAAGGCTATAATAACATTCCAACCAAGCTGTCAAATAAAAATATGACCTAATTGAATAATCGGATCGACATTAATTACAAATGTTTATCTTTGCATAAAAAGGCTAGGTTTATGTCCATAAAAAGTAACAAAAAGAATGTTTATCAAATAAAAACCTACCAAAATTGTAAGTATATTGACTTTTCATGAAAACTTTGCTTAGGAATAGTTACAAGTTTGATTTACCAAATACTTATCAATGTGTGTGTACAAATGATAGGGTGAGTAAACTTGACATCTAAGTCTTAATTAATATGTATATTTAGTCCAGAGAACTTAGACATGGATTTTGCAATTGAATAAGTTAGAACAACTTGAGGGATTATGTTCGAAGTTAAATTCATTTTGCTAAGTCTAATAACATTACCTCATTATCGCATTTGTGTGCTTTGTCTTTTAGTTGTTGATGTCTTTTTTACGGCAAGCAAACATTTAAGTGTGGGGTTGTTGATAGGTGTAAATTGTATCATGTGTTTATGAGTAGTTTAGTGTGTGTTTAGTTGTTAATTTGATTGTTTAGTGCATGTTCAGGTTAGAATTATATTAGTTAGTAAATATTTATGTCTTAAGTGTTTTGTGGGTTAGAACATAATGTTGAGCTTCAATTTTATATTTATGAGGTGTCTTGAAGTGTTTATTTGTGTTTTAGGGTAATTTGAGGAGATTCAGAGAAGACCCAGGAAATAACCCAAGGCCATGATCATTGCAAATATGCTACAATCATGAAAAAAGGAAGAGCAAAGAGCCACGATCATGGGAAGTATGCCACGATCGTGATAGAAGCTAGTGTAATGAGCCACGATCGTGTCCTTATGGGCCACACTCGTGATAGAAGCTAGTGTAGGGAGCCATAATCGTGTCGTTATGGGCCACAATCATGACAGAAGTAAAAACTCTCAACCATGATTATGGCCGGTGTGACATATATGCAGACAGTAGTCTTGACTTGAGTTTGTAAGGGATTTTTCAAACCTTTTGGACCTAGAAAAGACCCTAGGATTAGCCTAATTGGAAATACTATATAAGAGCTAAGGATGTAACCCTAATGGAGCTTCTAGATTCGCTCACTTTTGGAAAGTTTAAGAGAGAGAGAAAAGAAGAGAGAGACAAAGCAAGTCTCGACGTTGCTGCTTCCCAAATTAAGTGGTCTCCTAATTTACCTTCCTTCTTGCATTGTCTAATCGATATTTTATTTTCTTTCCATTTCATTTTTTATTCATTTAATGTATATGATTGAAATGGATTGTATGATGATGGCTTTTGAATTGGATGATGTTATAACTCATCCTTTGAGATTTTACTTTGATTTAATGTTAATATAGTCAATTTTGTGTTTTATTGATTGGTGTTGTGATTAACTTCAATTTTTACAAATTTTAGTAACAAATTGAGAGGGTGAGCCATAAAAAAAAGATTGAATTAGGTTAATGAGAGTTAGGTGATCTAATAGATCATATAGTTAATCATATTGGTTTTTATGCGAAAAGAGATCTAGTGTGAGACCTAATAGTATAGTAGAGAGCTTCCGATCTAATTTTAATTATGTCTTTTGTTAATTGAGAGATTGTAAATTCCATAATTTAATTAAGGTTAATGATTTAGGGCACGACATTATAACTCGAGAGAGAGTAATTCCTCTACAAAATTTTAGAACTTACACCCTGATAACACAAAATTTGCTAGGTTAGCATTAATGACAGGTAGAATCCCCTCTCTTATAACTTGATAATTTCTCTTGACTAATTTCCATAGTCACGTTTTATGTTGCTCAATTTCAAATCTTGTTTTGTGTTAATTTCTTGACTCAAAATCCTGCAATAAAATTCTCATGTTTATATTCTTGTTTCATTTCTAATTTCACTTTATTATCTTTAAGAGCCTTAGACGCTCTAAAATTAGATTAGTTCACCCTCCTTATAGAATTGACCATTCAATTATTAGAATTCACGACCCCTGCACTTGTGGTATTTGTGGGTTATAATTATAAAGCTCAAAAAACACAATCAATAAAGCTTAAAGGGGCTTATCAAAAGGAAAATAATATAAATAGGTAGACTATTTGGTTTATGTAGCTAATGAAACAAAGAATGCCTATATCCATATTCATGCATGTGATAAAAATGTGATATTGAATAGAAAATCAAAGCAAAGTCAAGTTGTAAATATCATGAAGGTTACACATAAACAAAAGATAATGAGACTGATATAGATATGTTAGTCCATAAAGGCTCAAAATCTCAATAGCTTGAGTATACCACTTGTCACTACTCTTCTAAATATAATGAACATTGATCAATCACAAGAGAAAAGTACATGTTAAAGTTGTCATGGATCCTTCTAGTTAATTAACACTCAAATTATGACTATATAATCCTAAAAGCACTAGAAAAATGAGAAGCTATTTGTTTGTTTATTTTATTGTCTCTCTCATTTTGTTGAAAACTTAAAAACACTTAAAATCAAATAAATTTTAAAAACACACAAGCATATAAGAAACAATTATAAAAATGTAAAGGAAAAGAAATTAACTTCCCTTAGGTGGCCTCCTAAGAAGTGCCTTTGTTTAGGATTGTTGGCTCGACTTCTTGTTCTTCTCATAACTTGACAAAATTATGATCTTCGGATGTCACAGTTTAAGCCTCCTCCACTTGTGGTTGTTCAAGATAGGGCCTTAGTTAATGAACTTTCAGCTTCAGCATCTTCCTTATCTTTGAAATCTTAACCTCTACTGAGTCCCCGCTCTTTAGGAACATCTCAAATGTCTCTTCACCTTTTTCATCCTCGTTTAGTTCCTCTAATATGTTATGTAAAGGTGACGGGTTGATATTATCAGCAATAAGGGACTCACCATTTACCTTTGAGATAAATGATATTTCATTTTTTCGTTCGAGCTCCTCTTCAACTTCTTCTTCACAAACAATTCCTTGAGTAGTTCTCTCAAGTTTTTCAAGATTCTCTTCACTCTGTAAGGTATTTGCACTAATGTACCTTAGGTATACCTTAGGTTAAGATGATTGCATTTTCATTTTGTGATTCAGGAAGTCGAAAGCTTTCATCATCTGACCCATCTAGCTTACCAAGTTCTGGATTCTAGATCTTGGCCCTATTTGGAAATGAACAAATTCTATTAGCTATTAGCTGATTCTATCAGCAGTTAGTTGATAGCAGATTATATCTGTTGATTTGACAAATGTATAACATCAAGAGTCAGAGGATCTATTTGTCTTAAGTCTTTGCCTACTTTGAAAGCCTTGGTCCTACAATATATAACAAACACTTCTTATTGCTCAAAAATTCTTAAGTAAAGTTAAAGATTCTATTAGGTGTCCAATGAATACCTAACTTATGGAAGAAATGCTTTATTAAAGTATACCTTCCTCACATAATCTTTCTTTGAATGTTTCCTTCCATAATACCTTGGAGCTTATGCTAAAAGTAAATTTTTCTTCGATCAACCTGTCTTGAATAAGTGCACCTTAAAAACCACTAATCGGGCAATGTAGAAATGGTTTAAGCATTAATTTAGTGAGCTTAGAAATAATTTTATCAGTTATATCGTAATAAGATATGAGGCAATACTCTTTAAAGTAGCAAGGGTGTGGAGACCTAGGAATAAGGAAAATGGAGGGTTTGTTTAACTCCTTCACATTGTACCATTGTCAAAGAATTATAATACTACATCATTCATATAATCCTAATTATAGGGACAAGATTTTAGGGAAAAAACCTATTGAATCCACCTTGTCCTCGATATTTTCATAGATTTAGATTAAAAAAACAACATTTTTAAATCTTTAGAGGATAATGGTTGAATAAGTGGGTAGATCTACTTTAGACGTATAATTCTTTAAGAAATACTTCAAAAGAGGGATTGAGGAACCATAAGGGCCTGCTATGCTTAACCTCTTTCAAAATTAGTCAAAAGCACCCTTTAATATGTCATTATGGGAGTGGATTACTTCCCTAGTTTCCTTGGTGGTTAATGTTGTTTTATAACATTCCTTTTGTTAAGATCGCTTTATGGAAGAATGAGGTATTTTTGGCTCCTTCCTTAACATAGTGTACTCTAGGTTTTTTTTATTCCTTACTTGATTGACTAGTTTAGGATCCCCAGGTTTTAAATAAATTTCCTCTTGAAAAGCTTTTACTAAGCTAAAAGCTTTAGAGATAAAGGATTAAATGTTATTACCCTTTAAAGATTAAGGAATTTATGCTCCTACTTGACAACCTCCAACTTTCTCATACAAATATAAGCCTTGGTCCCCTAAAAACTAGATAAGGATCCTTTAATTAGATCCCCCTTAAATTCTCCATCGTCTGTAAGATAAATATAAAATTTAAAAAATGACTTTCATTATTCTGACTAGAGTTATATCTCTCACTAGGATTAGAGGATGGTCTGAGAAGTCAGAATTAGAAAAAGCTGATATGCTCTCAGGGAACTTCGTCATCCATGCTTAACTAATTAAAACTCTAGTTTTTTCTTATTGTTTCAATTATACATTTGCTTGCAACTCTAGGTTTAATAGAATTCATTAGCTTTTAAGTCAATTACTTCTAATGCTTTAACACAATTAAAAAAAGTTATCATTCAAATTCCTTAAATTGATATTTTCTTTAGCCTCTGAGCTATTTAAGATATTGTTAAAGTCACCAATAATGAGCCAAAGCTTATTAATAGACACCTTAAAATATTTGCGGTCATTTTATAATGCATTCCTTCAAATGAGAAATTAGAGTCATCGTAATAGAAATATTAACCTTAAAATTATTATATAAGAACCTAACAAAAATATGCAGTACCTAGTCTAACATTGCAATTGTTTAAGCTACTATAGAGCCTGGATTAAAAGAATTCAAAATACTTCCATAATAATGACATTGATGGTTAGTAATTGAACACTAATGCTTAGGGATAAGGTTGAGATGCTTCATTTCTCCTTCTTCAGTTTAGTCTCTAATAACCCAAGAAAAGGCCTTATTGATTTTAAGTAATTTTGACGAACAAGTTGTTTTTTAGGGTAGTTAGTTCCAAATAAGGATAGTCATCAAGCAAGGTTAAAAGAGCCTTTGGCCTTGCTCTTTCTCCTTGAGCTTTTATCCTTTAGATTACTATTGCAATTCTTCCTTTAGTGGAGAGGGAGGGAGACTTAACAAGTTTATTTCCATAGTCCTCCTAGACTGAGAATTAGATTCTTCATTCATCTCTTTAACTTCCATTGTAATTTTATAATTAACAAACTTAGAAGCAAATGTCTCATTAATTTTTGTAACATTAGCTATAGAAATTTTATCTTCTTTATAAGATTTAGGTTCCTTCTCCAATTTCATTGAGTTGGATCCCCCTTCATGATTAGTAGTCCCCTCTTTCATATCATTCTTAATTCCTAAGAGCTTCATCATCTTTCTCAAAAACCTTTCTTATAAGTCATTAGGTTTTACCTTATTATGCTAGTGAGAGTCTCCAATCATACAAAGTGTCATTAGGGTCTAGTTTAAGTAAAGAGATAACATCTAGAAGTTCCTTCCCTAGCTCAATCGCTACAAAAATACAAACACAACCAATAAACTTGAGAGTTGTGATTTTCTCATCGATATAGACTAGAGAACCAATGTAACTAGCCAAGTGGTTTAAGTCACATGTAGTCTAATATTTAAGAGGAAAATCACGTATATTTATCCAAATAGGTACTTAACTCTAATTAATAAACTCAAATCTCATACTTGGTTGCCACATTTGAAGATGTATATGCTTTCCATTAAGGTGGGAGGGGCCCTCCTCCAAAAAATTTTGAACCAAATCCCATTGTGATAAACTTAAACAAAAATAAGTTATACTTTATCAAAATTAAGTTCTTCAGACTAAGAGGTTTCCATTGGTTAAGTGCATAGCTTTGCAAAAGTGGGAATGGAATTCTTTTGGCTAGTAAGAATCCAACCAATATACTATCCCATTTTATGAAACTTTCTTCAGAACTGTTAGGTCCCGAATTTTTTTATTTTATGATTTATTTATTCGTTTATGAATTGTTTATTTGTGTTATTTTATTTTCTTAAAATTGACCTTATTAAATTAGTGAGCGTATGTTTAGAATGAAATTAGAGTATATTTAAGGTGTTAGATTTAAAGGGACATTAGGTTAATTGAAAGAAGGGTAAAATTGGAAAGATTAAGTAAATGAGGGGTAAAAGGGGAAGAACAAGACAAATGATCTTGAATTAGAAGAAGAAGAGAGAAGAGTTGTGGAAGAGAAGAAAAACCAAAGAGAGAAGAGAAAAGAAGAAGAAAAATCGTGAAAGAAGAGAGAAAGGGAAGAAAGAAAAGAAATCTAGTTTATAAGAGGTAATAATCTTCATCTTTCTTCTTACTTTCTTAGAAAAGGGATTATAGAAACGGATTTGTGTACGGTTTGTGTTGGAAATGAAGAAGATGAACTCATTTGTGATTTTCGTGAGTTTTGAGTTAGGGGAAACATAGAGTAATGTGATATTGTGGTATAAGAAGGTTAGGATGAGAGAAAGATGGGTTAATGATCAAAGATAGATCATGATTTATTTTTGAATGATATTGAGTTGAAATTGACGTAGAAAAGATGGTTTAGGTACAAGATGGGTTGTATCTGAAATGTTGGAAGTTAAAAACTGCACACAAACATGTTCGCTATGTATACTTTTGTGAAAGTTCATCGCAACTAACTTTTGGTTTCACTGCGGCAAAGTTTCCTGCACAACTTGAACATGCTTTAGTATTTTAGACATATCTTGTTCTGTCATTATCCAAATGGAGTTATTTTTTATTTGGAGTACATAGGGACACAATTTGTCTGAAGCAATTGAGTTTTAATTCCATCTCTAAGAATTCCAATTTCTCAATGGAAATTAAGCATAGAATATTTTTTCAGTATAAGAACAGTCAAAAAAATTTTGGGGTATAACTTTTATATTACTGAGCCAAATCGAATGATTTTGGTGTCATTAGAAACTTAAGACAATGGGGAACATTTTTCTAATAGAAAGTGTTATCAAATTTCTTCATTTACCTTATCAGAATGATCATGGAAAATTGACGCGAAGGTCTACATTTTGAAAGGGTTATTGTTCAATTTTAGCATTTTTGATTATTAAAAATTTATGAATTTCCTTTTAATGTTGTTTGAATGAGAAAATTACTTTGTGTTAGGAGCCAAGAAAACCCTATCCAAGAGCAAGAGGAAGGACACAATTGAACTTGGATTTCAAGAGAAATTAGGTAGGTAAAGTATTTACAATTATTGGGTGATTAGGCAAATTCTTGCCTATGTGTGTGTATGTTTAAATTGCTTGGTTTTTTTCAATTGTTGTGAAGATTTGATAATGCATGATGAATTGTGATTATGTTATACCTTGAAAGAGGTTATAACATTTTGTCTAAATGAAAAGAAGAAAAAGAATGAAACTATGAGTATATGATAAAATGAATTGAGCATAAATATGTACTTTTGTTTTGACAAGAGTGGAACCATTTCATTCGTCACATGCACATTGACTAAAGCCTTTTCCCAGCTACCCGCTTGTGACATATGAGCTCTAAAAAATGGACTCATTTTGTTCATGGTGTAAATTTCAGTTTCTCCATTTCGTTTCCATGGAACCTTCCAGCCATTTGTTGTGCATTGCATTTGATTTGTGATCATTATGAATAATTTGAGTGTTTTGAATGGATGGTTGGATATATGATATGTTATATGTGATGAAATGCCTAACTTTGTGTTTTGGATCTAGAATTGAGAGTGCTTGAATTTCTGGATATATATCCAACCATCCATATATATATATATATATATATACATATGTTTGAATTTGTGGCTATTTACTGATGGTTATAAATATATTAGCCACTGAGCTTTGTAGCTCAACCCATTATTTTCACTCCTCAGGTACAGAACGAGAAGATCGTTGATCCTTACAAGGCATCGAAAACTCTAAGATAGTTAGAGACTTTTGTACTAAGCTAATGATTATTTTGGATAGCTTTATAGGCGTATCAACATTGAGCATCCTTTTGTATTTTGTTTTAAACTTTGATATGTATGATGATAAATGAGTGAAGCTTGTTGAAACTCTTTTGATTTAGTAATGAAATGAAGAATTGAAGTTTCTTTTGAGTATGTCTAGATTTATCCTGTGGTTAAGTTTGGATGGTTAGGATTGAATGTTTGTGTGTTTAGAATATTGGTATTGGTTGTTGAATGTGCTTTAAAATGTTAGAATATTGGGATTCTGGGTTCGGATTTGAAAGTTTCGTTGTGGCGAAGCCAGAAGTTTATCGCGGCGAACCTTTTATTTTTGCTATTGGGTGACTTCACCGCGGTGAAGTAACTGTAGTTTGCTGTAGCGTATTTGTCCCCAGAGGATTTATGGATTTAAGCTAGGGTCCTAACCATGGGAAAGAATGACGTTCGTCATGGCGTATTTGACCCAAAAGGTGTAGTCGCTAGCCTTGAGAGTTCACCGCGGCGAAGCCAGATGTTGGTTGCGCTGAACTTCATCTGAGAGGCACTGGGAGATCCTCCCCAGTGTTCACTGTGGCAAACCTGCCACTATACACTTTGCCAATCCTTTTGACGTTTGAATCCTTTTGACCGTCCTCGCCTAATCGTTACCCGACGATCCTAAAGGGTAGCCTCGAGATTGAGGAACAAGACCCGGGCCCAACATTGTTTGGTATCAGAGCTTAGGATTTTTAAGTAGTCTTAAGCTTAGAATATTTTGTGTTATGCATTACTATGCTATATGATAAATTGTTTATCTTGTGAATTGATTGATTACATTAAGTGACATGCATATCATGCATATATGTAGGAAATAAGATTTAAAATGAAATGTAAGCTAATCGTTAGTGTTTACATTGAAGGAGTAAGATGCTACCTCGTAGAAGAACACGAGGAGTTTTGCAAGGGTTTGTCGCACTTGACTCTCCACCAAGAGAGGAGAGTACTGATGAGTTAGTAGCCCTAGGAAATGCTGAGGTTTTTGTAGGGCATGGTAGTGGGCCCTCTCAGAGTTGTCTATTCTGCAAGATCAAGTGCCTCTATTGGATTCGAGAATGTTCCAAACCTTCAGTCAGCCATTTGTTCAGGTCATAGGCCAGATGCCACAATCTTCTGCTCTAGCCCCATCTAAGAAGGGGAAGTAGTTTAATAAACTGAGGAAGTATGGAGTAGTGGAATTCTATGGGACAACTGATCTAGAAGAAGCTAAGACTTGGCTGAGAAAGACAAACAATATTGGAAGAGATGGACTGTGCAGATGAGGAAAAAGTTTCATATGTTGCTAGCTTGCTTTAGGGGGAGGCTTTGCATTGGTGGGAATGTGTACCAGGGAGTCAGATGAGAATGCCAATGTTAGCATGGAAAGACTTCCTAGTTGCTTATAAGAAGAAGTATCTATCTAAAGTTTATACACAATTATCTTAATATGCAACTGAGATGATGATGAGTGAGGCGGCTAAGTATCGTAGGTTTGAATCGAGGCTGCATTTGACCATTAAAGAAAAAATGATCGAACAGAATTTTTATGACTTTCAATAGGTGGTTGAAGTGGCACTGAGGGTTGAAAACATTGAGAACATAAAGAGCACCATGAACAAAAAGAGAAAGGGGAGAGAATAGTTCAAGAGAGAAGGTGGTACTCTTATGTCTGAGAGGAGTCCCAGGACTTTCCCTGTGCAGCCTGAGGAGAGGAGCAGTGGAGCAAGCAAGTCCAAACCTATGAGAACTTCTACTGTTTCTCATTAAGCCTTAATGGAGGGAGGTAGTAGAAGGGGAGTGGGGGATAAACCACTCATTCCCAAGTGTGATCATGATGGAAAGTTTCATAGAGGAGAGTGTTACAGATTGATAAGAGCTTACTTCAATTGTGGTGAGAAACGACATATGACTAGAGAGTGTCTTCAGTATACGAGATAGGAGAGAACTCAAATGCAAGCTTCAAAGAGAGCTGAGACTGTGGGTCAGAAGACTACAACTGAAGTAGGCAGTTCTGATGCAGTTAAGAGGATGAATCTTCCAGGGATACCAAGGGGGCAAGCACCAGCTAAGGTGTTTGTAATGACATGAGAGGACGCAGACACAGCTCCAGAAGTTATAATTGGTATGATAAAATTATTTGGTGATAATATTGTTGTTTTGATAAATTTGAGTTTTCCCCATTCATTTGTTTCATCAAGTAGAACTATATGTGGTAGAAATCTGAGCCCATTGGATACTCCTTTAATGGTTAGTACTCTAATTGGCCAGTATATTGTAATTATTCAATTTTATAGAGACTGTGAGAAATGAATTGGAGGAGAATGATTAGTGGTAGATCTAAAGCCATTAAAGATGGGAGGATTAGATGTGATTTTAGATATGGACACGTTAGAGAAGTATAATGCTAATTTGGATTGCAAATGGAAGATAATAGAGTTTGAGTTGGATGACGGTAGAAAGGTGGTGTTTATGGGAAACAGAAAGTCAAGCCCACCTACAGTTATTTCAGCTTTTACAGCAAAGAAAATGATGAGGAAAGGGTGTGGAACATTTTTGGCCTATGTGTTGGAAACGAAGGTAGATGGAGGGAAGTTAGAAGAAATTCTCGTGGTTATGGAATTCCCGAATGTCTTTCCAGAGAAATTTCCAGGACTACCTCCACCAAAGGAAATTGAGTTTCCCAATGAGCTTCTTTTGAGTACTGCACCAATATCAATTCTTCTTTATATAATGGCTCTGACAGAATTGAAGGAACTTAAATATCAATTAGAAGAATTGCTAGAGAAAGGGCACATTATGCTGAACTCTTCACCTTGGGAAGCTATGGTCTTTTTTGTAAAGAAGAAAGATGGATCATTGAGAATGTGTGTGGATTACTGGAAGCTTAATCATGTCACTATCAAGAATAGATATCTGCTCCCATGCATAGATGATTTGTTTGACCAATTAGAAGGGGAAAAAGTCTTCTCCAAGATAGACTTAAGATCGAGTTATTACCAGTTGAGGATAAAGGAGTCTAATGTGTCAAATACTGCTTTTAGAATATGGTATAGGCATTTTCAGTTTTTAGTTATGCCCTTCGGATTGACAAATGCCCCTGCAGCTTTCATGGACTTAGTGAATAAAGTCTTTAAGTCTTTCTTATACCAATTTATCATTGTCTTTCCAATAGTGATAAGAAGCATGAAGAACATTTAAGAATTGCTTTGCAGACACTGACGAAGAATGAGTTATATGCCAAATTTGACAAATGTGACTTTTGGCTTTGGCTAAAGGAACTGGCATTTCTTGGACATGTGATTTCAGAGCAAGGAGTGCATTTGCATCCAAGAAAAATAGAAGCTGTGGTGAAATAGGAAGCACCTAAAAATATAATAGAAGTGAGGAGTTTCTTAGGTTTAGTTAGGTATTATAAGAGGTTTGTAGAGGGCTTTTCCACAATAGCAGCTCCATTTGCCAAATTGACAAGGAAAAATCAAAAATTTGTATGGACCGAGGAGTACCAGAACAATTTTGAGGAATTGAAGAATAGGCTTACAACAACACTGATTTTAACTTTGCCTTCAAGTAATGATGGATATATATTGTATAGTGATGCATCAAGAAAGGGATTGGGTTGTGTGTTGTTGCAAGAAGATAAAGTGATTGCTTATGCTTCTAAGTAATTGAAACCCTACGAGATGAATTATCCTATGCATGACTTGGAGTTAGAGACCATATTTTTACATTAAAACTATGGAGACATTACTTATATGGAGTCACTACTAGGATATTTACAAACCCCAAAAGTTTTATAGAGACATTACTTATATGGAGTCACTACTAGGATATTTATAAACCACAAAAGTTTTAAGTATTTGATGAGCTAAAAAGAGTTGAATTTGAGACAACGAAGCTGGTTGGAACTACTGAAAGATTATGATTTCATGATAGACTAGCACCTGGGAAAAGCTAATGTAGTAGCAGATGCATTGAGTAGGAAATCTACTGTGGCACAAGTGGAGACGATGTGTTTTCCTTTGTTGAACGAATTAGCCAGACTTATAGTGACATTCAAGCAAGCCAAATTTTGGTGTATATTAGCTAACTTTGGGGTAAGGCCAGTGTTGAATGTGCAGATTAAGGAATTGTAGGAATAAGATGAGTATTTAAGTATACTCAGAGAGGAGATTAAAAATGGTAAACCTTTGGAAATAAAGATAAGAGAAGATGGATTGATGGTGGCAGGTAACAGATTGTGTATCCTGGACATGTTAGAGTTGAAAGATGAGATTTTTGATGAGGTGCACAATACTCCCAATACAATGCACCCGGGGAGTATGAAAATGTATAGAAATTTAAAAGAGAACTTATTGTAGAAAGAAATGAAGAAGAATGTTGCAAAGTATACTAAAAGATGCTTAATGTGTCAACAAGTCAAGGCTGAGCACTACGCACCTTTAGGCAAGCTTAAGCCTTTATCTATTTCATAACAGAAGTGGGAGAAGATTACAATAGATTTCTTGATTGGATTGCCAAGAACCAGCAAGAAGCATAATGCAATATGGGTTGCCGATAGGTTAACCAAGTTTGCAGCACCCAACCCTCTCAAGACACGTACCCGACATCCTGAGTGATATCTGAGTCCATACCATGCAAGGAGAACATGCTAGAACAGTCAACCACTCGAAAACTTAGTACAATCTTTTTTAGCACAAGCATATGTAGAAATCAGTCATCAAATCGGGCCCACTTTATTCGTAAACTTTTTCAATCACAACAATACAATCATCAGAATTTCAATCACCATTTAGGCCCATTTCAAATACAAAATGCTTATAGTCATAATTTCATTACATTGCAAAATCATTTACAAACATTTCCAATTTGGAAAGTTATTACAAAATAACATTATCAAAACATATATTACAAAAATTTCAGAATACATCCTTTCACAAAAAAAAATAATGAAAATAATTATTCAGACGCGAACTGATCCGACCTCTATCCCTTACTTGAGTGCAGTAGGTATACTCCCATTTGTCTAACAGGGTACTCTTCTGAGCCTGAAAAATAATCGCAAATTTTGAGTGAGTTTTGCGAACTCAGTGAGTGACCATCCTTAATGGCTCACCCAATCACATAACACATAATTACTTATTATCTAATAATCACATTGCATCACATATCATTTTAATCACTTATTTCATAATTCATATTTAGAGTAGTCAAACAGTTCATTTTGTTCATTTGAGACATACATATCCATTTTCATATGCAATGCATATGAGACTCACTTTTATTTCTTACTTTGATGTGACCGAGTGCCTATAACTAACTCATATCCATTGTGGATACCAGGCTCATTGATAATTGTCCCGTATCTGTTGGGGATATCGGGCTCATTAAACATTGAGCCTTAGGCTTTGATGCGCATAACTGAGCTTAAAGCTCTTTTCACGTTTGTTACTCTGGTCACAACTGCCTTTATCTTTCATGCATTCATAAAATGGAATGCATCAATCACATTTGCATATCATCGGACCTTAGTTTGGCATTCAACATTAAATTTGAGAATTCACATTTTCATTCATATGCAAATACACATTCAGAACACATTTATCATTGGACCGTGGTCCGGCATTTAACAATCAAGTTTTTTACACTTATTTCAATCAAACTCACATACAAGTAGCACTTCAATATCCCATGCATATATCACAATCATCAGACTTTCATTGTCCGGAATTCAACAATCAAATCACATTCATAATCATTCAATACATCATATAAACAAACAAATGATAAAGTAAGACCATCTAGATCTACTCACAGTATGCTCCAGATTAGCATTAGTTTCCAAGATCTGGTAACATTTGAATGTAGACATTTATCCTGCACATCATAATTATGCAATACACATATGGCACACACATTAATAACTTTGCACAATTATAAGCATTCATTTACGCACACGTTGTATTTGTAATATGTGCAATACATTATCATGACAGTCCTGGGTATGTTATCAAATTTCATATCTTTTGCTCATTTACATTTCTGAATTCAATTACTCATCATTTCTTTTCTCGCATTACTTGCTCTTATTATCAATTTCTCATTCATTTAAACCAGATACACTTGACTCCTCTTGTTAGAATCACAACTTTAATCAAATGAACCACATCATCTCCATTTTACACGTCTTTGGTACTTTAATACCAACAATTCACTCATTAATGAAATTCTAGCATTACTGGACCAAACAATTATCCAACTCTCATTTCAATCCAATATCACTTCCAAAAATTCAGACCTTTAGGTTAATTTTTCGTGATCATTCAGATCAGTAAATGAAGTAGTTTGATAACACTTTCTACCATATAAGTGTTCCCTATTGTCTTAAATTTCTAATGACACCATAATCATTCAATTTGATTTAGTAATTTGAAAGTTATACTTCCAACATTGTCAAACTGTTCTCATTCTAGCACAAGATACTATACACAAATTCCATCCAGAAATTGAACATTTTAGAGGCTGAATCAAAATTCTACTTCGTCATATAATTTATAAGCCTATGACTCTAGTTTACCGAACATTAATAATCATCTCATTTGGAATCCTACAAATCCAGCTATAATAAAAATACTGATGTCTGTTTAGTAAAATATTCCTATTCACACTGTTTGAACAGATTCCCACACTTTCATTCGATCAAACTATTCAAATCAATTCACAATGCTATCAATTTTTGTATAAAGATAAAATAATGTGTTTTGAATATATTGGCTTAAGAATCAAGTCATTTTGAGGTCTAGAGAAGAAGTTATAGTCAAAAGAAACAAGACTCTTTAGTTTCCAAATTTCTCTCGGGTGTTTAGATCAAAATCAAGTCATGGTTACTATTGGAGAGCACAGTAACTTGATGGGACAATTAAACATCATCCATTGAAATTAAAATCATGGGGGTGAGGGAGAAAACTCATGGGCGTGCGTGAGTCACAGGTGTGAGGGTGAAAAGGTGAGAAGTCATAGGCGTGAGAGATAAAGACAAAATTTTGGTGAGAGCATACTAGCCAGATCCATCCACGTTTATCACTCAATCTCTCTCAATTTAGTTCATATGGCTATGATTTTTGGTGGAGAGGTAGAACAATGTCTTACAAGTCCAATGGTCAAGTCTCATGTCATTTGAAGGTCAGATGAAGAAGATATAGCCAAAAAACCAAAGGATGTTCATCTGCCTCTCAGCATTCCATGCACGATCGTGATTTTCACCATCAACCCTTCAAAGCACGATCCCGACTTTCACCTTAAAACCTTAAGAGTTGCTATCTTGCATTTGCACAATAGCAACTTTCACCTTTAAAACTTCAAAGTCGCTTTTGTGCATCTGCACGATAGCGACTTTCATTCGAAAGTCTGAATTTTCTTAGTCGCATATCCAACTTCAAATCTCTGTAACTTTTGATCCAGAACTCCAAAAATTGCAAACTTTATATAAATGGAACGCTAAAAGAAAGATATAAAACTTTAGTGAAGACCATTTTATCAAAATCTTCCTTGATCAATACAATTTAATCAAGGAGGTTTCAGATCAAACTTTTACCTCTCCTTTCTCTTTTCTTGGATTCATTTTCAGCCAGCTTCTCTAACGTCTTTCTTCACTAAACTCAACAATTCAATTTTCATTTATAGTTTTTCCACTTCATTTTCATTCAAATAATTCACCACAAATTCATGGTACCCCTAAATATGAAATTTTACTCAAATTTCTCAAAATCATCAAAATCCAAATATCAATCATTCATCTTCCTCACGTTTTGCATTTCACTATTCTATGTATTTCAACCTATTTGTATATGTTGGGACCCGATCCGGAGACCGGATCCCAACCGGAGAAACGTAACGAGAGTGACGGAGAACGAAACAAAAAACACAAAGTGG
>JAOSBK010000008.1:18472200-18493151 GCA_027568895.1 Erythroxylum shatona
TACATTTCATAATTCAATCACTTATCATTTCTTTTCTCACATTACTTGCTCTTATTATCAATTTCTCATTCATTTAAACCAGATACACTTTACTCCTCTTCTTCGAATCACAACTTTAATCAAATGAACCACATCATCTCCATTTTACACATGTCTTTGATATTTTAATACCAACAATTCACTCATTAATGAAATTCTAGCATTACAGGACCAAACAATTATCCAACTCTCATTTTAGACCTATATCACTTCCAAAAATCCATACCTTTGTGTTAATTTTTTGTGATCATTCAGATTAGTAAATGAAGTAGCTTGGTAACACTTTGAACAATGTTCTTTATTGTCTTAAGTTTCTAATGATACCACAATCATTCAATTTTATTCAGTAATTTGAAAGTTATACTTCAAACATTGTCATACTTTTCTCATTCTAGTACAAGATACTATGCACAATTCCATCCAGAAATTGAACATCTTAAAGGCTGAATCAGAATTTGACTTCTTCATATAATTTGTAAGCCTATGATTCTAATTTAGTCCACATTAATAATCATCTCATTTGGAATCTTACAGGTCCAATTATAATCAAAATAATGAAGTATGTTCAGTAAAATATTCCTATTCACACTATTCCAACATATTCCCACACTTTCATTTGATCAACCTTTTGCAAATCAATTTAGAATGCTACCAATTTTGTAGAGAGATAGAATAATGTGTTGGAAATCTATTGGCTTAAGAATCAAGTTATTTGGAGGTCTAGAGAAGAAGTATACTCGAAAGAAGCAAGACTGTTCAGTTTCCAAATTTCTCTAAGGTGTTTGGATCAAAATCAAGTCATGGTTACTATTGGAGAGCACAGTAATTTGATGGGACAATTAAACATCAGCCATTGCAATTAAACTCATGGGGGTGAGGGAGAAAACTCACGAGCGTGCGTGAGTCATAGGTGTGAGGGTGAGACGTCATAAGCATGAGAGATAAAGACAAAAATTGGGTGAGAGCATACTAGTCAGACCCGTCCACGTTTATCACTCGATCTCTCTCAATTCAGTTCAGATGGATCTGATTTTTGGTGGAGACGTAGAGAAATGACTTACGAGTCCAATGGTCCAATTCTCATGTCATTTGGAGGACGGACAAAGAAGATATAGCCAAAACAACAAAGGTTGTTCATCTACCTCTCAGCATTCCAAACATGCATGATTGCGATTTTCACCATCAACCCTTCAAAGTCACGACCTAAAACCTTCAAATTCTTTCACTTTTAAGCCTTCAAAGTCGCCATCGTGCATTTCCACAATAGCAACTTTCATGTGAAGGTTTGAATTTCCTTAGTTGCATATCCAACTTCAAACCTCTATAACTTTTGATCCAGAACTCCAAAAATTGCAAACTTTATATTAATAAAAAGCTGAAGAAAGATCTACAACTTTCAGGAAGACAATTTTATCAAAAGCTTCCTTGATCAATACAGTTTAATCAAGGAAGTTTCAGATCAAACTTTTACCTCTCCTTTCTCTTTTCTTGGATTCATTTTCAGCCTGCTTCTGTAATGTCTTTCTTCACTAAATTCATCACTTCAATTTTCATTTCTAGTTTTTCCACTTCATTTTCATTCAACTAATTCACTACAAATTCATGGTACCCCTAAATATGAAATTTTACTCAAATTTCTCAAAATCATCAAAATCCAAATATCAGTTATTCATCTTCCTCACATTCTACATTTCACTATTCTCTGTATTTCAAACTATTTTTACATTCTCTATTTTTCTTCTCACTTTCATTTTAAACAATTTTTCTCATATCCAGACATCATTAGACAACTATTCTCCAACTCTAATCTCATTCTTGCTCATCTTTAATAACTCTCAAAATATTCATGTATGTATATATATAGTGCGAAGAAAACAGAGCATATATGCTTTAATCTTTCATAACTATTTGAACTCTTCTCATGCATATTTTCATTGATCCTTCTAATTAAGAAATCAGTTCTACACTATCTTGTAACATATTTATCCTCAAATCTGAAAAATCAACACATGTTGTATGTTTTGGTTTTTCACTCACGTTTCAGCACATGTACATTTTCATTTTATAACTTCTACGTATAACTAACATGATGCATGTTTCATCTTATACAACCATAAAGAACCATAAATTGCTTACTTGTCTACAGCTCCAAAATCTTTGACATCACGATCCCTAGCTTTCCAACAGCACCCAATCATTAAAAGTTGGAGGTTGTAGGGTTAGGTATTTTAGTGATTGTGAAGGAGATAATAAAAAGAGATAGCAAGCTAAAGATGAGAGCAAGGCTTGCATTGCAAGGATGAGAAATCTCTAAAAGAAATGAAGCTTCTGAAAGATGAAGGAAAATCCCAAAGAAGATATTTTTAAGACAAGAAAAAACAGTACATGGATCTTTTAAGTTTAAAAGAATGTGTGCTTAAGAAATGGCGCTAGTCCATTTCTTTTAGACCTTGGCTAGTTTCCTAACTAACTAGTTCTTATTGAACTAGTTCCCTGACTTTCATCCTTTCATTACAATTATCCCCAATTTGTCTCTAATTTTCACAACCATTGTCTCAAAATTTTGACGTTGACTCCCAAATTTTTATTCAATATCATTACACTCACTTCTATTTTCCATACATCAATTTACTTACCAAGTGACACTTGTCCTAGTCCAATAATAATTAATAATTTCTGGAATTATTCCTATAATTCACCAAATTCAAAATTGACCAATACGCTCTCCAATTAAATTTTTCAATATAACAAATTCACAATTTCTCTATCGTATCATATCATAATTCGATTAACTAAAAATTATCCATGAATACATGTACAATTATTTTCATGTGTGTAACAATCAAATTCACATGCATGTATGCAACAATATGCATGAGCATGAGATGCATTTTTCTAAATCTCTTATTGATCTTTCATGCACCATATTTTAGGGTTCTAACCCTCAATCTGGGAACGGGATGTTACAAAGTCAACACATTTCTTGCCAATTAAGCAGACAGATTCTTTAGATACTTTAGCTAAGAAGTACGTGGATGAAATAATCAGACTTTATGGAATTCCAAACTCTATAGTTTTTTATAAAGATCTTAGGTTCACTTCTAGATTCTGGGAAAGCATACAAGAGGCTTTGGGAACTAATTTACACTTTAGTATAGCTTTCCATTCACAGATTGATGGACAATCGGAGAAAATAATGCGAACTTTGGAGGCAATGTTGAAAGCTTGTGTTATGGATTTCAAAGGCTCATGGGATGATCATTTACCTTTAATCGAGTTTGCTTGCAATAATTCCTATCACTAGGGAATCCAAATGGCACCTTATGAAGCTTTGTATAGTAGGAGGTGCAGAACTCCTATTTGTTATGATGAAGAAGGTGAAAGGAGACTTGTAGAGCTTGAGTTGGTACAAATTACAGTTGATAAGATTAAATTAGTGAAACAGAGACTCAAAGCAACTCAAGACAGAATGAAGAGCTATACGGATGCACATAGAAAAGAGATAGAATTTGAAGTTAGAGACAAAGTGTTTCTTAGAGCTTCTACATGGAAAGGAGTCTTAAGATTTGGTAAGAAGGGCAAGCTTAGTCCAAGATACATAGGCTCTTATGAGATCATTGAGAAGATTGAGCCTTTAGGCTATAAGTTAGCTTTGCCATTGGAATTGTCTAAAGATTCACGATGTCTTCCATGTATTGATGTTGAGAAAGTGTCAATCCGATCCTTCACACATAGTTCAACCTTTGGAGGTTCAACTAAGAGAGGATTTAGCTTATAAAGAACAACCAGTGGAGATTTTAGACTTAAAGGATAAGGTTTTAAGAAAAGTGAAGCTGGTTAAAGTCTTATAAAAGAACCATTCTACAGAAGAGACTACGTGGAAGTCCTTGTAGGCAATGAAGGAGAAGTATCCACACCTCTTCAATGACTTAGGTAAGAACTGCGAGGACGAAATTCTTTAAGGGGAGAATTGTTGGGTCCTGAATTTTTTATTATTATTTTATGATTTATTTATTCATTTATGAATTGTTTATTTGTGTTATTTTATTTTCCTTAAAATAAGTTTATTAAATTAGTGAGCATAAGTTTAGAATGAAATTAGAGTATACTTAAGGTGTTAGATTTAAAGGGACATTAGGTTAAATGAAATAAGGGTAAAATTGGAAAGACTAAGTAAATGAGGGGTAGAAAGGGAAGACAAATGGTCCTGAATTAGAAAAAGAAGAGAGAAGAGTTGTAGAAGAGAAGAAAAACTAAAGAGAGAAGAGAAAAGAAGAAGAAAAATCATGGAAGAAGAGAGAAGAAAGAAAAGAAATCAAGCTTGTAAGAGGTAATATTCTTCATCTTTTTTCTTGCGTTGTTAGAAAAGGGATTAGAGAAATATATTTGTGTAGGGTTTGTGTCAAAAAGAAAGAGGATGAACCCATTTGTGATTTTCGTGAGTTTTGAGTTAGGGAAAACATAAAGTAATGTGATATTGTGGTATAAGAAGTTTGGGATGAGAGAAAGATGGGTTAATGATCAAAGATAGATCATGATTTATTTGTGAATAATATTGAGTTGAAATGAAGTTGAAAATAAAGTAGAAAAGATGGTTTAGGTATAAGATGGGTTATATGTGAAATGTTGGAAGTTTAAAATTAGAAAATGTAACAAAACATGTTCATTGCGTATAATTCTATGAAAGTTCGTCGCGGTAAAGTTTCCTATAAAACTTGAACATGCTTCAGTATTTTAGGTATATCTTGTTCTGTCGTTATCCGAATGGAGTGATTTTTAACTTGGAATAAACTAGATACATAGGACTATAATTTATCTGAAGAAATCAAGTTTTAATTCCATCTCTAAGAATTTCAATTTCTAGATGGACTTCGAGCACATAATATTGTTTCAGTATAAGAACAGTCTGAAAATTTTTAGGGTATATCTTTCATATTACTGAACCAAATTAAATGATTTTGGTGTCATTAGAAACTTAAGACAATGGGGAACATTTTTTCTAGAAGAAAGTTTTATCAAATTTCTTCATTTACCTTATCAGAATGATCATGGAAAATTGACCTGAAGGTCTAGATTTTGAAATGGTTATAGTTTGATTTTAGCATTTTTATTATTGAAGCTTTATGAATTTCCTTTGAATGTTGTTTGAATGAGAAAATTGATTTGTGTTAGGAAACCAAAAAAACCCTATCCAAGAGCAAGAGGAAGGGCACAATTGAACTTGGATTTTCAAGAAAAATTAAGTGGGTAATGTATTTACGGTTATTGTATGATTGGCCAAATTCTTGCCTATGTGTGTGTATGTTTAAGTTGCTTGGTTTTTTTTCAATTATTGTGAAGATTTGATAATGCATGATGAATTATGATTATGTTATACCTTGAAAGAGGTTACAACATTTTGTCTAAATGAAAAGAAGAAAAAGCATGAAAGTATGAGCATATGATAAAATAAATTGAGCATGAATATGTGCTTTTGTTTGGGCAAGATGGAACCATTTCATTCGTCATGTGCACATTGACTAAAGTCTTCTCTCGACTACCCGCTTATTGCATATGAGCTCCGAAAAATGGACTCATCTCGTTAATGGTGTAAACTTCAGTTTTTCCATTTCGTTTCTATAGAACCCTCGAGTCATTTGTTATGCATTGCATTTGATTTGTGAATATGATGAATAATTTGAGTGTTACCGATGGCTATAAATATATTAGCCACTAAGTTTTGTAGCTCAACCCATTATTTTCACTCCTCAAGTGTAGAACGAGAAGATCGTTGATCCTTACAAGACATCAGAAACTCCAAGATAGTTAGAGACTTTTGTACTAAGTTAGTGACTGTTTTGGATAGCTTTATAGGCATATCAACATTGAGCATCCTTTTGTAGTTTGTTTTAAACTTTGATTTGTATGATGATATGTGAGTAAAGCTTGTTCAAACTCTTTTAATTTAGTAATGAAATGAAGAATTGAAGCTTCTTTTGAGTATGTCTAGATTTATCTTGTAGTTAAGTTTGGATGGTTAGGATTGAATGTATATGTGTTTAGAATATTGGTATTGGTTATTGATTATGCTTTAGAATGTTGGGATTCTGGGTTCAGATTTGAAGGTTTCATCCTGGCGAAGCCAAAGTTTTTCACGGTGAACCTTTTGTTTGTGTTATTAGGCGACTTCATCGCGGCGAAGTACCTGTAGTTTGTCACCGTTTATTTGTCCCGATAGGACTTATGGATTTAAGCTGGGGACATCGCCGCGGCGAAGAATGACGTTTGCCACGACGTATTTGACCCAAAGGGTGCAGTCGCTCGTCTTGAGAGTTTGCCGCGACGAAGCCAAATGTTGGCCACGGTGAACTTCACTTGAGAGGCACTGGGAGATCCTCCCCAGTGTTCGTCGTTGCAAACATTCTGTTGTTGCGGTGAACCCGCCACCATACATGCTGCCAATCCTTTTGAAGTTTGAATCCTTTTGACCCTCTTCGCCTGATCCTTACTTGACGACCTTGAAGGGTCGCCTCGGGATTAGGAAACGGTACCCAAGCCCAACAAGAACTTCAATGTGGGGTGCCATAATGGAAGAGTTTTTAATTATCAATGGAGGACAATAGGTGAATTTGACTAAAGGAGATTCAACCACCACTTGTTTTCAACTTTTTCTGGGTTTCCTCTCAAAGGCAAGGGGCACATTTTAAGGGTAGCTATAAAGGAAGTTGATAGGATAAGGAGATAGGGATGATGGTTAAGTAAAGCAAATAGGCAATAGTTGCTACAAGGGGGAGGGCACTAGGTCTGGTACCTTCTGGAGTTGTTGGAGGGGAAGCCATAGATAACGAGAAGTAAGGGGAGAAAACTTAGAAGAAGAGAGACTTAAAGAAGCATATTGAGGTGGCATTGTCCAAAAATTATCAAAAGTAATTAAATTGAAAGCCCTATAATGGTAATTTAAAATATTGTTATGAAAAATGGGTAAACATAGGGTGGGAAAAGACATATAGAGGGAGAGGCACGCTGATAGGAAAGTAAGTAAAGTGGAGATGACTAGAAGTCTTAAGTAAGGGGAAAGACTAGAATATGAAGCAAAGAAATGAGATTATAAAGAAGGACATCTAGGAACTAGGATCTAAAAGGTGGATTAAAGGGTAAGGTATGACGGAAACAATAAAAGGATAATTATTACTACTACTTGTGATCCTTATAGGAATAATACTCATATTACTAGACTATACTATAATAATGAAAGGTTCATTAGCCCAATTGATCTTTAGTATTGGTTTGATCACATACATCAAGTTTTCGATGCATTTTCTAAGGACTAGAATATTAGAAACACTTTATTTTTATTAATCTAGTCAAATTTTTTTCTTTTTTAATTATTTATTATAGATTTTTTCTTGATCTTATATTTGTTTGATAAATTTCAAATTTTAGGTACTATATTTTATTATCGGGAGTATCCTCGAATTACTACTTAATTTTGATCAAAAAATTGAAAGGAATTTACTTTGAAATTTGAGATAAAGAAACTTAGAGTTTCCAAAGTTATAGCTCAAACATAATGGTAGGATGGAGAGGATAACACATTGCAGTGGATTATGCTAGGTCGATACTTACAAGAGACAGAATATAGTATGACTAAGTTAACAATGGAGGCTAATAATTTTATGGCTTCTTGAATAACTATCCAAACATGCATATTGCCAACCTTTTAGATATATGTGATACATTTAAGATTTATAAAGCTTTAGAGAATGATATTTAGTTGAGACTTCCATTTCCAATTAAGGAATGGAGCCAGATTATGGTTAAAAATCCTTGCCATCTATATCTATTACCACTTAGAATAACCTAGTCAAAAAGTTTTTAACTTAGTATTTACCTATAGAATAAACAAAAAATCTCAATATTAACATATTTTCCTTTAAATAATTAGAGAGTGTGACATTGTATGATGCTTGGAAGAGATGGAAGGAGTTATTAAGAAAGTGTCTACATTATGTACTTAATTTGGATTTGTAAATGCAAACAGTTTATAGTGGGTTGATTTATTCATCAAATTAGTTGATTGATGGATCTGCAAGTGGGATTACCAATTTTAAAACTCTTGAGGAATTACAAAAGTTGAATAAGAATATAAAAATAAATAATTACCAATAGGGGAATCCAGGATAAACCCAAAATAAGGTGGTATTCATTGATATGATGACAACATTAAAGATGAGGTTGGGAGCTTTGAACAAGAAGATTGATAGTATGAGTTTGGCAGCTCATTTGGTATAATTGATAAGTTATGACATTTGTGGTGGTGGATACACCATTCACGTTTGTCAAGTACCTAACAACATAAGGACAACCAATTAAGCACGTTCATTTTGTGGGACATTGGCCCTAAAATAATTCCTATAGTAACACTTATAATTCAAAGTGGAGAAAAAAAATCTGAACTTCTCATGGAATAATTAAGGAAAATAAAGGCAAAAGACTCCATTTGATTTTTAGCAATAACAACAATCATAAAGGAAGCCAAGTCTTTAAGGAGTTCATGATAAAATTAGTTACTGCATCTGAGACATGCTTTCAGAATACCGAAGTCTCTCTTTTAAATCAAGAAGCTTCCATATACAACTTGAGAAATTACATTGGACATCTTGCTAAGTTGGTCTCTTAAAAGCAAATTATTGAGCCAAACCTAAGGGAGTAAGTGATGATAATGACTTTGAGGAGTGGAAATGAGCCAAAAGTTGAGGAAAAACAGAGAAAAGATGGAAAGGGTTGCTATGAAAGAAAATAAGGAGGAGTATGATAAAGAGGAGGAGCCAAAGAAGAACGTTTTCAAAGTGTATAAATTGCCATTACCATACCCGAGCAAACTTGAGAAATTAAAAAAAGGAAGCTCAATTTAGTAAGATTTTAGAGTTTTTAAAACAATTACATATTAGTATTTCTTTTGTTGAACCTCTTTCACATATGTCAAGATATGATAAGTTGTTAAAGGATCTCCTTTATAACAAGAAGAAAATCAATGAGTTTTCAATGGTTAATTTAAGTGAGGATTGCTCTACCATTTTATAAAACAAGCTATCTAAAAAATTAAACATCTAATGAGTTTTATTATTCCTTGTAATATTAGTAGTTTATAAATCAGAAGGGCATTAGTAGACTTAGGAGCTAATATTAATTTGATGTCATTTAA
Organism: Erythroxylum shatona; assembly: GCA_027568895.1. Lineage (NCBI taxonomy): Eukaryota > Viridiplantae > Streptophyta > Magnoliopsida > Malpighiales > Erythroxylaceae > Erythroxylum > Erythroxylum shatona. The sequence continues at coordinate 18,481,424 of JAOSBK010000008.1, forward strand.
TACATTTAAGAAGTTAGAATTGGGTTAAACTAAGCCAACTATGATGAATATTCAATTAGTAGATAGGTCAATTAAGTGTCCTAATGGAATTAGAGAGAATTTTTCAGCTAAGGTTAACAATTTTATCTTTCATATTAATTGTGTTATTGTAGATAAAGAGGATGATGGAGAGACTCCTATAATATTAGAATGACCTTTTAAACTACTGCTAACGTGTTATAGATGTGTACGATGAAAAATTAATCAAAAAGGTTGAGCATGAGGAAGTAATTTTAAAGATATCCAATGTCATAATATATCCTCCAGATAAAAATGACACTTGTTTCTACATAGAAGTGATTGACACTAAAATTTCTCGTTTCAGGGAAGAAATAACACGTACGAGCATCAAAGACTTATATTATGCAAGGAGGAGGAGAAGAGATGGATAGCTCTATTCTAAAGCAAGAAGTATATTTGAAAGCTAATGAGTCTTTAGTTAGAAATTGAGTAAGGAGTAAAACAAAAAAAATTATAAAGAAGCAATTATTGGGAAGTAATCCTTTATTTAATTTGATATAAATATAAATTAATAGAGATTTTCTTAGGATACTGATTAATTACGAAAGTATATAGAGTATTAAAACCTACATATGTTGTATTTGATAACACTAATGGGATTTGAAGAATTATTTATGGAAGAGGAACGTTTACATTGCTGTATTAAAGAAGAATGAAGTAAAAGAAGTGGATTATTTCGTTAAAAATTGTTAAAAAAAACTAGCTGAAAATATTTAGAGTAATGATGTTGGTAGGGAATTTAGAGAGAATGGCCAACTGTGAAAACTTTGGCTCACAGAACAGTGGAGTCTTATAATTTGCATGACTTTTCAGGTTTAAACACTTGCAGTTTATATATACAGATATAGATGTAGAACAGACCCTTTTCTTTTCTTCGTTGAATACGTTCCTAGGCCTCTCAGTAGAGATGCACACTTTTCTTATGAATAATGAAAGCGACATTATTATTATTGAAGCTATAAGAGTACTGCAGGTGAACCGGTCTTAACTAACCCCACAACGAAGCATTTCGGCGTTGGCACTCTTAGGAGAAAAAGAAAAGGTTAAAGTTGGCGTTCAAGTTCGGCTCAAACAGTGGATTGTTCAACCCCCAGCGAAAGACGATGTTGGTGGCAAGTCCTGTAGTGGGTAATACCATTATTGCAAACCAAGCAACAGATTATATGTCTCACAAATACAACGGATTGCAAGATACTCTGCAGCCGCACCCTTCCAAACCATTTGAAGCATAGACCAAGCTCTACAAGTTTCTATGAAGTCAACTGCAAATATCAACGAGAATGCAACATGTTATTGATGAAAGTGAGGCAAATTCAGATAGGCTGAGCCCTGAACTTGTAGCTACAACTATATGTTTATTTTAGAGTGCCTTATGTGACACCACTGTAATTAGTTCTTCATCATATACATTTTCCCTCTTACACATTATACATTAACCATCAAGCCTCAATGTTGTTGTTAGAAAATTACAAACTTCATCCATCTCTTGAGGGATTGTGTAGTGACCTAGCCTGCATTGCAGTATTAAGCATTTGTTAGAATCTTGTAGCTAATAACACAGTTCATGACTATAAACGCCAACCAAAATGCTGTTGTAATAGAAATATATACCTATCGTAGGTTCGAAAGGTCAGATTTTGAAATCCAGCTGAACTTAAGATCTGTGCTGATTTTTCTCCATGCTTGTATGCAACAACATCGTCGGCTGTGGCCAAAAGTAAGGTAAGACTTCATTTACAGAGCATACATCTCAATCTCTAAAATCTTGATACACTGAAAACATTTGACTATGCTTGATTATGACAATATTACCGAAACATAGGTGTATGGGTAACATATACCAGTTATTCCGTTTTCACTTCATTTTTCAATGGAGAAGAGTAAAACTTGAAGCAATACAATAGTTGGTATCAACAATTTATAAGGCTAGTTTCAGAAACATTATTAGGCAATCCTTATGGCACAAGTCAAATACCACTTTGTTTTATCTTAATAAGATGTACTTGTCAACATATACATTTACTAAAATAGGATAAATCAAGAGACCACCACTTGAGTGTCATACAGAAACGTAACAAAGTTATCTATTCAAATGAATGGTTTGGATGCAAATTTGAAGGAATCCACTACTGAGTTACTATGAGTAAAGCAGCCACAATGGTCTTGTTCATAAGATCAATTAAACCGAGGGACAGATGGATGGCCGGGGGAAACTACATTGGACTACTGGAATTACCACTTATGAACATTCAGAAGACAATCAAGAGTGAGGAATTGTGTATATGACAACAGGAGAACTAGTCTTAGGTGTCTAGCGAAGAAACATTCCTCCACAATTTATTGGGGCCCACAGATAGCCCCTACCCCAACTCTTTGGTCTTAAAAATGATGGTTGATGCTTGCATAAAAGAAGACAAATAAAAACTAACAATTTCACAGTAAAACTATTATAAAAAGCAAAACAAAGTAAAGCAGAATCGTCATTGAAGTACTTTAAATAGATCATAGCTATTGGCCAAAAGAACTTGAAAGAATTTCAATCTCCTGTATTTTCCACTGAAAAACATTGAACTAAGATCCGTCCAACCAGTACGTAAAACAACTAATAAAATATTGTCATTCTCTGAGAGTGTAAGATATGGGACACAATAATTCAATCTACGTCACACTTCTCTCTTTGTCACATTTGTTTGTTTAGTAGTTCAGAATGTTTGATGAGAACCATTTAAGCGTATGTAACTAAATCTTCACTTTTTCGTACCTAAGCCATGGCAGAGCAAAACTGGCAAAGATGCTGCACGTCCAGAAGCTTCATATGCTCCTTCCATCCGATTCTTCAAGTTCCTACCAAAAAATGGATGCGTTATTCAACATGTTGCCTAATCCTACAGAGCACGAAGTTCATGTTCAGGGCTTGTATGGCCAGCCCAGGGTGCTATCTGTTACATGTTGAGACTTGAATGCCAACCTAGAACATGGAAGCCAACCACTTAGACCAACTATTGAACTAAGGTTGATTGGGTACACATTTCCATTTCCATACTGTGAACGTATGGAGCATGTAGCAGAGTAAAGAGCAGAGGCAGCACCCATACTGAAACCACCCACTCCAAGTTTGACTGCAAGATAGATGTAAGTTATAAAAGAGATCAACTATACAGAAAACCTTGGTGAGAGTTGCCTTAAATGGTAATCCTATGACAATATATCCATCCTGAAGACAGAGCAATAAACTCATTAAATTGCTAAGCAACTGATGAGAAATTCAAGTTGTACACAATACAAGCCATGCTCTCACAACCTATTAAATAGAATTTTCAGAAGGACTATGTTTTAAAACTAGCAAATAGCATGATAAGGTCATATTACATTTGAAATGAATGAGAGATGAATAGAACTGACTCGTTGGGATGTTGATATTCTCATAAAGGCAAACTAGTGTGACACATCATACTTCAAATTGGGGTAGCTGCTGTAAGGTACTCTTTTATAGATTCGTACTGCTCATTCAATTTGTATTAGAAAAAAAAGGAGTATTTACAGAAAAATCATTGGTCTCAATTTGTAAGACAGAGCAATAACAATTTTTTAAAGAAAAACGAAAACATATGAATTTAGAAATTACATAAATTGGAAAAATAAATAAAATGAATATGCAATCGGTAAACAAAAGACTTTGACCTTATCCAACGACTTAAATGAGACATAAAGACAATGAGGATCTGCAAGTTCCAAACAGAATCCCAAAATATTCCAAATGCAAACATTCAAGTGAATATGCTGCATTTTAACCAAATGGAACTATATATCCATGTAACTTGCAGCCATGGATCTAGAAGAAGAGTCTCAAGAGCTGCAGATGTCACTTACTGCAATCAGGCTCAGTCGACAACAGATTGGCTACATGTGCAGCTGAAGCATCCAGCCCTTCCAAATCATCAGGGGCATCATCTGATAAATCACCAACATCAAACCCTGAGGCATGTCATACAAACTACATCAACCTTGCTACAAGCAAAATAAGTCAAGAAACACTAACATTACTATTTTGTTGAGGCGAAGAGAAAGAAAGAACTGAATAGGAAAATAGGATTTTAAATCTAAATATTAAGACTTCATAGAAAACAAAGGATGGTTAAACAACTGTAGAATTTAGTCGACACATTATGGATAAAAACTCAAATAAAATTATTAATGGCCACAAATATCAAACAAATCTTAATCTGTGATCTTCTTTCCTTCCTATTCACAAGAAAAAGAATCATTTCTTAATTGTTACGTTCATCAAGCACAGCATGAATGATAAACACTACAGCCAACTATAATCTGAGTTGGGTTGATTTGTTAGCATGAAAACAAGATTGAACGAATGAGTTCTTACAAGCAGTGCTTGGGAATCCACCAAATATGGCTACTGGCCTTATTGGGGCAGTTGGGCAAATCCATTTAATCTGCCACATCAGATTGCAATGAACAATATAATCAATTTCTTTCTGCAATCAGTGAAGCATGTTTACATGTATGTCTGCAACATAATCCTATGAACTGAGTTAAAGTGCAATCGTCCTTACATTTGGAAGAGGAAGAGTTTCCAAGAGCTGAGACCAGCTACAAACAAGACAGGTAATAAGACACCTTGGAATCAGTTGCAGAATTTTGAAACCATAATAAGTATCTACGAAAATCCCTACGACGATTTGAGGGTGTGCTCATATTTATGTACAAGGCCACAGATTAAATTAAATTAAATAGTAAAGAGGATAATTTATGACAGTACCAATATTCCAAATTGATTTTTCCTGGTCAAATTTCAAGCTACAATGCCTAAGCATTCACGATACTTTACTACTACACTACAGAAAATAAATTGTCTAAAGGCATCAAGTTAGAGAATAAGTTGCCCCCCTTTGGAAGTGTTGACATATCAGAATTTTGAATAAGATGCCACTATGTGATCTATATTACAAAAGTACATGGGCAAAAATGACAAGCGATTGCATTATAATACACTAAATGGGTAAGTTTCCGTCTCCCATCTCATCAGCCATATCAAGAATCTTCTAAAGAGAAACATGAACTCTAATGAATCACAATTTCACATCTGAACCAAACAAGGGATCAACGGTTCCTCTCTTTAGTATGACAGAAGAAACCTAACAAACAAAAGTATACCACTCTTTTGCACTGCATATCTTAGCTGAAGAGTAAAGAACAGAATCTCATCAAATATCATTGACAATGTCTGAACATGTATTTAAGGGAATAATTATTACTTCTAGTCTTAATCTTGATAGGAAGGAAAATAGTCATCAAGTGTCAATCCAAAAAGAGGTAAGAATTGTAAAACGCATTCCTCATATCAACCCTCTATTCAGTACCAGGAATCCTTTTCCAGGCCTATACAGTAGAATTATCAGGCAGGTTGCCAAGCAAAGAAAGCCACAGAAGCTGCTAGCTCCTTTGATTGTTATCTTTTCTCCTCTATTTCTACAAGCCTTTGCTATGATTACATCCAAATGTCGCTTTAAAATAAGGAGTGCAGAAACTCAACTTGAACAGGAAAGGGAAAGTAAATCACAGGAAGGAAAATGCCAGCATCAGCAGAAACAAAAGCTAGCCGAATACCTTGAACCTTTATCACCAAGACCATGCAGCCAAACAATAGTTGCCTGGTGATTTCCTCTAGGCCTAACCACGTGCGTTCTCCCAAACTCAAACGTTTGTACACTGCCTCTACTACCTGCATGAAATATCATAATCAAAGAAAACAGTTTAGCAATCGTGAATGAGCAATTGATGCATCTGTCAAGGAGAGAATGGAATGGCTACGGAGACTCACCAGAGCTCATAGTATATGTATTGAAGCTGACCGTTTTTCACCAAGAAAATTGCAATTGGTACACTTCTATGTTTGAGAACTATTGGGAATGTGTTCCTGCAATGACCAAAACAAACTCCATTTATAGCCATATAGAAGATGAAAATGGAATAAAGGCCGCTCAATCCACACATCAGCTCTTGCTTGTTCCTGTTATACGCTGCCCAACCTTCTGATGAAACTATTAGAAAGCAAAAAGCACCACAAGAAAAGAAGGGGGGATAGGGAAAAAGGATGAAGCATAGAAGAAAAGCATCAACTCTTTAGAAGAGAGTCGTTTCACACCAAAAAGAAAAAAGAAAACAGACAAATGTAGCTAAAAAGCACAGATGGAGAACCTATTCTTTGTGGATAGTGCACAGATAAAGCAGTTCAACTATAAGGACCCACAACATTACTGCAAACAAGAAGGTTCCTCCCAAAATGTCAAAAAAGAGAAGACAAAGAAATCCACTTTATTCCATTTAATGTCAGAGAGCAAATACAAGTCTCAACACCTGTTAAGTGGGAGATTATGAAAATAGCAGTGAGCTAACCTTTGATGGACATAATATATTTGAATATGGGGCAAGTGGGTTTCAGCTTTTACGGTGTCGGGAAGAGAACTTCAAGAGAGCATACGGGCTTTTCCCACTTTCCTCTCTTCTTCTATCTCTTGTCCGTCCGTTCTTCTGAAATTCGCAGATGGGGCCACTTACATCCAGGGTTGAGTCTTTATTACGTAAAGTTCACTCCGACTGAAAAATGACATTATCATGTGATCTATGTTAAATTAAAAATATTCTCATTTTACATTTTCAAAAAAATATTTCATTTTCTAATTAAGATATACACTTTTAAATAATAAAAGCATCAAATTCAATGAACTTAAACAAAAGGTACCCTATGAATTTGAAAATTGGGACCATTATTTGTAGGGATAATTAATTACCATTATCTGTAATTTTTTTAATTTATTGTTCAAGTTTTTAAATGTTTCAATTGAGTGACCAATCATTTAAAACTTTAACCATTCAATTCAAAATGTTAATTTTTGTTAATATAGCTAATAAATGAACATCCATTATTGAAAATTTTAAAATGTTTAGAACTGAATTAAACAAAATAGACGCATTTGAGTTAAGGTATCCCTTATTTGTAAAATACTTGTAAGTGCCTCTTGATTCTAAATTCCGTCAACTTTAAGATTATCAACCCCTATTGACAAAATGGTGAAAAGATTTTAGCAACGGCCTGCAAGAAAATTACATTATGGTGGAATATATAAATTAGTGAGGTTTAAATTACATTATGGTGGAATATATAAATTAGTGAGGTTTACTTTATCTAGCATTGAAAGATTTTGGTGTGCTATCTTCCCTTTGCCACAAACAATAGTGCAGAAAATGCAAGCAATCTATAAGAATTTTTTATGATCAGTTGTGCACGAGGAATAGGAAGAATCCAGTAGCATGGATAACTATATGTCCGCTAAAAGAACAGGGAGATTTAAACTTTGAAGAACTCTGCTCTTAGATTAAATAATATGGGCAAAGTTCTTATTTACACCAGATCAACCCAATGCATCCTCCTTCTTGTAGATTAAACGGACTAGAAATCACAAACCAAAGGAGCAGACCACCTGATAAAACAGAGCCAAACCCACTGATAGTTATTAGTGGAAGATGATATACTGAATACTCGAGATGAGTTACTAAGAGAGGAGATGACGAGATGTATCGAAGAACACAACTAATGCCAATAGTGTGAATATAAGGAAAATCTAATGTATTTTTAAGCTCGAAGGATTAGTCCTTGAGATAACGATGGTATTTTTTCACTACAAGAAAAGTTGAAATTAGCGACAAAAAAATGCTGACAAAATTTAGATCCATGCAAATTACTAACGGAAACAGAAGTTTCGTCGGTAATATTAACGGGAAAAAAGTCCGTTTAGTAGCGGATGAAATATCGATCGGTAAATAGAGAGGGAAATTAATTTGCGATAGAATTTTGCAACAGTAAAATTGTGCGTCAGTAAATTACTATAAAAAAATAAGGAATTTGTGACGATTTTTGTTGTTCGTCGAAAAAGTTGGTAAAAAATATAATTTAGCAACCGAAAAATGCCATCGGCAATTAACGCGGGAATTTGTGACAAAAAGGTTAAATTTTGGACTTTTTCTGACGGAATGGTAGGGACGGAAAATTTCGTCGGTAACTCTCCAAACCAATACGTCATCGTCTGGTTGCGGGTGAACTTTAGTTAAGTTTAAACACACCCGTGCGTCCCTCCCCCCACTCCACCGTCGACTCTGCTTCCTCTTTCTTCTTCTCCTGCGTTTTCTAATTTCTTCTCCGATGAAAGTGTTGTGTGTTGTGGTCGACGTTGGCTTTGGCGGTGCGTCAGAAGCTGGGTTTCTTCTCCCTTTACGAACTCGTGGAGGTATAGTATTTCATCGTGGTTTGATTGATTTGAGTTTTTTTAGTATGTGTGAGTATTTTATTTTGTATGTTTGAGTAATTTATGAATGGATAAGAATATTTAAGATACTTGTGTTAGTGTTAGAAGGTTTAGGAAAAAAATTGCTTATGAAGTTGGAATGATTTGTTAATGCATATTAGGTATTCAATGAAATGCCTCTTATTTGAAAATTTGTTAATATGTGAAGATGAAGTTGATTTGTATCAGAGAATGAGTTAATGGGTGAGCCTATTTGATGATTTAGCCTTTTTTGATGATTAAAGATAATGTATCAAATTACTTTTATGGTGTTTAGCCTTATTTGATGATTTTATTTTTACTTGTGAAGTGATTTAGCTTTATTTGTGAAGTGATTCAAATTGTATATGTGAATGTTCTTAATCATTGTAATAGAAAACGGTTTACAATAGAAAATCACATTTCTAAAATAATAAAGTTTTTATAATCTAGGGTAACAACTGAACAAATTGTTACTTTAAATATCAAATTTAAATTGAATTTTATATCAATCATAAAATTCACATATAATTCTCTTATTTAAAAGTTTAAACCATATGACATTTTTCAAATTTACTATCTTATTATATTGGACCTCATTTCCAAAGTCCAACTCTGGAATCATATAACGTGAGTGTATTACCCTGTAGGGTTATTTCAAAGAACCCTCATTAGCCAGTATCGGTTCATCTTCATGCTCTAATACCATAAATGTTGGGCACCGAGCGGGTTCACTTAAAAGCCTTTCTTAGGTTTCTCCATCTATCCTAACCTTACTTTCACTCTAAAGTGTCCCAAATTCACTTCCTCTAATGCATCACTATTTCATAACAATTCAACTACCAATATTATTTCATAAAACCCCCTAATCTCTACTTATTTGATTTCTTACTTACCACTAATTCTTATCCTTCACAAATTCCTATTTTTCTTTTCCATAACACATCTCACTTATATGTAACAATGATTCATATTCAAAATTTATCATCTCAAATTGATAACTTTCTCAAGTATACCTAATTTCAACTCAACCTCATCTATACACAAACTCATATTTCATTAGCCTCAAAAGGAAAGAGTTTGACAAAGCTTTAATGGGCATTTTAAGCCACAATACATCAATCTCTCAAAATCCCAAAATACAAAAGATACTTAAACGAATAATACTTGAAACGTAACTAAAGCCTTGCGTTTGCAAAATCTAGCTTAAAATACAAAAATATGCATAATCGGAGTGATGCTTTGACTCTCTTTCACTCAATCTCTTACTCATCACCTATAGATAGGAAGGAGTAGGGGTGAGCTTAAAAGGTGTGGGTAATAAGTTTATAATCGGAAATAAGCAAAACCATTAAAAATGCTCAATGTTATAATCACTTTGCATCAAAATCCATAAAACACATAGTTCCAAAATTCTCACATTATCAAACAATTCATTAGCAACATAAGTCACGCATTCATCCAAACTTGTCAACACATTCTAAACACATAATCATATCAGAAATGGTTTGGGTAGGTCTGTAAACAAAACGTACTAACACAAATTCCACATAACGGTCTTGTGTGGTCATGAACAAAACGTACTATCGCAATCTCACATAATGGTCTTACGTAGTTATAAATATATGGGGGTCTAAAAAGGAGCTTCGTGCCACTAGCAGGTATGTGAGAGCAGCTTTTAATAAAGTCAAATTGCACATGACATAATAGAATGGACTACCACAAACTCACATAATCATATATTTCACATATTGTAAACGTGTTGCCCATAATGACACATTTCTGAAACATGATATCATAAACATAACATCTTTTCAAAAATCATTTTCACATTCTTTCCATAAATTGTCAACACAATTCATATATCAAACATATAGAAATTTCTCAAATGATTTAAAGAACAATAAATTGAAATTTATAAAGCAGTTGAAAACATTAAATTCCATTTATTTGAAAGAAACATTAATGGCTTATTTATTCAATTATAAACATAAAACCCACCTTGGTTCCTTACTTAAAACTTGCTTATAGGTGCCTCTCCTTTTGCCTTTCTTGATTTCCTTTAACATTAGCAAAAATCCCATTCAATAGGATTACACATTGAGAACCCAAACGTAGCATATTTACTAAGATAAAATCTAAAATACTCAAACTCTTCTAAAAATCCAAAGCATCAGGTCAATTTTTCATGATCATTTTGATTAGGTAAATGAGGAAACTTGATAATACTTTCTTCTAGAAAAATGCTCCCCATTGTCTTAAGTTTCTAATGACACCAAAATCATTCAATTTGGTTCAGTAATCTGAAAGTTATATCCCAAATATTTTCGGACTGTTCTTATACTGAACCAATATTCTACGCCTAACTTCCATCCAGAAATTGAAATTCTTAGGGACTAAATCAAAACTCAATTTCACTAGACAATTTCTATCTCTATGTGTCTCATTTACTCATAATTAAAAATTATTCCATTTGGATAACTACAGAACAAGATATTGTCAAAATACCAAAGCATGTTCAAGGTGCAGGCAAGTTCGTTGCGGTGAACCTCTCCTAAGGGGAATTCTCGCAAAAATTTCACAAGTTTGCCACAGAAAAGCCAAAAGTTGGCCACTGCAAACTTTTTCCGAGAGGAGTCCTAACCAATTCTCTCAAGATCACCACGGAGAAGTCAAAAGTTGGCCGCGACGAACTTTCACATAAGCATACGTAGTTTTTAAACTTCTTGTCAGATTTTGAGACTTTAAAGATAGAATTTAAATTCGATGTCTTCATGAACAATGTAGCCATATCTCTCTAGGTTAATGCAAACTAAGACTCATCTCATTTGGATAATTAGAGAAAAAGTTACGACTAAAAAATAGAAACATACTCAGTGAACATACTACTGTTACATTTTTCCAGATTTCTAACCTTTTACTTGTCACACTCAACATCAAATGCTTAATCTATCACTTCTAGCTCAATTATTCATCATTTCCCCATTATTCTAACTCCATTTCAACTCAATATCATTCATAAACAAATTATAGTCCATGATTGATCATGAATACTAATAATAGAACATACTTGAATCACTCTTTCATTCTCACTTCTACACTCATCCATTAACACAAATCAGGTCATATACTCATCTCTATATTCATCAACTTCCCATTCTCATTAAAACATCATTTTCACAACCAATCCATCTTTAAAAAAACATGTCTAGCATAACTTATTTCTTACTTAAAATATGAGTATACCCATTCTTCATCAACGTTACATATATATATTCATCACCATTTAAAACACCAATCATTCATAAAACGACTCCTAACCCATTACT
>JAOSBK010000008.1:18498961-18510438 GCA_027568895.1 Erythroxylum shatona
AGAAGATGAAGAAATGAAGCTAACGAAAATAAGAGACAATAGCAAGTGAAAGACCAAAGGTGGGTCTTTCACTTAATGAATATTGTCATTTAAAACATGTGGTGTGGCAAGTGACACTTGTCACTTACCACATGTCACTTTATCACAGTCCTCTTGTGGTCCTTTAATCTACTAGTCCAATTTTCTTCCAAATTTTCAATGACACTTGACATTAAATCTTAATGTCATTTATAAAAATTTCCACTACTATTTGACTCTTATTTCTACTACTATTCATCAAATATTCTGCCACTTGGCATTTTTCTAGTCCAAAAATACCCTTAAATTCTAGAAAATTCTCAAATTTTCACCAAAAATTTTGAGTCAATAAATATACTCTCCAAATCAATTTCTAGCACATATAATTCACAATTCCAAGTATAATCACATTTCTATATCAGTTATACCTGAAATGTCAATAAATACACGTACTGTCATTTTAATGTGTGCAATAACCAAATTCACATGTATGTATGCTAACATCATGCTTGAGCATGACATGCATTTTCCTAATCTCTCATTTTTAGAAATATAAGGTTCTAACCCTTAGTGTGGAAACGGGATGTTACATATTAAGTGTGTGTAAAAATAAAATTTGTTAATTGATTAAAAATAAAGATATACATAAGTTCATAAATATTATTTAAATCAAAATAGTAACTTTAATTTAAAATTATTAAATTTTCAAATAATATGTACTTATGCAATTATTTATTTCATGCATATTTATAAATTGTACTATCATAAAAAATAAAAAACATGGCATGAACCATTCTTAAAATGCTATTACTAGATAATTCCCGTTTTAGTAAATGAACGACCAATATCACACAATTTTTGGTAACATTGCTTTTCTATAACTTCACTTCAATGTCTTAAGATTCAATACATAAAATTGAATTATTTAATCCATAGTATTTAACATCTCCCAACCACTGGTATTGGTACAAAATACAAAATAGTATTTAATTTTGGTTGAAGTTAATCACATAATTAGTAGCATTTTCTTTTTATTATGAATACTATTTAAGGGATTTTAATTTTTAAAATTTTTGAAGAATTTAAAATCAAAACCATTGTATTTAAAAAATTTTAAATTTTGTTTCTATTTAAAATTAGTATTTTTAATTATATACCACATAAATTATATTAATCTTATATTGGCTTTTATCTCACATCAAAAATGGGTAGAATTAGAAGCCTAACAATGCTATATGAGGATTAAATCTTAACTAGAATTAATTATTATTAAATTTTAACTAGAATAACTTGGAAACAAGTTGTAAATTAGAGATAAATAAGTATGAATAACGAGATAATAATGTTTAATTTATTTTTATACATTAATGGAATGCACAGTTATTATTTTTCATATACATACTAGATAAATTTTCTTGTGTATGAAATATTTCATAATTTATGTATTTTAAGAAAATTACTTATAAATTTAATTCAAGTGACATTAATTATAAATTCAATTTCAAAATCCATATCCTTTTTTTTCAAGAAACAATATAACCATTTGTTACCTTTTTGTTTTAATTTTAATTTTAATTGGTTATCTTAAACTTTTTCTATATTTCGAACAACTTTTGACATTTCTTTAACTTTTCTATTACATTTGCATTGAGGTTATTAGTTCAATACATAAACATACATGCATCTTACGTTTTGTATTTAATTTTAGCACGTTAAACTTGATATTTATACTAGCAATCACTTATTATATATATTGTTTGTATTGTTCTCTATTTTTATTTCATAGTTGCTTTATATTTTGATTTAGTGTTTTTAGTTTCTAGTAAAACTTTTATTTTCTTCTGTACTCTACTTATCTGTGGTTGCTCATTAATGAAAGTACCATACTATAGTGAAGATGTGAGTTCTGTTTGTTAACTTTAATATGACCAATGTTTGATGTCAAAAGTTGGGAAGGTTCATGTATTTTAAATATCAGATTATTCTCCTTTATTTTTGTCTAAGTGAAATTGCTTCATCTAAATTTATATGCATCTACTTTATTTTTCATTCTAACTATGTCATCCTCTTCTTTCACGTACGTTCAGGAAGAACCTTTTACGTGTTGATTGAGGTTAGTGAATTTTAAAATCCATATCCTTTTTTTTTGAACTTGGTTTAATTTGGGTTTTTGTTTGTAGTTTTAACTTCCCATCTGAATGTATTACATGGTTGATGTTTGCCTTGCATGAACTGAAACTTGTTTGTAGTATAAATTTCAGTTTATCAATGAATTAATATAGGATGAGTTTGGCTTATATTATTGTTCCAATTACCTTAATTATGTCAATCTGTTATTTCATTGACTCTCTCTGATATGATTATGTTCTGTTTACTTTTCATGTGGGAATTTTTACATGGTTTTTTAATTGTATATGTTAAACTAATTCATTAAATTAAGTATTCATATTTTTATCAATACTTATTATATTTCGCACTAGTACATATTTAATATAGGTTAAATATCAAACTTATTATGTAACATATGTGATTACAAACATATATGTTCGATCTTAAATTTATAAATATTTTAGATCTGAACCCATAAACCTTAACCTATAACCCGTGATGGAGCTACTGTGAGGATTATCGGTGAAATATACGAGGAGCCTAGGAGTCACAACGAGAACTTGTTCTTTTGATTCACAAGCCTTATGGAATCACTGTTTAAATTAACAGTTTTATATAAATGGTTATGTTGATAGACCTTGGATGTATAGACGATTAACACTTAATGGTTACATTAATCCTGAATTTGTTACCAGAGTTAAAGCTTTTATTCATTATGCATGTCCGCAACCTATATATATGGATGGGACAAAGATCAGATGTCCATGTAAAAAGTGCAAACACAAATGTTTCCTTCCTATTGATGAAGTTAATGGGCATTTGCTGAGAAAAGGGTTTGTCCCCAATTATTTTGAGTGGACACGACATGGAAAACTCGACAGTTGTAGCACCTTAAGGGGTAATCAAGTAGAATTGTTTGTCAACTTAAATGAGTATATAGGGGGATTGGATTTAGAACAAATTATATAGATGGAACTGCAAATATGTAATTGGTTTATGATGGGGCTGCCAGTTATAACTTTGAGGAAAATAGGGAAAATCTTGAAGAAGAACCTAATCCACAAGCAAAACAATTTTTTGACTTATTACAGTTAGCTGACCGATAATTGTGTCCAAATTGTGAGACAATGACCCAATTGTCTTTAATTGCTTGAATATTAAACATAAAGTCTGAAGGGCATATTTCAGACTATAGTTTTGATAAAATTCTTAAATGGTATAGTGAATCATTTCCTACTGATCATACAATGGTTAATAGTTTTTACAATATGAAGAAACTTATTAGGGGTCTTGGTTTTCCTGTTGGAAAGATTGATTGTTACAAATTGGGATGTATATTATATTGGGGAGATGATGTGGACTTAGAACAGTGCAAATTTTGTGATCAGTCTAGGTTTAAGCCTAGAAAGTGTTCAATAAAACAAAAATTAGTACTATGGAAGCAAATGTATTATTTCCTGCTAACTCCAAGATTTTAAAGACTTTATGCATCCGATGTTACCGCATCTCACATGAGATGGCATGTTGAACATGAATCAGAAGATGGAGTAATGAGTCATCCATCAGATGCACTAGTATGGAAACATTTCAATGAGTTTGTAGTTAAATGTTGAAATGTTAGGTTAGGATTTTTGATTGATGGATTTCAACCTTTTGGTCAATCTGGGAAGCAATATTCATCATAGCCAATCATAATTACTCCTTATAATTTGCCTCTTTGGATGTGTATGAAAGAGGCATATATGTTCTTGACAGTGATTGTGCCAGGGCCTATAAATCCGAAGCATAAAATTGATGTTTTCTTATAATCATTGATATCTGAATTACAACATCTTTGGCAATATGGTGTTTAAACATATGATGTCTCTCTGAAATAGGATTTTGTGTTGAGAGCAGCTTTGATATGGACCATTAGTGATTTTCTGGCATTTTCCATGTTATCTAGATGGAGCACAGCTGGAAAATTGGCTTGTCCTTATTGTGGCAATGATTCTGAAATGTTTTATCTTCCAAATGGGGGCAAAATATGTTGGTTTAACAATCACTGAAAATTTCTTCCTCCAGATCATCCATTTAGATGCGATAAACATAAGTTCATTAAGAATAGGATGGTAAAAACACCTCCTCATCTCAAAGCTGGTGAAGAGATTTTGCACGAGATTAAGGAATAAGGCTTGCTGAAAGTAACAGAATTTGAAGCCAATGAAGTAAATACAAGCATTAGTCAAAACTTTGGTTGGAGAAAACGAAGCATCTTTTGGGATTTTCCATATTAGAAAACTAATTTGATATGTCATAATCTAGATGTGATGCATATTGAGAAAAACATTTTGGATAACTTATTCAATACCATTATGAACATTGAAGGGAGGAAAAAACACAATGCAAAATCACGAGCTGATTTGTAACTTTTTTGTAGAAGGAATGAGTTACATAAAGATCTTCACATCGGTAAATATCCAAAAGCATGTTACACTTTGAACAAAAAACAAAAGGAGCTTTTGTGTGAATGGTTGAAAAGTCTAAAGTTTCCTGATAGTTTTGTTTCAAACTTGGCTAGGTGTGTGGACCTGAGGAAGTACATATTATTTGGGATGAAAAGTCATGATTGTCATGTGTTTATGCAAAGGATAATTCCAACTGCATTTTGGGAGTTACTACCGAATAAGGTTTAGGAAGTAATAATAGAATTAAGTATGTTTTCAAAAGTTTAACATCATTTGCATTCAAGTTGGCTGAAATGGAAAAACTAGAAAAGGAAATTCTAGTAATTTTATGCAAGTGAGAAGGGATTTTTCCTCCAAGTTTGTTTGATTGTATGAAGCAACTACCTGTGCATTTCGCACATGAACCAAAACTAACCAGTCTAGTTCAATATCAATGGATGTATCCATTTAAAAAGTAACTCGACAAAAATTATTACAATAACCATATTACCATGTTTAAACTACAAAATTGTAATAACATTTTCTCTAATATAGGTATTTGCATCACTTGAAAAAAAATGTGAAAACAAGGCTAGAGTTGAAAGTTCAATATGTAATGCTTATTTAGTGGAGGAAGCTAGTACATTTTATGGACATTATTTTGAGCCGCATGTTCACACAAAAGAAAGAAAAGTTCCTCGTAATGATGATGAGAGAGGAACGAGTGACGCTGATAGTAACTTGTCTGTTTTCACATATCCTGGACGAACATATGGACATGCAACAAGAAGAATGTTAACAGAGGAAGAAATTGAGGCTACACGTGGTTACATTTTATTGAACTGTCAAGAGGATCTACTTTTCATGCAGTAAGTTGAACATGATTATTTGTTCCTTTAAAATTATGTGTTGTTCATTATTGAAATACATAATAATGTATTTAAATTATACGAGGCATTGTTAAATGAGATAATGCCGGGAAACACACAGGATGATATAAATAAAAAAGTTGGAAGACACTTTCCTTGATGCTTTCAAAGATATGTAAGTTTTCAATCACAAATATTCTCATAGTTCAATACCATATTTAAGTGTTCTCATGACATTATACATTAATAGTATGATAATTTCTGTTATGTAGGCCTTAGAAAATCTAATAGAGAATAAGTTCATTTGTGATCTTGCAAAGGGACCTTTGCGAACTGTTAAATCATATTCGGTGTATTTCGTGAATGGATACAAATACCATATAGAATATCATGGACATAGTATGGCAACAATAAGCAGTGGAGTTTCCATACAGGGAGAATTGATGGATTACTATGGTAAAATTATTGAAATACTTGAAGTTGAGTATCCTGCTTTGTCAATTAAGCGATATGTGATATTTAAATGTGACTGGTATAAACCAGCTCCAAATGTTGGAGCAAAAGTGCATACCCAATAAAATCTAGTTAAAATTAACTTCCAAAGAAGATTGAGGCAATTTGAACCTTTCGTGTTAGTTATGCAAGCAAAACAAGTGTGTTATATCCCTTTTCCAAGCTTACAATGAGATAAGACAGATTCGTTGGCGGTTTGCAAAGTTAAACCTAGAGATGTTTTTAAATCACATGGAAAAAGAGAGTAGAGAATTGAAAGTGAAGCATTTCAGGAAGATGTTACTTTTATAAATGCATATGTCACATATGACGATAATGAACCTTTTAACGATCAATCTAACGGATGTGTTAAAATTTTATCTGGAAAGGATGACAAGGGTCAAAGATCTGAAGAGAAGCCGGAGTTTGATTCTTATTCTTCCAAAGAAGAAGATGATTGTAATTTACAATTAAGTTATAATAGTGATTAATTTGTGTTTGTAATTGAATATTTTAATCAGCCTCATAAATTAATTCCTTTCCAGTATATTTTGTAAAGTATTTCATTGAAAATTTTATTCAAGGAATGTCAACATGGTAACTGGTTCCGAATGGTAGTAATTCATTTAGTTGGGAGCAATGTGGTAAAATTGTCGCAACCCAAGGAATAAACAATGCAGGAAAAATCTCCACTTTATATACTAAGGATCATTTTCCTTTCATGGCCAATCTTCTACTTCAAGGTGTTTAGTATGATCTGGAAAATGTCACTTTCCTTATTATGTACATCTCATTTCCTTTGATGAAGTTATTATATATATTCACATTTGATGGTCTATACTACACATTGTTTTAGGTTTCCTTCAATCTCGAAGATGACATGTACACCGATAGAGGCAAAAGCGATGTCACAATGGTCTATAAAGGATTAGGGAGATCGATTCTTTTGGAAAATTCGTTAATTCCATAAAACTCATATGGACATTCACGTATTTATTAATATCTAGTTTTGGTTAATTTAACGATTTGCTAATATGAAATTATGAAAGTTCTATACTAATTATGTTTTAAGAAAATCTGTTCCCGCTAGTAGTACATCTGAAGAATTAGTCTTTCATACTAAGAGTGGTGACTCATTCACTGTATCTACAAGTTTATCTATAACAGAAACGCCATTGCAAGAAGGTGTTCAAAAGCCTACACCTGAGAGAAGAAGTATCACAGTTTCAATTGGTGCATTTGAACATGCTGGGACACTTCTCGGGAATCCAGACATTAGGGACTCATTTACCTTTACTGACTCCCATATCACATGGAATCAAACAAAATAGTTATATTATTGTGATTTATCGATGCAATACATTAGACAACTTTAAAGTTGATTTATTGTTGTATCTATAAGAATTTGTCACACACCCTCCCTACAGTTAGAGATCAACCTGAGTCCTATTAAATGTGGGCTATTATTGTTCTTGTTCTATGACTTTAACAATTGTTAACCTTCATTTTCTTCGTTTGTACTTGAATATGATATTTAACAAATCACCTTATTTCCTTTGCCATATATTGTGTAAAATATTGAATTCAAATTCTTATATTTGTAAAAAATTCAATAAACAATGATTTCAAGTAAAAATATGGGGCCAAAGAGATAGCATGAGGCAATGCGGCCCAAGTTTAGAGGCATGTTCGTAGGTACTTACTGTGAAAGCAGATCGTCATAGTCTGCAGCTCGCACTGACTCACATCATTCACCTCCAGGGCCTACAGTTGCAAATGAAGCATTACCTATTGCTCTTCATGTTACACCATCCCCATCCCCAACTCATATATCATCCAATACCGCTTTATCAGATGGAGGAGAAGTCCGCTAGCCTGGAGCTAAGAGACCTAATGGAAGAAAGTACATAACAATTGTCAAAAATCTATAAGTGAAATCACATTAATCACTTTTTGTTTTTAATTAAGTTATATGTTTATCAATTTTTTCATTGTATAAAATTACTTCTTATATTATGTTGGTTTCGTCTAGACCATGTTCCAGAAATATGACATCTAAATTTAAGAAAAGGATTGATTTGTGTGGAAAAATATCTCTTAGGTCACAAAGGGATTTTATTTTCAGGAGTTTGAGGCACAATAAAGATTTTTTCTTTTTATATTGGTTTATATACACTAATTAGATAAATATTATTACATTATAGTAGTTTAAATATTTTTCTTCTTATTTTAGAAAGAATTTTTCTAGGATTCTAGTATCTACGCAATCATACATAGAGTATGGGAGAGGCAAGCTCGTACACCTTATCGCAACTTTATTAGTGCAATACACAAGATTGGTGTACGACCGCCTTATATTTCGGAGCAAATATGGAGTTATTGGTAGGAGTATTGGAGAAGCCTTGAGGCAATGTTCATCTTAGGGTGTAACTCCACCAACAGATGTGGAGTCCCGGGAGAGAGTCTTCTCGTATATACGGGAGGATCAATAACCCACCACGAACATACACAAAGACTTGTAAGTATCTAAACTTGACACTTATATTGTAAATGTTTTACTTTGCTATATTATAGTTTTTGTCAATGGTATAAATGTCTAGTGCCATGTATGGCTATGTTGAGTGATTTTATTTGTTCAACAAAGGGAAATATCATAAAAATAGAGAAAACCTTGCCAAAAGTTTTATAAAATGTAGTTCACATCTAACAATTTAGGTTAAATATGCAGGCACAGTCTTTAGGCATGAGGCTTACACCTACTCAACTGCTTTTGCACACTCACACGAAGAAGCATGATAGTGTGACATTCGTAAACAGTCAATATAGAGAGTTGAATGTATGTGAAATTAATGCATTATTATTATTTCTTAATAATAATCCCTTACTAATGTAAACATTACTTCTTAATAGGTCCAAATACAACATGTCATTCGGCGACAATCTCAGGAGGAACAATCGTTGATGAGACTCAAACATATCTTGAAGTTGTCAATGGTAGGGACCGTCGTGGATGGATATTTGGGCTAGGGACATTTTCGAGCACATGTTATTCGTAATCCCCGATGTCCAGTACAGCAGCGTCTACTAGACCAGCGCAAACCAATTAAGTCACTGAGCTTGGGACCACAGTGTAGACATTAATGGAGCAGATGGCTCAGTTGATACAGGAGATGGAGCTGTTGAAGGGGAGGTGTAGCAGCTCATAGCACCCATGATTACTAGGACATTAGGATTGTTATAGTCATTTGTTTTCAATTACAAAGACTTATTATGTACACTGTAATGTTTTTATTATCAATTAAGAAAATTTTAACTTTATATCATCAGTCAACTTTCTATTGAAACAAATTAAATATATAAAAATAAATTTATTATGCACAGATAATTCATAACTATTGAAATTATGCATTTTTCATAAGATCATCAAATAAAATTTCATGTCAAGATTTTTTTAAAAAAATTTCTTCCTTTCAATTATCGACGGGATACACAAGACCGTCACAAAAAAATTTAATTACTGAAAAAATATCATAGCCCGTCGGGAATTGTTAATGGTATTTGCCGATCATTTTTTTTCTTCCGTTGGTAATATTGGAACCTTTGCGATTAATTCAATGAAGCTTTATCAACAGTTTCATCTGTCCGTCAGTATATTTTACCGATGGAAGGACACATATAATTTCTGTCATTAAATTTACCTACGGTTATAATAACAATGACTTTGTTTGTCGTTTTATTCCGTTGGTAATTATTATTACCGTTGAAATTCTCCCATTGACCTTCGGTTTATTCCATCAGTAAATCACAGATTTCTTGTAGTGTTTGTTCATAACTATTGTATTATATGTATGAAGTTCCGGTAAAGTTTTTACTCAACTATAGTATTCTTCGTACTTAGTGAGAATATTATCATTTTAAGGTGAATATGTCATTCCTCAGTAATGAGTGGTTGTATTTTTCAACATAAGCATGATATTAGATGTACAAAGACGTAGTATAAGTTTATTTGAGGCATGATATTCCTCATGATGAATGATAATACTCTCATTTTAAGATAAACGTATGACTTATGTTATGGGTGGCGATACTTTGTGTATTAACTATGGTATCATATGTATCAAGTTCTAATGAAGTTTTAATTAAGGCATAGTATTTTTTGTATTGAGTGATATTCTTATTTTAAGTGAACGAGTCACTTATTTGTAATGGATGTTAGTACTTTTTAACATAAGTGTATTATATTATATGTATAAATATGTGTGTGTGAGAGAGAAAATAAGGTATATTTTAACTTAGGCTTGATACCCTTTGTAATGAGTGAAGGTAATCTCATTTTAATATGAAATGTAACTTATTTATTATCAATGGTGGCAATTTTTGTACATAAGTATGGTATTAGATATATGTGAAATATGTTTTACCCACATACTTTACTTTTCCTATTCAGATGGTATTCTCGATTTAAGGTAAACATTTGAATTATTGATATGGGTGGTAATATTTTTTCCATATAGTAACGATATGGGATGTATGAATATCTAGTATAGTTTTTTTTAAGCTAGGATATTCTTAGTATTTGGTGATGTTATTCTCCTAATCTTTATACACTCATTCATTACAAGCTAAATGCCTAAATCTAGTCTTCAAGTTGAAGGTAATGTAAGTTAGTGTTTCATCTTTTTCTTTTATCAATATCAACTGAAGCGTTTATCATTTGATAGAACAATAGTGCTTATGTTTAAAATCAGTACAACTGAAAGTGTTGACATATTAGATTTGGTCAAAATAAGACGACGTTTTTATTTTGAAATCCAATTGGCTCAACTACTAAGAGCACAAAATTCTTGCTTCTTTCAAACTATTGTTGAAACAATAACAATATAAATACAAATAAGTTTGTAAAACTATTTTTCCTCTTTCAAAATTAAAACAAAAAATTTGAGTAAAAAAGTAAAACCAAGATGAAAGAATATAGAAATAGAATAAGAAGAAATTAATATAATATTACAATTATATTCTTACGTCTCTCTATTATAACACAATTAAATTTGTTTAGGATTTGTTTCTTATTTTGTATTGTAGTTTTCATTAAAAAAAGTCATTAAAATGTGTTTGGTTGAGTATTGTTGTCATTTCTTATTTCTAAAACTAGAAAAATGCAATAACTTTACATAAACGCAAAAAAGACATTTTCATATGTTTTTAAAATAGGTTTCTTTTTTCATAAAAACAACACGTCCCCAATTTTTGACTGTCTTTTGTTTCCTTTTCAGCCTAACTCTACCTTCACCGTTTTATGCTGGCTCAACCAGACTTTGCCTTCACCATAACTTCCACCTAGATGGTGGTGCCACTGCAGGCCTCGATGATGGTACTAATAATGGATGTTGGGACCCGATCCGAAAATCGGATCCCAACCGAAAAACGAAATGAAAGTTGCAGAAACGAAAACGAAATACAAAAGTGCGAAAAGCGGAATCGAAACTGAATCGAACAAACGAAATCGAAAACCAAAGCGAATGAAACGAAACGAATACGAAGCGAATCGGATCGAATACAAATT
>JAOSBK010000008.1:18510538-18530717 GCA_027568895.1 Erythroxylum shatona
TACCTTTATACCTAAACATATACATAATAACACTCATTTCTTTTCAATCATTATTTCTAAATTCCACTTAAAAATCGGGGTCCAACAATGGCGCTCTCAATGAAGCAAGGTTTCGGTAGAAGAATGTTGTCGCTGTGTTTTGTGAGGTTTTGTCCGCCATTCCCAATTCTCATAAGGTGAAGATTTTTAAAACACTAGTTGATTTTGGAGTTTTATTAGAGAATTTGGGTGCTTTTATTTGATGGTATGATTTTGAGATCATAATTTGAAACCTTTCTTTTTGTATATGGTTGAGTTACTTTAGAATTGTTTAATATTTCAATATAATGTCATGTGAAACTAAATATATAGACCACATTGAATGGAAATTGAAAACATTTTTCTTCTAAATAAGTTACTGCTGCTCTAGGCTTACATTGAAGTTGGTCTCTTGTCTACTTAGAAGCTCTTTTGGTAATAATATTGCTCCAAACTTGAAGATAGCAAGGATCCTTGTGATGTTTGAATGCGTCAATTTGAAGTTCTTATGTACTTGGATAATAATGCCTGTCCACATAAGATGCAGAAAGATGTCTTTTCCAAGATTGTATAGTCTTGTCTTGAACTTTAAGCAAAAATGCTTTGGTTTTAGCTAATATGATGAGTTCATCTTCAATTAGGTGAAATAATTTGAGATTGGATCACCTGTGGATCAAGCTGAGGTTGAGAAATTGGAGGAGAGAGCTGCCAATCTAAGAAAGGTATTTTGGAGGAACTTGTGAATTTAGGTTTCTAAATTGCACTCTTCCAGTTTGTTGACATATTAAACCAACTAGTTGCTAATGTTGTTTATAAACAACTTAAGTAATTGCAAATCAAAAGGAGCCATTTAAATTGAAGCTAATAAATCTTTCTAACTTTCAATTGTATATATTTCCAAGTTGAGGAACACTTAAAGGTGCTGCAATTTTTTGATCATCATCATCTTCCTCAACATTATCCACCTACTACCTTATCCAAACATTCATCTCATCTAACTCAACAAGGATCCAACAATAACGACGACGACGATAGAGTTCCAAATTCATGGTTTTAACAAAGAACTACAGATTTCCTAATACTGATTTATGGACCATGTAATTCTTAGAGAATTGTACAAAGAAAAAGGATAAGGATTGTAATAATGTTAGTTGACACTGTTCAATTTGAAGTAGTTTGTTTCTCTTTAACTAGGAAAATTTAAAGAGAAGTGTAAGAAACTAAGCTAAATCATGTTTGATGCACAACTTTGGCCTCCTCGTATGTAATTTGTTTTGTTATTATAATTATATAAGAAGACTTAATGTAATTTTCTAATTTATGGAATTTTATTATATACTATTAATGTGCAAAATTCTTTAATTGTATAAATACACATATTATATTTCTAACCATAATGAGAATTAATTAATTTAAAAAATACTATATGCTTTTAAAAATAATTAACATATGAGTATAATTAAAAAATAGAAACAAGATGCTAAAATCAAACATGTTTTTGTTTTTAATTTTTCATTACAAACTTCAACTAAACAAGTTTTTGTTTTCATTTTTTATATTAAAAATCTCAATTAAACACATTTTTGTTTTTTAATTAGAAAAATAGAAACAAAAAGTAGAAAATGGAAACTAAAAATTACAATAGAAAAACAAAAATAGAATCAAACGACCCTTCATTATTATTAAAATAATTAAAGTTTTTTGTGATTCTTACGAGTGATTTTGATAAATCATATGATTTTCTCACCTTTCTCTTCTTCTGCAAAGACCATAATAACAATAAAAAAAGATGCAAATATATCGTATGTCCCAGCTGTGTTAATATTTTCCTTGATGAAATGAAAAGCCTTTTTATCTCTGCATAGTCTCGTTTATTTATAGGAACGTTTAATCGATGCTTCTTCTACCATTTGAGAAACAAGGCATCTCCATCAACATAACCATAGTTAGCGTCCATCAATTTCTTCATTAGCAATGTAGCTTTCTCTCGAGCCCTTGACGATCCTCTCACTGAAAGATCAGCTAACATCACTGTAATATCCGGCAATCTCAAAGCATCTCTGACGCAGCCATCACTTTCATCGAACAAACGAACAAGGATGTCTGCTGCTCCTTCCTTGCTCAGCATGCACGTCCCTTTCAACACATCCACCATAGAACTCACTATGTGCTCAGTTTTTGTTATGGCAATCAACCCTTCATTGAATCTTGCGAGAAGACTCAAAACTGCCAGTGATATTCCGG
Source organism: Erythroxylum shatona (assembly GCA_027568895.1). Taxonomy (NCBI): domain Eukaryota; kingdom Viridiplantae; phylum Streptophyta; class Magnoliopsida; order Malpighiales; family Erythroxylaceae; genus Erythroxylum; species Erythroxylum shatona. The sequence continues at coordinate 18,512,801 of JAOSBK010000008.1, forward strand.
CGAGATCATCTCCATCTGGGCTCTCGACGACTTTGAGGAGCACCTCCACAGCCCCTGAACGGACTGCCAAAGTGCAATTCCCATGAAACTGCATAAGCTCGGCTAAGGAGCTGAGTAGGTGATGGGCAGCAGGACCTCGTGGTCCTGCTATAGCTTTGATGATCACCTGAACAGTACCTGCTACACCAAACTTAGCTTTGTTCTTATCAAGCATTGCCAAACTGCAAACCAAGGAGGAAGCCAAACGAAGAGACTGTGATGATAGTGGTGCGACAATGATTGAATTCAGATGAGAAATGATTCCCATCTCTGAAAGAGACGGCTTTAGATCAGGATTCAACGAGAGGTTGAAAAGGATGGACAATGAGAGAATTTGGATGAAAGAAGATGAAGCTTTTGTGAGCCTAAGAATTGAGGGAATGGCATTTTCCGTCTGCGCAAGCAAGTTTCTGTTCTGAGGGCTAACTTTGGTGACAGAATACAAGGTCTGCAGAGCTTTCTCCTGATCGTCAACGGAGCTCAGTTCAACTTCTGCAAGACATTTCGCTATGGTTTCACGAATCCTAGCTGCTGGCATAACTGCTTAGATTTTTTGCAACTAGAATGATGTGATCAGGATTCAGGAACGATTCACGAATGCGAGAGTTTACGGCTAGTGTGCTAAATCTGTCCAAGTCCTTTGAGATATAATCACGAACGATGGCCATGCCTGGTCCACATAACACAATTTCCAAGGATGATCAACATTGGAAAATGCTTCCCTTTTTTGGACTGTTCAATTCGTCTTGATTTACTATGGCTTCGGACCAATGCTTCTAAAGTCACAATCCTCTGTCCAAGATTACTATGTTCTATCATGTCCATTGAATCTCAATCATCTATTTATATGAGTCCCGTGTCTATTTATGTGGATTTCGTGTAGGTCCCGCATAAATAAATGGTTAAGATTCAAATGGATAGAATAGGACAGAGTAATCTTGGACAGAAGATCCGGACTCATGCTTCGATACTTCCACTGCAAGTTGACAGTAAGTACAAACTCAAAAGATGCAAATTGTTCCTTATAGTTGTTGGAAAGTTGGGTTACGATCCGATACACGCAGTCTAATTACGAAAATTTTCACATTTGATTTCCTGAAAATTATAATCACTTAAATTTTATAAAATTATTAACAATTAAATCATAATAAAGCATGAATTTTAATTCGTATTTATTTCAAAACTAGATCATTTTCTTATCATTTCTGTTGAATCGTTTTTAAAATTGATTTATCTCAACCACTATAGTCGCACAAGTGTCTGATCTTTGACGACATCCACATAATATGTTAAGATAACTTCGTAAGTATTATAGAGATAGCTAGACAAAAAATGCTAACTCTCTTATAACTTAAGCTATTTATAATAGAGTTTAGATATTATAATAACTTAATTGAAATCAAATTCTAATTTTAGTTAAACTTTGAATAAAATTACAAATAATTCGAATTAAATATCAGTTATTCCTAAATAAGATCTAATATTTCATATTGATCCTTATTTATTAAATATCTTATACTTAATCATACAATTTCTTAAACTTTATAGTCAAGTTTAATTTGATTAAAATATCTTTTCTCTCTTAAACACTTTCTTTATGTGAGACCCATTAGGTCCCCAAATATATTGGCAATAGATATAAATTATAACTTCAAATCATATTTATGATTAGATAAATTAAACTCCTTTAATTTATCTTTAATTCTCCAATTAAACAATTTATATCTATAGATCAATATTGATGTCTACCAATACATTATGACCACCTAAATATTAGGAATATCAAAGTAATTTTGACTAATATTTCGTGCATGATTTTTCTTATCATTTAATCATTTCATCATACACCTTTAGCTATTGATTAAATTAGTGAATTTGTAAACTATTTTACAAATTGTCATTCCACCTTGGCCAAGGATTTTATGAATCAATATTAATCGAAAATAATAGTACGTTCTCCCTAATTACTTGAGGGTGATGAATCCTATTTTGATCATTCAACTATCTCCATGTAGTTCATGCTACATCCAATGACTATTGATTGAGTTATCCTTAACTAGAAGAGGCCGCAAGTAATATCAAAATATATCAATCTTTATACAAGATAACTTTGGAGATCTCAAGTTAAAGGATCACTTACACAATCATCATAAAGAGAATTTCCATAGACATACAAGTAATGTTGCAAATGGATTTATCATATTAGGTCAGTTTTAGTAAACTTATTGTCTAATAAGTACTCACTCATTTGTTTAAGTATCTTTATACTTTAGTCTAAGAGATTGACCACTTCTTTTATAAGGAAAAACATAATGTGTACTGGTCTTTTTATGCTTTATTAATATCCAATCTCAATAGAACAATAAATAGGAATAATTTAGGGATAATAAATGAATATAATATGAATTTTATTGTTATGATCTCATCATAATTTCAGTTGCAATGTATATTTATCTCATGGACTTTATCATATTCATCTGAATATGTATAAGATAAATAACACCTTTAAATTATTTTGTCACTAAACTACAACTAATCAATTAAATGTAGGGCATAAACCAACAATTTCTCACATGTACTAAGCCAATCATTTAAGTATATTACATCATATCTCTAAATGACGATCAAGCTACTACTAGGATAGTAGTTTAGTGAGAAAATTCTACAAGATTCTCTATAGTGAGCACTTACTTAAATCTATCAAACTTTATCTTAATTATGTTCATAATTAAAATAAACTGGCCATATACATCCTTGGATCTTTATGACCCCTTAGCTCCTTTTATGTATGCAGTGACTTTAATGTTCAATGGTATATTAGTATCTAAATAATGAAAGGAATTATATTAAGTTCACTAAACTTCTTGATCTAGTTAATCATTTCCACTAAATGAATAATGCATTATGGCTTAATTATCAACCATTGCTACATTAGAACCTTTTCAATCTTAAAATAATATTGTTTTTATGTAAAATATACCTTACTCAAGATTTATTTCTAAAGATAATATCTATATAATCTTAAACTCAAATATTAACTCATACATAGAATGATAGATATCTTTAATACTTTACAAGTATTAGATATCTCAAATACTAAAGATCTTTAGTATATTATCTATATACTTGGACTAGAATAGGTAAACAACTTCCATATCTATCTTTATAGATCTAATTTCCAAAATTAAATTGTTACATTTTCATATATAACAAGAGTTGTTTTTAGACTATTATATTTTCAACAATTGAAAATATGAACTTCTCTATGAGTAATATATCCTTGTATACTCCCACCAAAGAGGATAACTATACTCTCACTAGCCTTTTTACAAACAAAATAAATTCAGAATTATTTCCAAAACAAACTCCTTGAATTCATCATTAAATTGAATATTTCAATGTCTCGTATCCTTTCAACTATACATCTAATGTATAAGCAAAGGCAATAGTTTTAACAGGATGTATTGTTATGAGATTTGAACTTTTCAAGTTTTATCTTACTGCTACTACTTATCTTACTTATCTTGAGAGCAATGCTCCTATAAGTATTCATTGAAACAAACTCTTTGTTTAATAGGTTTGTAAGATTATATCCAACCATTTTGGATATCTCATAACCTTCTATTATCTAATTTAGTTCTAGACTTAGTGGATAATATATGCTTCAAGTAAGTATCATATCTTAAAACCATTAAATTTGACTCTTTCAAAGTCTTGGCATTTCGTATCTAATATGAAATCTTGTTAATTAATTTAGTTGGAACTACTAAAGATAAGTTATTATACTAGGCATAACTATAAAAGAAATAATATTGCATCATATAATATCTCATATTGTATTTTTTTCCTTACATAAATCCATATTCTTATGGAATTTACTTATGAAGCTATTCACTAGAGAATCTCATTACCTTTAGATAACCAAAAAATTTAAACTCACCACATCAATCTCATCAAAATGTTTTAACATTCTTAATACTTAATTTCTACTCATATTTAAAATTGTTCAAAATTTTAAATGAATATTTCATTTAGTAGATATAAATATATCGCATGTATCCATTAGTACTTCTAATGAAATACAAGTATCATCCTTTTATGAATTTTTATCACATTTAAGATATCTTATGTATAAGATTTAACAATTCAATACTGTCCTCATTATTTCATTAAAAATTGATTTAGTTATTCTTGAACTTAGCAAGTTTCGCAAGTTTCATAGGACACATAATCAAAAGGATACATATATCCTTCTATATAATTTTATGATTCTCATCATGTTGATAAAAGGATAGTCTTGATTATCCAACTTTGTATTCTTGCACTTGTGTTAAGCATAAATCTCCTTTGATCCAACATAAATAAATTATCTATATAAAATTGGATAAAATAATTTTACTTAATAATTTATTCTTATCATACTTTCAACATTGTAGTAATGTTAAATTTAAATTTACTATTAAATACTCAAAATTTTGAATTAAAAATACATATGATCTCTATTATATCACGTATAGATAGAAAGGCCCGACAATCATTTTCTTCTTATGAAAACTATTATCATACTATAACAAAGCCTTTACTTGATGCCTATGTTTATGGTTTTAGTATGCTAACTTAAGTGGAACAATTCTATCAAGGTACTATACCTTTTAGCTATACTCTATACAACCTTTTGTATCTTGCTATCATGATGTTGACATACATCTTACTTGTTGTCTGTAAAATATATGAAACATTAATCAACTCAAAATGCTCATACATTTTGTCATCTATATATTATTTACATATATCTAAAACTTTACTACGAGATCCTCAATAGTGATAAATAGAAAAAATTCATAATTGACATACAATTTTTCTTTATGACTTTAAGAACTCTTCTTAAACATAAACTATTTCTAAGAATTTTGGTTGTACTAAATAAGGAACAAATGTAAGAAAAGAAAGTATTTGTTATATGTCATGACTACCAAATAAGATTAGGACTTTAATCGTGTAATTGGTTACTACCACTAACAAACTAACTAAACTTAAATTAGGTAGGCAATAACTTTATCATCACATCTCATGTGAACCCCAAATCCATTAGGTAACAACCCCTGTCAAAACATATCTTATATGTTATTCCTAGATTTGCTTCTAAATTCATGTGATCATCAGTTTGCTTATTCAAATAATACAAATCTAGTTAAGTATGACCAACCATTATAACATTAAACATATTCAGATTAAAGCTTCCTTGAGTTTCCTCAACAAGCCTTACAATAACTATAACTTTGGTTTATTCTTAAAATAATGGAAGGCAATAATCACATTCTCAGTATGTACTTATATGTACATTCTCAATAATCACATTCTCAATATGTACATTCTGAATATGTATATATATGATCTTTATAATTTGATTAAACTCATTTATTCCTAAATAAATGAATTCCTATTGCAAATAGAAATTTAATTCGATTTGAAATTCAATTAGAAATTATTACCAATTATCTTGACTCCTTTAACAAAATTTAATTGAAAATAATTTTCAATACATTTTGCTTCTTACTCAATATAATTTAGAAAAACTCCTTTTTAAAATTCAACTAGTAAGAACTTCTAATCAAATTAGAAAAAGTATTTCTAATCTAATTAGAAATTGTTTTTCCTTAATTAAAAATATTTTTCAATATTAAAGAGAACTACTTTCAAAATGAAACAAAACACTTAAATAATTAAGAAATTCTTTTATATTATTTATTTAGAGATTAATTTATTAATTAATTAGAAAGTAATTCCTTTATAACTTAGAACATTACTTTCAAAAATATTAAGAATGTTCATTTTTTGATAATCAATTAATAAAAGCACTTTTCACAATTTAACAAAGAGAAATACATTTGCTTACGAATCAAGAAACTTATTATTCATAAATAAAGAAACTTTTCAAATAAATTGAATAATATTCTTTTAAAAGCCATCAATTTAATTTATATCAATCAAATAGAAATAAATAAATTTAATTAAGAAACACCTTTCTTAATTACTTAAAAAAACATTTTCTTAATTTTAAGTAGTCTACTTAATTAATTTTAATCTAATTGAAACTGATTAATTCTAATTTTAGAAACTATTTTTCTAAAATTAAATTTGGAATCAATATAATTATTAGTCATAATCAAATTAAGAAAAATAATTACCTTAATTTTGAAATTGATTTTGAATTAAAAGCCTTTTAAATTATTTTTGATTATGGGCTAATCTAGAATTGGATTAAATCTAATCCAAAAACCAAACAAGCTCAAATTTAACTTTGGAATACATTATTCCAACGCCTAAACACATTCTTCAACACGTTCTTTGTGTGAGATCTATTAAGTTCCCAAATATGTTGGCAATAGATACAAATTATAACCCTATATCATATTTAGGATTAGATTAATTAAACTCCTTTAATTTATTTTTAATTCTCTAATTAAAAAATTTATATCCATAGATCAAGGTTGGCATATAGCAACACATCATAACTACCAAAATATTTAGGAATGTCAAAGTGGTTTTGACTAACCTTTTAATGTATGATTTTTCTGTATAATTCAATTCTTTCATCATACAATGTTATAGAATTAATACCTACTCCATTTGAGTTCAATCATGTTAGTCCTCCACCATTAGCTATTGATTCAATTAGTGACATTTGTAAACTATTTTACAAAGTTTCATTCCACCTTGGCTAAGGATTTTTTGAATCAATACTAATCAAGAAAAATGGATACATTTGTAAACTATTTTACAAAGTTTCATTCCACCTTGGCCAAGGATTTTTTGAATCAATACTGATCAAGAAAAATGGAGCATTCTCCTTAATTACTTTAGGGAGATGAATCCTATGTTGATTACTTAACTACCTCTATATAGTTCATATTACATCCAATAACTACTGACTGAGATATTATTAACTAGAATAGGTCATAAACAATATCAAAATATAGCAATCCTTAGACAGGATAACTATAGAGATCTCAAGTTAAAGGATTAGTATACAATCATCACAATTAGAATTTTTATAGACATGAAAGTAATATTCCAAATGAATTTCTCATTTGGAGTTAGTTTAGTGGACTTGTTCTTTAACAAGCACCCACATCTTTGTTTAAGTATCTATAAATTTTAGTCTATGAAATTAGGTACTTCCTTAACAAGAAAAACATAACATATGCTAGTCTTTTATGTTCTATTAATGTCCAGTCTTAAATAACTAGGAACAATTTAGGGATAATACATGAATCCAATATGAATCTTATAATTATAATCTCATAATAATTTCATTAGCAATGTATATTTATCCCATAGAATTTATCATACACTTCTGAATATGTATAAGAAGAAGAATGCCTTTAAATTATTTTGTTACTAATATTATAGGAAATAAACTAACAATAGTTTTAACAAAATTCTAAGAAAGCCCTTATCATTATTTCTGATATCAATTTACCCTATAATGTTTACATACTAGGATAATCTGCTTCAAAAAGAGTCACTTCATCATGTTTTTTTTAGTTAGATGTAACGTTCCTATTATAGTGGAACATGAGGCATACCACATAAACTTAGAGATCAACTTGGTGGCTGATACGTCATTTACCAATTAAATTTATTTTTAAAGAATTTTTATTAATTATTTTGAAAAATAAATATGAATCTGATTTCACACACCAAATTACCTTAAAACCATCTACAAAAATCTCTAATCCTAACTTAATAAATCCTTAAATCTTCAACGCTTATCTTTGTGTTTCATTGTCCCTTATTTCTATGATTATTCTTTATTCCTCTTCCTCTATCTTTGATTTAATTGCGTACTATTTCTTTGATTATTTTTCAGTCTTCTTCCTCTATCTTCGATTTTACCACCCCCTTATCAACCTAAATGGTAGCTCCCTAGGTAACTAATAAGAAGAAAAATCAATAGCTGATAGTATTAAGCTTAAGCACAAAGAATTAGGAATCTGGCCTTAAAGGTTATTCCTAACAATCGAAATAGTTCTCAATGACCTATATTATTAAAAAAAATTAGCAGGGATTGTCACTAAGGGATTATTATTACTCAAGTCAACAACTTGTAAATCCCCAAGCCTAAAAAGACCTAGGTTTATGGTCCTTATGAATTTATTCTTGGAAAAGGACATAACTTAAAGTTACGAAAACTATAAAATTTCATGAATAACATGCCAGAAAGAGAGAAGCTATCCAGAATTAGCTTGGTCACTAATAGGTATAGATTATATTATGTTTTTATAGTTTTTAAGTATTTCTTAGATGATTATCATGTTTATAGGCTCATAATTTTGTTATTGTTAATCTTTGTATGCATTATAAGTGTTAATTTAGTTTAATTTTATATTTCAAAAGGTGTTTGATATGTTTATGAGTGTTGGAAATTAAGAAATTGAAGAATGAAGAAGATTTAGGAAGCTTTAAGGTGTCAAGATTGTGCATCATTGAGCCTAATCATAACAAAGAGGTTGAAACAGGAGCATGATTGTGACTCCAAGGTCACAATGGTGACTGAGGTTTCTTTAAGCATGAGTTTTTTCATTTTTTGACAGTTGGGGGCTATTTTTGGAACCAAACAAAGTGGGAAAACCCTAAAACCTTGATGCACTATAAAAGAACATGAAAAATACAAAAAGGAAGTAAAAGCCAACACGTCAAACAAGATCAAGAGGAGATATCAGAGCTTTAGAGAAATTCTAGATTTCCAACTCAAGATATAAGCTAGTTTTTCCTTCTTTTTCCTTTTAATTCTTTCATTGGCCTAAATGTCTATTTGAATTTCTAAGATTCTTAAAATGGTCATAGGTTTCTAGATCCGTATTAGGGATTGTTCTTGAATTATTTTGTGAAACTTATTTCTTTTTAAATTTAATACATTGACGAATGTTTGTGATAATTGTCGTGCATATACTTGATAATAAATCAAGAGAGTGAGTCAACTAATTAGTGTTAAGGTGTTCAATAAGTGTTGGAACGTAATAGACCTACAATTATCAAATTAATGAACAACTAAAGAGAGATCTTAATTGTGAAATTAATTATGTATAGGATTGCTCTAGATCTAATTGAATAATTTAGGAGTAGTTTGTGAATCGAGAGATTACAAATCTATAATTATCAAATTCAATTAAGGTTATTAAATTAGATCTTGAGAGTGAGTAATTAAAACTTTAGGATATCTTAGATGAAACATAAATTGAATTAACAAGATTAAAGGAAAAAAAATAAGGATAGAATAGTTCCTAAGTATTCAACTTTAATCAACCTCAAATTCATTAGTAGCTCACGTATAAATTCTTATTTGTTTTGTTTTATTATTATTTATTATTTTTTAATTTATTTATTTTAAATTAATTTCTTAGTACCTTAGAAAAAGTTCAATTCAAATTGTTTAAGTGTCTATAGTCCTTATGAGAATGATACCTTTTGATACTACAAGATATGATTCGTATACTTGTAGTATTGAGAGTTTTATTATACATAAAACTTGCTCAACAAATTTTTGTACTATTTTTAGGGAATTTTATCATCTTATACTGTTTGAATTCCTTTGACTTAAGGATTTGATACTTTTCTTGTGTGAGTGCAAATACTTAAATGAAAAAAAGAATAATTTTTTTTTTACAGTAACCTAAAACTGAACAACATGCAGATTCTTTTCTTCTAACCAGTTGAAGGCATTACAACAGGGATGGGAATTACTATAACACATATAATCTTAGGTGATAGTACCACCCAAATTATTGATGGATTAACAATGAGGGAGATTACATAAGTGACAAGGTCTACCAAGTTTCCAGCAGGATAGGTTTGAATTCTTAGAATCAAATTCTAGGGAGTGAAATTAGGATAAGATAACATACATGTTTAACCCTAAGGATGACGATTTACTAGACTAGGTGGATAAATGAGAAAGTAAGATGAGGATGGAAGCCTAAATTGATAAATTCATAAAGAACATTCCTCTAATCTTTATAACTTAGAGGTTTAAATGGACCAACCTGCCAATGCATTGTTAACAAGGAACGTTAGGGAGTCTTCTAAATGACACAAAAGCATAACCAATATCCATCTTATGTTGTGAAATTTGTGGCGTAAACACCATAATTTTCAATGTTGAGCATTAGATTATATGTGGGAGAATCCATATTACTTGCGAAACTGGACTTAGAATATATTCTATGAGCATAATGATAATTCAATATGAAGTGGCTCTTATGCTAATGCAATGAACAATTACGTTTCATTTGAATCTTTAATGGAAGATCTTGACAATAGTGAAGCTAGCCATCGAGTCTTCCAAGAGAGTATTAACTTGGCCGAAGACATTGAACCAGATATAGCATGCCATTGGATCCCATTAATGTCTAAGAGTGATGAGAAGAAAAAGATTAATGAGATGAATGAAGCTACCATTTAAGAAGAAATTTAAGAACAAAGGATGGAGAACATAGATTTTGAAGAAGCTAAGAAAGTCTTTGTTCAATAAGCAGATAAAGAAGGGAAAGAGGAATAGATGATAATAAACATAGAGCTTGAAGAATACAAGAAAGTCTCTATTCAAGTAGTCGATGAAGAAGAGGAATAGGAATATATGACAGAGGACATAGAGCTTAAAGAATACAAAGAAGTCTCTACTTAAGAAGTGAAAGAAGAAGAGGGAAGAGGGTGATTATGGAAGAAGAAGAAAATTTCACATTCATAAAGGAAAAATTGTTGGATTTGATAAATGATTCGAAGAGTTTCAACATTCCGTATTTTATAATAGTTTGTTACCAAAAAGGACATTACTAAACTTAATTCATTTTCATAATTTCATCAAAATTTTCCTCCTCATTATCTTGAAATTGTAGCTTATTTGCAGACTACTAAACTACCATGTGGAGAAAATGGTGGCACCAAACCACTTATATAGACCTAGGTTGAGGGTAGAACATAGAGTACGTCAAACTAATGATGTAAAAGAAGTGCTACTTGGGAGACAACACAAGAATTGGGATTTTTATTTTATTTTATTTTATAATATCTTTTTATGTTTCTTTTGTAGGGAGTGGATTTCTGGAATTTTATGGCGTAGAGTGTCTCCAAATTCCATCGCCCACACTATCACCATACGAACACTATAAGTATTCTTACTATAACTTTTTTTTTGTTTTTATTTATCTTTATTTGTATTGTTTTGTTTTCCATATTGACAAAAATGTGATGTTCAAGTGTGGGGATGTTTATGCATTTGCATATCAATTATGTGTGAATTTTTCATTTATATTGTATAGTTTTTATTAGGTTTGTATTATGATGTGTGCATTATATGAAAGTGGCAATAGCAAGAATTTCCTAGAATTAGTTTAGCTTTGAACCTAGTCATTTAATTTGAGAAGGGATAGTAACTTGTGAATTTTATGTTTGAAGTATTTTTTGGATGAATATGTATTTTGATTAGGATATGACATCTATTCTTTCACTTTAGGAAATTTGTTTTTATACATTTATAATTATGTTCAACTGAATTAGTTAGCATTATTAGTACCCTTTCATGAGAATGATTGACTAAGAAGAAACAAGGTAGGCCAAAAAATTAAATAAAAAAACTATTTCGCTGGCCCTTTATAAAAAAAATTAGGTTAAAAATAAAGCTAGTAGCCAGTTGTTAGATATGATATAGTTGAATAATTGGGGGCATTCGAAAAAACATTTGTCTCTGCATCAAAAGGCTAGAATAACACTCTAACCAAGCTTAATAAACAACGTGACCTAATTGAGTAACCGAGGGACATTCTAGAAAAATTGTTTGCCTTCACTTCAAAAGACTAGGTTATCATTAAATAAAATATAAAAAATGGTGTTATAATAAATAAAACTACTGATATTTTAACAATGGCAAGAATTTTCATAAAAGCTTACTTAGTGATTTTTTATTGATCAATAATAATAAATGTAAGCTTATAAGTGCCATAGGTGTGTGAATAGGGTGTTAATATTCTGATTGACATGTATATTAAAATCAAAGCACTATAACATGGTAGTAATAAGTTAGTATGTTGGCACATTTTAAGTGATTGATGTTTGAGATTGAGTTCATTCTATAAGGTTGGATACCATTGTACCATTGTTGTATTGTTGCATGATTGTGTGATTGTATATGTTTTATGTGTTTTGTATATTTGTATATTTTAGTTTTGATTAAGGACAAGCAAATTTTTAAGTTTGGGGATATTCATAGGTGTAGATTATATTATGTTTTTATAGGTGTTTAAGTGTGTGTTTTAAGCATTTCTTAGATGATTATCATGTGCATAGGCTTAGAATTATGTTATTGTTAATGTTTCTATGTATTCTAAGTGTTTGTTTGGTTTAAAGCAAGAATTAGATCTTAATTTTATTTTTCAAGAGGTTTTTGACATGCCTTTTAGTGTTGGAAATTAGGAAATTGAAGAATGAAGAAGTGGAGGAAACATAAAGGTGTCACAATCATGATAAAGAGGCTGAAGCAGGAGCACGATGATAACCTTGCTAACTACAAGTTTTTTATGTTTTAAGGGTTCAGAGCTATTTTTGGAACCAAACAAACTGGGGAAATCCTAGGCACAACCCTAGAACCATAATGCACGAAATAGAACATGAAAAAAAAAGAAGTAGCAACCAACACATCAAAGAAGATCAAGAGGAGACATCAATAAGAGCTTTAGAGAAATTACAGATTTCTAGCTCAAAATATAAACTAGTTTTTCCTTCTTTTTCCTTTAATTGTTTCATTGTCTTAGATGTTTATTTGGATTTCTAAGATGTTTAGCATAATTATGGATTTTATAGATCCCTATTAGGGGTTGTTCTTGAATTATTTTATGAATCTTATTTAATAAGTGATAAATGTTTGTGATAATTTTCATGCATATACTTGATAATAAATCAAGAGAGTGGGTCAAGTAATTAGTGTTAAAGTGTGCAATGAGAGTTGGTAAATTAATAGATGTACAATTATCATATGAATGAACAATTGAAGAGAGATCTTAATTGTCAAAATAATTATCTATAGGATTCCTTCAAACCTAGTTGAATAACTTAGGAGTAGTTTGTGAATTGAGAGATTACAAATATATAATTATCAAATTCAATTTGTATTTGATTACATCTTGAGAGAAAGTAATCAAAACTTAGATATCTTGGATCAGACAAAAATTGAATTAACAAGATTAAGCGAAACGAAATAAGGATAGAATAGTTCCTAAGTCTTTAACTTTGATCAACCTCAAATTTATTGGAAGTCCACTTATCAATTATTTTTTATTTATTTTATTTCAAATCAATTACTTAGTACCTTAAGAAACGTTCGATTCAAATTGTTTACGTGTCTATAGTCCTCGTGAGAATGATACCTTTTGATACTACAAGATATGATTTGTATACTTGCGATATTGCGAGTTTTATTATATATAACTTGCTCAACAATCACCAATTGGATTGTAAGTGATATTAACTAAATAGTTGGGGTGTCATCATCTTTTGACCATGATTTTAGTTTAGAGTAAAGGTTTTGTAGGCCAGCCTTAAAGATGATCAAACTAAGGAAATCATTTCTAAAACTTAGGTTAAAAGACTATACTAAAACTATAGCCAAGACCAAAAGATAGAGTTTAAACATCATCTTCGATCTTCTTTAGGATTTCACTAAAGATGTAATCTTTTATGAATGTAACTTCATGAAAGAATCCAAACAAGAATAATGTAACTTTGTGAAGGATTTCATCATTAGTAGGTTAAGAGTAGGGATTTGTTTGGTTAAAGTTAAGGATTTCTACAAATGATGATAAAGCAATTTAGGGTGTGAAATCATATTAGCATGTGTTTTTTATTTTTAAATAATTAATAAATAAATTCTTAAAAACAAATTTAATTGGTATATGATACGTCAATTGCTAGGTTGAAATCTTAACTTATCTAACATATCATGTGTTCTATAATAACGAGGTCATCACATTTAACTAATAAAAAGATGATAGAGTTACTATTTTTAGGGAAAGTTGTTCTATTTTGTAAACATAAGTGGTGAACTGTTGCTAGAGATAACTTAGAGGCCTTCTTAAACTTTTTTTAAGACATTGAGAGGCAAGCTATACCTTTTTTTAAAATACAAATAATCTGTTTCTTTTTAACCTTATAAACTGAAAATCTTAGTAATCATTACAATAAAAACTATGACTCAATTAGATATTTTGTAGGTAGTAGCTATATGTGATTAGATGGTATCAATTCATTATTTTTAATAGGTATAATAGTGATAAAGATAATCATGTAATTTTATAATGTAATGAGTAATAAGCAGAAAATTAATTGATAAGTCCTAACGCATCTCTTGTCTATATTTTTCTTTCTCTTCTTTTAATTCCATTTATAACGTAGAAACTTAAAGCAAAGAATCTAAGTTTCTTTTAAATATAAAAACACATTGCATTTTAAATCCATTAGATTATTGTTTATGTGTGAATAATTGTTGACATTTTAGTTTTAGTTTGATGTTAAGGAAGAGAAGAAGTGTCGAGGCATTAATAATGGAGGAAAATAAGTGCAAAATCTTAGTCTTCACTTTTTCCCTTAAAGTTTTCCTTGACATCTCAACCAGATGACTAGTCTTAAGGTCCATTTTGTCAATAATAGACAATCCTAACATCTGAACCAAATCACTTTAAATGAAGTTCATTTCGCCATTAACAGGCAATTAGGTCACCTCAATCATATTAGTTCACTTAAACTTTATTTCTTTACCAATTAGGTTTCAAGTTATGTGTAGTTTATTTAGGTATATGCACTTATAACTATTAACATAAGTTGGTATTGATTGCATTAGTAGATGATATAATTTATTCAATGCATAGGTATTTTCTCATTAATATAGTGATATTTATAGTGTAATATAAGGATTATATTACAAATTGTTATTTAACAATTAATGTAAGTATTATATTTTAGTATTTTTAGTGTCTTTTTTTATTACCCGCATGTTAAGTTTCCTTAAAGATGTGTTTTTTAGGCAAGGAAAATGAATTATGAAAATTTTGAAATGTTATATTTCATCTCCATTAATATAAATTCTCCAATTAAATATTGTAACTAAAAAATTAATAATCTTGACTCTAATGTTTGAATGCCACATCTCTAGATTGGAAATAGCACTAAGTAATAAAAATTGTATGAAGATAGTTAGAAAAATACTATGACTAACTGCTTACATATTAGTGACACCCTTGTTTTAATATATAAATATATTACCAGAAATAAGCATAAGAAGTACCATACCTTATTATATATCATATCATACCTATGTACATAAAATAGCATCATTCATTTTAAAAAAGTAACATCTTCTCTTTATAACGAGAATTACATGACTTAAGATAAAGAATATCATGTCTCAATATAATATACACTTTAAAATGGGAATACCATAACTGAAAACAAAGAATATTCTCCTTCAATACAAAGTATACTAGTACTCTTTACATTCAATACCATGCCTGAATTAAAAAATATTATCATTTATTATAGATAACACCTACACTTTAAAATGGGAATCCCATGACTAAAGAATATCATACTTTAGTATAAGGAACACCAAGACCCAATCCATGTAATATTTTTCTTATGTTAAAAAAAACCATCAATCATTACAAAAAAGCACCATGTATGCTTTAAAATGGGAATACCATAACAGAAAACAAAGAATATTCTACCTTTATATAAAGTATACTAGTATTGTTTTACATCAAATACCATACTTATGTATAAAAAATGTCATTATTTGTTACAAATAAGTAAAACCTAAATTTATATATAGGCAAAAGTTGTATTTTTGACTCTAAGGTTTTTATAAAAGTACAAGCTAAACCCTAACAATTTTGAACATACAAAATGAACTATAACAATTACACAATGCTCAAATTAAACCTTGAATGAGTAGAAATTATAACAGAGTTAAGTCTTCTTTTAGTATATGCCATGTCAATACTGATATTATACAAGTTTATTATTTTATTAGTAGTATAGGTACCATTGTCCTATGTAACATACGCGTTAACTAATAAATGCATATTTAACCATATTTATACCCTATATTCGATGTATTTTTGCTTGATATTTTATAATTTTATTATATGATTGGTACTTAATTTGCTCCAAGTGTGTTTATATGTTATAATTGCATTTATGGACTTAAAGGAGAAGAACTCGAATAAAAACATGACATAAAATAAGATTTAAAACAAAGAAGGGATACACAGTCGTGCATCAATCCATGTAGAATCCCCAATTCTAGGTATTTAAGGTTATACATGGTTTAGTGCAAGATCGTGTATAAGACCGTGTATTACCTAAAACTTTAAGAATTACTATAAAAAGACGTGTTCAAAGGAAAAATAGAAGAGAAGACATTGAGAGACTTTTAAAGGAGACTCAAATATATATTAAACAAGTAATTGAATGACAATAGATCAATCAAAACAATTGGATTAAATAAAAGTATCAAAACATGTTATAGTATAAATATAGAGTTCATCTTACCTAGACACTAAAGAAATTTAGTTACTCATGATAGAAAACGAAATCAAAGATAATTAGAAATAAAAATAACTAGAAAATGAATGGTATTAGATCATAATATGATTTCATAACATATAGATTCAGAAATCCTTGTATTAATAGATCTATCATAATTGATTGCAATCATAGAGATAGGATGACATAAATTCTCCATATTAGGTTCAAACCTATTAGAGGAAATCACAATTCAATAAAGCAATCCTCTAGAATTTAACCTAAGTAATTCGATTAATAACCTTAAGATTAGTTGTTATTAGACTTGAGAGAGTTATAAGCATACCATAGTAATTTTTTCCAATATTTAATAAAACAATTGCATGATAGAAGATCAAATTGTTAAGGGTTTTTTATGGGGATTCGAAACCTTGACACTAATTCTTGATATAGGTAATTTCCTAAGTGATTTCTTATTTCTCTATTCAATATTGCTACTTATTTTATTTTATTTGCTTAAGTTTTATTTTCTTTGATTGAAAATCAAAACCAAAAATTTAAACTAGATAATAGGACAACAGTAATTACTAGTATTCATCATCTTTGTGGGATCGACCTGTACTTGCTGGTACTATCTATAGCTACACCGTGCACTTACAGTTAATTCATAATTAGCACAGATAGAAAATTTCAATCAAGATTTTGGAATCGTTGTTAGGGACTTTGGTATTAGGAAAACCTAACTTCTACTACTCTAGTCATTATTTTTTGTATTTATTATATTTTTATTGTATTTTGTTGTATTCTTGGCTTATTCATTTAATTTTCTTTTGAATTTTTCGACTTTGACAGTGAGTTGTGACTTATTTTTAGGATATTGAGATTTAAAATCATAGCCAAAACTCACAATAGGTAGATGGAGCAAATAATACTTTTATAGGAGTTAGAATATGTCTTTGCAATCGACAACGTCACCATATGGAAGAGAAAGGTTTACTCATATGTTTTCGAAGGCCCAATCTGTCATAACCAAATACCCCCTGGGAGGATAGATGAATGTCACACAAGACAGTACAAACAAACCAAAACATTTCACACACGCATAATATTCAAAATCTTCCATTAGAAGCAATTCAGAACAAACATACATTGTATTTAAAACAAACTTGTTTTAAACTATACATACATTATATCACATTGACTTTGTTGGACCCCACCCCCCACCCTTAGGTGTTTGCGGGTTATACCACGGCATCCAACACAATCAGTATTGTCCTCTTTGGTCAAGGGTGAGGCCACGACTCGA
>JAOSBK010000008.1:18542123-18559585 GCA_027568895.1 Erythroxylum shatona
TGAGTTTTTGTTTAAGGTTTGGAATTGATAAATTCCAAATGGAAAAAGTGTTTTGCTTTGTATTGAGATTTGCGATTGGTAATGAAAGATGAATAACATGAATAAGAAAAAAAGAAAGAAAAAAATTTATACCGATTCGGATTGATTTTAGTCTTTGGGTTTCCAACGCGACGCTTTTCTAATGTGTATGTATTCGGATGTCGGATATGTTTCAGTTCATATTGATCCATTTGTTTGCTTTGCTTTCGATTCGTATTCGATTTGCTTCGATTCGATTCCGCTTTCGCTTTTGCTTCCGCATTTTGTTATTCGATTTATCCGATTTGATATTCGCTTCGCTTTCGATTCTTTCGTCTTACGTTTCCGATTCGATTGAAATTCGCTTTGGTTTCGGCCATTTTTGTTTCGTTTTCCGGTTGGAGTCCGATTCCAAGATCGGGTCCCAACAGGGTTTATGCTTAATTGCATGAATTTAGTATTTAATTGCGTCATTATGTGAAATTGTGAATTTAGATTTTTAATTTCAATTTTAGGGTTACAATTGTAATTTAACAATTAAATTAGTTTAATTTATTAATTGCACAATTTCTAATTTTAATTTTGAGATTAATTAGTTTGTTAAGTAATTTCCTATTTAAATTTGTTTAATTGGTTATTTCTTTATTTGTGTTAGTTTATTAACTTTTTGTTGTTTAATTTTTCTTTGTTAGATTGTTTCCACAATCAATAAGTTAATGAGCATAATCAAATTTAAGTGTGGGGAAGAGCATATTTTTCATAATCTATATGTCAATTTTCTCACACTTGTTTAGAGTTGCAGGCAAGATGACAAGATCATGACGTGAAAAGGAAACTTCAAGAAAGACGCATAGAGGCAAATCCTCTACGACAGTCTAGCCCCAAGAGAGTCCACGGATGCTATTATTCAACACTAGGGCTTAAAAGGAACAGTATTAGAGGTTGAAGGACAAGAAATTCAGTGCAAACTGATACATCGATTGGGAGGATTGGAATACGTTGGCCTAGCCCAATATGTTCGAGTGCTCGTGGATGTAGAAGCATGGTCCCAATTCTTTGAAATCGTGGAACCTTCATATCGAGAGCTCACCTTAGAGGTCCTCTCCATATTCTCCATAGATAAGGGATGCTATAACTAGGGATCACCTAAACATAGTCCAGTTCTAGATGATGGGGAAGATGCATTGAACGAGCTACATCGAGTTCTTCATCACCATGCCTCAGTATGACTGGGAATACATTGGGACACCAGAGTATCTAGCATTATGGACTGATCTACTGTATGGGTTGTCTCCATGGTATTCTTGGGGTCAGATCAGCATTGAGGATGACTATGATATGAGCAAATCTAAGACCTCAACCTTACGCCATCCAGCGCTCAGATACATCCACAACATTTTGCGCCATACTTTGAGCAGTTGAGGTGATAGCTGAGGAGTCTTCAAAAATGTGGTTGTTTATTACCTTTGGAATATGAGCGAGCGGTCATCTATTCACTTAGGACATGCCTTTGTCAAATTTAATCGGCGTCAGAGTGAAGATAAAAAGGTCAACACATTATATGTTGGAACTTATGTGACCTGATTAGAATGAAGAATGGGAGTATTCGATTGACTACCAGCCATATGGGACATAAAGACCATAGTAACGTTTACTTTGGCAATAATGCAATATATGTGCAAGGTACTTTGATGTCGAGATCCCACCGTAGACATCTACAGACTTATTGAGGAACCCAATCAGCCAGCAGTCATGGAGATGGGGAGGAGCTACCACAACCATCACAACCATAGTCACCACCATTTTAGACAAGTGGGGTTGCACTAGAAGACCGAAACTAGCTATCGATAGCTTGGCTAGAGAGACAGCAAACGGAGGTTATAGAGAGGATAAGCAGGCTCGAGACCTCAGTTGGGTGGATGGGAGATTTACTTTTGCTGAAGGCAAATTGTCAAGGCATTATTTTTCAGCCTCCATCATCTGGTGCAGGCCATTCATCATTAGCTCCTCCATATTCTAAAGGTCATCAATCTGAGGACCTTCGACTGGCCTTATTCACGACATAGAAAAGGAAGATGCTTAGCTATTGTATATTTTCTTTTCCTTTTTAGTTTTTATTTTTCTTATTCCTTTTATTTTGTTTAAACATTAATGTTAATGTTATTTTATATTTCTTTTTATTTTTATTAGTTTTATTTTCATATTCTTTTTATCCCTTTTTCATATATTTTGCAAGGATGTAGTATAAATTGGATATATAAGAAATTAGAAAATCGTCTTATTCAAGAAAGTACCACTAAACCTTCTCACTTATTATATATAATTATATTATGTACATTAGGACAATATATACCTTTAAGTGTATGAAAGAGATTGATGATTTTTAACATTTTCTTTAAGCTTATTATAATCTTTTTTTATTAAATTTTATGAACTGATATTTTGACTTAATTGAGATATATCCATCAATACTATATTTCATTATTAAATTGATACATATTGTTGGGCGTATACAAATTAAATCCTTATTTTACTTTCTAATTTATTAATCAATTTAGTATAGAGTGAATTAGAGTTGATCCTAAGAGGAAAGTTAATTTATTAATTTAGTTTATTTGTTGGTAGTTTCATTGCAATATTTTTAAAAGATTCCAATAAATCAATATCAGCTTTTAATCAAAATCATTTTACATAAAAAGAGACTCTTATAAATGGCCTATTAAATTTCAAATTCAGATTTAGAAATTAGTAAATTAAAATGTGAATATCCCAATAAATTTGCTTATATGAAAGAAATTCTATCTTAGAGGAAGAAACATGATTGATGCTCTAACACATAATATAATATATATACATTAAAATTTAAGAAAATAAACTTAAAATACATTCTTGGAACCACACAATCAATATTCAATAGCTAGATATTATTTTCCTTCACACAAATCATAATCATCAAAATATATATAATGCTGGAATTTTTAAAGGTAAAATCAAATTATATAAATTCTCACAATTTTCAGTTGGACAACCCTTGTTTCATCTTGTAATATTTTTAAAGTAATCGTAATTGGGCATTTACACATCTAATTCAATGAAGTCATATATCTTTACACAATTAAACTAATAAACCAACCTTTCTATGACTTAATGAACCATTAAAAGAAAAATTCTAGATCTACCAGAAGCATATTAATCAACATATTTATATGAATTATCCAATACATAGTTCTTTTTAGCACAATACATTAAGTTACGCTTCTTTTAAGTTGAGAAGAGATCAAACATGTATAATGAGGCACGTCTAAAGATTTGAACAACTTGGATGAAATCTTAAGTAATGTACAAAATTAGAAAAATCCTAAAGCAAGTCAATTGTAATAACCAAACTTATGAATTTAACTAACCCATTACATATATATAAGGAGGTTGCGGTTCAAATCAATTCTAGAAATCAAGGAAATAAAACATAAAATAATCCAATATTCAAAAATGAACAAGCATGTTTTAAATTTTAGTTTAGTCATGCAATTTCGACATATCTTGATAATCCGAGACATTTAATAAGTTGAATGTAAACCAACCAGCTGGTTCCTAATTGTTTCTTTTCACTCCTAAGAATTGAAACAGTTCAACTCAAGCATCAAAAACACATCAAACATAAGGAAACACAATCAATAACCAAAATTTGTCAAACGAACATCCAAGTTATAGCCCATACAACTCCAAATGAATCACTAATTCTACTTATCATATTTAAATAATCAAAGATTTGTCTAATAAAATAAGAAAATGAATAAACACAATAAGAAATTCCAACAATTGTACACTATTAAATCCACTACGTAATTTATTGAATTAGATGAAAATAATATCCCAAGCAATCAAAATAACATATCGAGACTAAAATTAAACAACCACGTATAAATTAAGCATGGGAAACTAGAAACATAGGGAATAGGGTTTTAGGAAATCTCATTCAATTTTTCTTCCTTCATAGACCTTGAACCAACCCTAAAGGTCTATAATTTCTTCCAATCACGAATCAACTCAAAAGGATGACGAAAGCTTTCAGATCTCACAACCTTGCGTGACTACTTGCTGCACTATCTCTTTTATAGGCTCATGAAAAATCTCCAAGAGTTGCATGTTACTGGATTATGATAGGCTTCCAATCTCTTCCATTTTGAAGAGATTTGGAAGAGATAATTTCAGGTGGGTGCGACTCCTCCTCCTACCTGACGCAATTTGTTCTGTTGCTGGTAATTTTCTCCTCTGGCTATTGTGTTTTCTACTTTGGTTGCTAGCGTATTGCATTTTGCTCCTCTTATTTCTACGTTTTGGATACTTCTTTCTGCTGCATTTTTTTCTTCTTTTGGTTGTATCATTTTTCTTCTGCGTTTTACTTCTTTTCCTTTACTATTATGCTGCATTTTGGCTTCTAGATTCTTGTTTCATCTGTTATTATGTCATTTTGTTTTTGCTTCTGCATTTTGGCTACTGGTGCTTTCCTTTTTTCCTCTTAGTGATGGGTTGCTTTGTTTTTAGATTAATTTTCTGTTGGGCTAGTTGCTTATAGATTCCTTTGTTTAAGTCCACCAATCATACAAAAACATACTTAATACAATTTAAACCCTTTTTAATAATAAAATATAAAATTAAATAACTTAATTAATTAACAAGAAATTGCAATAATATAAACTAAATACACTATGTAAATAATATAGAATAGGGGTGTAAAATATACTATAATTTCTACTTATCATGAATTTTGATTTACTTAGTATGCAAAAGGAAGATATTTATAATAGAATTACTTTTCTAAGCTATATTTTGAGTATTTATTGATATAATCAAATTGAATGAAATTGCATACTATTTATACACATAAACCCATCTTTTTTGTGAGTTTTTGAGCCTAAGAGCGAAATTTTTAAAAATTTTAAGCACTTTTTATTCATTCACCTATGCTATTGTGGATGGTAAAATGATTCTAGAACTTACTTTTTTATACATATTAAGACCATATTTGTTAAATTAAAATCATTAAAGTGATAAAGGCATTTAGATTCAACAATTTGTGTCAACATATTTCTTCGGTTATTAACTTAGCTTAAAATTATCCTTTAGGAATAACCAAGTTGACTCTTAGCCTTTTCCATTGATTAAAACCACATATTAACCTTTTTCTTATTTTTCTTTGAAGCTTTTTAATTTTTTTAAACCTTGAAGTTTATTTACATTACTTGTTTATTTTTGAAACTTGAAAATATTGAGAGGTCCATTATTTCTTTAATTTTTGTATTGAATGCTTGAATTGGTTTTATTGATCTATTGTAAAAACAAGACCATAAAAAAGGAAAACAAAATAAGGTACCAATAGAGTTGCAATAAAAGGGCCTATGTATATTTGTAACCAATTTTCATTTAATTTCTTTTAGTAAAGTTCCTTCAATGTAACCCTTTTTATTATCCCCATCATACTATAGCTAAGCCCCATTACAGGCCTATGGTAAGAGTTTTACTATGCATTGTTTGAGAGTTTTGATACTTTTCACTCTAAACACTTGAGTGCATAGAATGAAATCTTGGTGAGGGTATAACAGTTTATGCTTCTAATTTCAATGCAATTATTGGGATCATTACCATTAATGTTGCTTAGGAAGTTAATTTCGAGATAATTTGAATCTAATTGTATGTTAATTCGATTCAATGGGATATGATGATTTATAGTATAACTGG
The DNA here is from genome assembly GCA_027568895.1 of Erythroxylum shatona. Classification (NCBI taxonomy): domain Eukaryota; kingdom Viridiplantae; phylum Streptophyta; class Magnoliopsida; order Malpighiales; family Erythroxylaceae; genus Erythroxylum; species Erythroxylum shatona. The sequence goes on from JAOSBK010000008.1 coordinate 18,547,881, forward strand.
ATAGATCAAGATTAACAAAATATAGATATTGTAAGATTTATAATTTTGATTATGGTTTGCTTAAGGACAAGAAAAAGCTTAAACGTGGGGATGTTTGATAAATGCATATTTAACTATATTTATACCAAATATTTAATGTATTTTTTCTTGATATTCTATACTTTTATTGTATATTTGGTACTTAATTTGCTCTATAGTGTGTTTATAGGTTATAATTTCCTTCACAAACTTAAAGAAGAATAATTCAGATGAAAACAAGACATAAAACAAGATTTGAAACAAAGAAGGGATACACGATTGTGCATCAACCCTTGTACTTCTCTCATCAAGAAGAGTGTGAAATTAATGATCAACAAATCATGATCAAGTGCATACTTAAGAAAGAAAGGGGTATCTAGTAGATGAATTTTTTATATAAAACTTCCTTCTATACATGTTGGACACTTTTACACCTAAACATCAATTATAATCTGAGGACACAACCACTAGACATCATAATATAAGTTGAAATTTATGAGCAACTTTACTAAATACATTTCACTTACACAAATATCGCAAGGATTATGTAACATATAGACACAAACACACACATAACACATAAACACACACACACACACACACACACACACACACATTTGAAAACACACACACACACACACAACCTTAAGTAATTGAGATATCAATGGATTAAATTAAACAAATACTACTTGTTAATTAACAATTGTAACAATTTTGATTAAAAACTAATACTATTTAGCTATTAAATTATTCAAATTGTAATAAACATTTCATAATAATGACTAACAATGTTTAACTATTATATATATATTTAATAAAACATATAGGAAATTAATTATGTTAATGCTTCAGATGAATTGTTAAAGTTCATATCACTTATTAGTGATGTGTTCTTAATTGTTTATACATTTACTCCATAACACTTAGTGATTCAAGCTATGAAATGATTAAATACTCATTATGGTTCATATTTGGTTTTAGGTACAATTTGGAAGTTCAAGAGCTAAAATGAGTTAAAGGCACATTCTTTGAGCAATCCTCTTGATTTTCAAACTCAGTTGTCTTTGTGGAATAAGAAGGAGATGGATTAGAGCAACAATGGGACAAGAAAATGTAATAAAATGAATAATGGGATGTACGGTGGTGTATAACTTTGATGCTAGCATTTTTCTTAGGATGCACTGTCGTGCATAACCTCGATGGTGGCATTTTTCTTAGGATGCACAATTTGATGCACGACCATACATCCAACTGTTCATTTCCCAGAAACCTAGTTTTCATATAAATAGACATGTGAGGGGATAAAAAGGGTATGAATCATTTTTGGAAGACGAAAGGAGGGAGAACACATTCTTTTTCGAGATCTATGGAGGGCTAGTCTTTTTCCTTCTAGATCGAAATTGAAATCAAAGTTAAGGATCACATCTGAACATCTCTTCATTGTGAATTGTTGACTCTCTCTCTCTCTTTTGTGATTGTTTATGCTATTCTTTTCTTATTATTTTGGACATTCATGTATGTATAATCAATATTCTTATTCTTAATAAATTGTTTAACTATGAACCTATTTTCAGAATATGGAATAAAATACGTAATAGTTGTATTTTCAATTCATTTATGGTAAACTAATGGTGATGAATCATTAGGAATAACTTAAAATAGGTTTAAAAACCTGAGCTTGTGTGGTTATTTCCTAGATTAATTTGTTTTCCTAGTTTATCATGCATTTGTCTTATTTAATCTAGAGAGCTTATTTTAGGTTATTTGATAGCTAGGTTTAGTCAAAGAGCTTATTTTGATTAAAAAAGACCTAAGGAAAAATCGGGTTTAACAGAGCTTATTGTTAAACTACAATTAATAGTTTCAAAGAGAGGTATAAGAACAATAAGACGATGATGTATGTTTAATTTTTTGTAGGCTAAGATTAAACCAAGAATCGAACTCTAAACTCATTCATCAATTTTCTCCCTTTTATACTATTTAATTTGATTTGCTTTTGTTAGTTCAATTTTACTTTATTTTGTTTATTGAACTAAACCAACCCCCCTTATATCCTAAATGCTGAATCTTTTCATTACAAATGCTACACATACACTGCCTGTGGATACAATCCTTACTCATCACTACTATAAATCTTAATGTGTAGAGTTAGGTTTTATTTTATGCTACATTCGACATGCATCAAAAATTTTGACATCGTTACTGGGGAGTATGAGTGTTCATTTTTTGCTTTTGATTTCAATTGGTGTTTTGTATATATTTGTTTATATTTAATTTTTTGTTATTTTTTGATCTTTTCATATTTGTTAATGTTTATGTATGGTAGTTACAAGATCTTCTCATCAAGACCCTATGCAATTTGATCCTAAGATCGAAAGGACACTACAAAAGTTACGTAGCGAAACTGAAACATCTTTGAGAATACAGCAAGGAATTGAACTTGAGGAAGGCATAGCCAATCCAAGAACTTTAAGAAAGTTAGCTGCGCAAGATTTGCCTCAGAGGCCTTTATGCATCACTTTTCCAAATTTTGTTGAAAATGTTGCTTTTGATGTTAAATATGGCCTAATCCATCTTTTTTCTAACTTTCATGGATTTGCAGGTGAGGATGGTCATAAGCATCTTAAAGAGCTCGATGTGGTATGTCTTAGTATGAAACCTCCAAGGTTGACAAAAAAGTAGATTATGTTGAGAACCTTTCCATTTTCATTGATGGATGCAGCAAAAGACTGGCTTTTTTATCTACCCACTTTAAGCATTAACACATGGACCAAAATAAAGAGGCTTTTTTCGAAAAATACTTTCCAGCTTAGAAAACAAGTAACATAAGAAAGAAAATATGCAATATAAAGCAACACAATGGAGAGTCCCTTACGAGTATTAGGAATGCTTCAAGAAGTTGTGTGCCAACTTTCCTCACTACAACATTTCAGAGCAACTCCCCATCCAATACTTCTATGAGGAATTGTTACCTATGGAAAGGAGTTTGTTCGACACAGCAAGTGGTGGAAACTATATGAGAAGACTCCTATGGAGGCTAGGATTCTATTTGAGCGTATATCTATAAACACCTAACAATTTGGAATCATAATAATGTTCATCACATAAACTATGTAAGTACTTCATCCATTGAACATCGTTTAGATGAGCTAACATCTTAGAAAACTTACAGTCAGATAGCACAAGTAAAGGCATACGGTATATGTGCAAATACAAGTTATCCAATTGATAGGTAATCAACATTACAAAAGGGAAGTATGCTATACGTAAATACTGCGGGAGGGAATTTTCCTAACTAGTACAACTGATATTCCCAGATATATAAACCAATTTTTAGAGATCATCTCAACCTGAGTTATGGGGGAAATAGGGAGCATACTTCTCAAATAGGTTGTAAGGAGCACAGCCATTCCAATTAAAGCCACAAGCCTCATTTACCTTAGGTACATCGTTGGAAAACATAGTTAAGTCTCTTATAACTAATAACTTACAATTCTAGTAGGATGTGCAACAGTTTTAGTAGGAGACTAGATCTAACATTCAATAGATGAGGTCTAGCATTCAAAACCTAATGAACAAACTGAGTAGTAGTTATCAACCATTTTAAAGCCCTATCAACCATTTTGAAGCCCAAAGAGGAGGAAAACTATCATCACAACCTGAGAAAAATATGAAGAATGTTAATGCAATCACCTTAAGGAGTGGTAGGAAGCTTAAGGATCCTAAAAGGATTACATAAAGAATAGCTAGTGAAGCTAGTGAAGAAGAAATTAAAAAGAATCTTAAAGAAGAAAGGGATGTCTTCTGGCTCAAAATTAAATACTAAATTCCCAATTGTTGTAAAAACTAATCCTCTACCTTTCCCTAGCAGGTTTGCAAAGTCAAATAAGGGATGTTAAGGATAAGGAGATCTGGGAGACCTTTCGAAAGGTTGAGGTGAATATCCCATTGTTAGATGCCATTAATCCATTGCCAGAATAAGGAATACAATACGTAATAATTGTATTTTCACTTCATTTGTCGTAAACTAATGGCGATGAATCATTAGGAATAGTTTATGTGGTTGATTGATCTATTTTCCTAATTTTTAATGTGACTATCCTATTAATTTTGGGAGCTTACTCTAGATTGTTTGATAGCTAGTGCTAGACTCCGCCTCCAGAGTCCAGCATTCAGAGACAATTGACAGTCAAATCACCTTGCAATTTTTTTTTACAATTAAAGCGTATGCGAAAAATCGATAATCAAATCAGCCCGATTTACTTAAAACAATTTCAGTCACAAAGATGCAAACATTATTGATCACAACAAAGTTTCAGTAATCACTTAGGCCCATTACAAAACACAATGCTCATAATATCTTTACATTTCAAAAACCACCCATTTGCCTTAAGGCAAATATAAAAATACAAAATAACTACACATGATACAATTGAATGCTTATGCTTAAAATGATTTCCACAAATACAAAAAGTTCCTAAACTAACTTAATTATAAAAGCCTTTAACTATTTTGGAGTTCCAATGCCTTGCAAGGATCGCTAATCTTCTCTTTCTATTCCTGAGGAGGGAAGCATGGGGTGAGCTACACAGCTCAGTGGCTAATATATTCATAGCCATTGACAATTGACCAACGTCATGCATATGTATATATATATGTCTAGCAATTCTAGCATTCATACTTTATTCAAGCAATTTAGACATTCGTCAAATTTAGCTCAAATCACATAATCGCTCATAACACATAACAAGTAATATGCTTCATACTTGACAATTTAAAATGTAATGCACCACAAACGACTCGAGGGTTTCATGAAACAGAATGAGGAAACTGAAGTTTACCCCATGAACAGAATGAGTCCATTTTTCGGAGCTCATATGCCACAAGCGGGTAGCTGGGAGAAGGCTTTTGTCAACGTGCACATGATGAACAGAAAGGTTCTACTTTCTCCTAAACAGAAGCACATAATCATGCTCAGAATCATTTTACCAAAATGTTCTTATACTTACATACTTTTCATGCTCTTTCTTCTTTCCATTCAAATCAAAATGCCATGATACGATTCAAGGGCATAACATTGATCAAAATCACAATTTAATTTTATAAAAGATATCATGTATTTTCAATAAGTCAAATTTAAACAATCTAACACATATATCTACATATAGGCAAGAATTTGCCCAATCACACAACTATAAATATATTACCCACACTAATTTCCTTGCTTATAGCCTTGTTCAAACATGCCGCTTCTCTTGTTCCTCTTACCTCTTTGATTCCTTTATACAATTAAAAAATCCCACTCAATAGGGTTTTCAATTGAAAATTCCTCAAAGCACAATCACTAAAATTAGTTCTAGAATACTTAAAACCAAGCCTTTTCTAAACTCCATGAACTAAAATCCTTCCAAAAATCTAAAAGATTTAAAATTATCTTACCTTTATTCTTCACCAAATGAAGGGATCCTTAGCTCAAAGGGAAGGTCTTCTCTTCCTCTACTTGTTTCCTTACTTGATTAACTTCAAAATCTCTCTTGAAGGTTAACACCATTGAAACCCTAACTCAACTCTCTTCTTTTCTCTCCAATAATCAAACTCTCTTTTTCTTTCTTTCTCATTTCGTTATTCTCTTCTGCTTTCCTTCCATTCACGTTTTTCTTCTTCATTTATAAGCAAGACAATACTTCTTCTTCCAATTATGCCCTTAATGATTGCGAATTGTCCCATTTGCCCTTCCAATTATGCCTTATGTCTTTTATAATTAAGTGTCTTGCCAATAGTACCCTTGAACATTCTAACTTAACACTTTCTTCCCAAAGATGTCCCCCATTTTCTTAAGTTTCTAATGACATCAAAATCATTCAATTCGGATCAGTGATTTGAAAGATACACTTCAGACATTTTTGGACTGCTCTTGTCCAAATCAGTATACTAGGCACAACTTCTATCCAAAATTTAAACATCATAGTGACTGAATTAGATTCCAATTTCTTCATACCATTTGTATCTCCATGTCTTTATTTTACCACAAATCAGAAATCATCTCATTTGGAGCTCTACCGGTCCAAAAATCATCAAAATACTGAGGTTTGTTCAGTGGAATAACACCAGTTCATAGTATTTAAAAACACACACACTGTACCCGTCCCACGTTTTTCACTCAATATCTTACACTTCATTTCAGATGGCTACTATTTTTGGTGGATATGTAAAAAAATGTCTTAAGAGTCCAATGGTTCAAGAATGAAGTCATTTGAGTGTCTAGAGAAGAAGTTATGGCTAAAGGAACCCAATCTGGTTTTTATCCTCAATCATATTGAACCTATCATGGGACAATTGGTATAACTTTCTTTAGAGATATTGGATTTAGGTTATCTTTATATGGTTAGAAAGAGAACTTCAAGAGATATAATTTTCATGAAGACCTAGAAGACAAATTCTATCTTCTGAAGGATAAAAAATGGAACAGAATATATAAGATGAATAGTAACCCAGAAGAAGTTTATGAATAGTAACACAGAAGATGTTTAAAATTGTCATAACTTTCTCTACAGAAATCAGTTTTAGGTGTTATTTAGATGTTTTGAAAGAGAACTTCAAGAGATACAACTTTCATGGAGATCTCAAAGACAAATTCTATCTTCGGAAGGATCAAAAATGAAATAGAAGATGTAATATGAACAGTAACCCAGAAGAAGTTTATGAACAGTAATATAGAAGAAGCTTGCAATTGTCATAACTTCCTATACAGATATCTGATTTAGGCGTTCTTTGGATGGTTTGAAAAAGAATTTCAATATATACAACTTTTATAAAGACTTAAAAGAGAAATTCCATCTTAGGAAGGATCAAAAAAGGTACAAAAGATGTAAGGTGAAGAGTAAACCAGAAGAAGTCTATGAACAGTAACACAGAAGATGTTTTACAATTGGCATAACTTTTTCTAAAGAAAACAGATTTAGGTTTTCTTTGGATGGCTTGAAAGAGGAATTCAAGAGATACAACTTTCATGAGATCTCAAAGACATATTCTATCTTCTAAAGGGTATAAAATGGAACAGAAGATAGGTACAAAGCAAACTAATGAAAATGACAGAAGAAGTGGGAAAATTGCTATAACTTTCCCTAAAGTTATTAGATTAAGGTTTTATTTATATGGTTAGAAATAGGAATTCAAGAGATACAACTTTTATGAAGACCTCAAAGACAAATTCCATTGTTTAAAGGATAAAAAATGGAGAAGAAGGTATAAGATGAATAGTAACCCATAAGAAGTTTATGAACAGTAACATAGAAGAAGCTTGTAATTATCATAAATTCCTTTAAAGTTATCTGATTTAGGTGTTATTTAGATTATTTAAAAGAGGACTTCAATAGATACAACTTTCATGAAGACTCAAAGACAAATTCCATCTTCTGAAGGATAAAAAATGGAACAGAAAATGTAAGGTGAACAGTAACCCAGAAGAAGTTTATGAACAATAACAAATAAGAAGATTGCAATTATCATAACGTCCTCAACAGATATTGGATTTAGGTGTTATTTGGATGGTTTCAAAGAGTACTTCAAGAGCTACAACTTTTATGAATACCTCAAAGATAAATTCTATCTTCTGAAGGATCAAAAATGGAACAGGACATGTAAGTTGAACAGTAACTTAGAAGAAGTTTATAAACAATAATACATAAGAAGTTTTAGGGATAACTTTCGACTCCAATTTTCAAAATTCTCATACTATATACCGTTGGAAAGATAACAGAAAGATAGACAACTATCAAGAAGGAATAGTTGTCAAAATCTATTTATATCAATCCCAAATGTTCCTTAAAGTCCGAAGATGAATTTTATATTCATCCACCAATGTACTACAACCAGTTCTCTACTTCATGACAAATTTTGAGGTTCTTAAAGACAAAATCTAAATTCAATGTCTCATAAGAACTATATCCATGTGTTTCTAGTTTAATCCAAATCAAGAAACATCTCGTTTAGATAACTAGAGAAAAAGTTGTGGCTAAAAGACTGAAGCATACTCCATAAATATTTTCCATATCAACCATCCATTTTGTTTCACAATCTTTCCTTAACACAAATCATCATAAAATCACCTTTTCTACTTCCTCCTCTAGTTTATACCAAGGTGGTGGTCTATGAGGTAGTGGTTGCTACTGGCATACACCTGTGCACCTCCCCTGAGGTTCCTCACGTCTCCCTTATCTGATCTCATCCATCTACCCCTAATCTCAGTTAAAGCTAGATTGAACCTCTCAAATTGTTGTTGCATGGCTCTCAAAGTGAAAGCGATAGTTGCATCTCCCCTTTGGTTGTCGTCATTACTACCTCCTTGTGACATTGTAGATAAAATGATATACCTGCAAAACAAAGTTAGTAATAAACAACCTCACACACTCCCTCACATGTTTCCCTCAAGATGATGTCACTTTCCTCGTGTTTAAGTCACGACAATGACTCTCTCAAATAAGCTCACACACTCTTGTCTTTTACCACTTAATTGATGTCTTTAAAGTTACTTTTCGAAAATCTATTCAGCAAAACTAAGCAAACAACAAGCAACACAAATTAATTGGAAAGAACAAGTAAATCCTAACAAGAAACTAAATAAGAACAATTCTAGAAGCAAAGTAATGCACAGACAAAAATAAAATAGTATGCTAATAAACAGATGGAAAAGAAGTGTATGCAATGATTTTTATTTATAATCGAACAATATGAATGCAAGATTGTCCAATTTAATGTAATGGAAGCAAAGAAAGGCACAAACAAGAAAGTAAACTAAGAATTAAAAAAACACACTCAATATATTGTAAAACTCAACAAAACCCGAGAGCTCAAAGAATAAATTTCTAATGTGTCTAAGGTTTAAAATAGGCAACTCAAAATTTTTTTCAATGGTTTTTTGGCTACTGTTCACTCTTTTTTGGTATTGTTTAGTTTTTTGGGTACTATTCACCGTTTTTCTACTGTTCACTCTTTTTTCAGTATTGTTCAGTTTTTTGGTGCTATTCATAGGTACTATTCACAGGTACTTTTAAAGAAACAAATAAAAAAATACAATAAAGATACGTATGAGTTCAATAGAATTAAGCCAAATCTCTGATACCAAGATGATAAGGAAACCCTAAGAAAATAAGGTTCTTGAAACCTCCTAATCCTATTAAATCAAAACCCTAATTCTTTTTATTCTAAGAACATATTAGATCAAATCCCAAATCATAAGTTTGAGACCCAATCCCAAAAAAAATCATAAATCAATTTACATTGCAAGTACTTACTTATTGATGCAAATAAATTTCTTGAAGCAACCATGAAGACATTCATGCCTCACTTGAAGAACTCAATTCTAAAATTTTATTAATTATCCAATCTAGGGTTACAAGGATATAATAAGGTATAAATACCTTGACCAAGTCCTAACCCTAATAGGAATGGGTTTGCAAGCCCATTTAATTAAAACTAGGCTAATCTTAACAAATCTAGGAGCATCTAGCCCATTGAACATAATCTGGTCTAAGTCCTTTTAGGAATGGGCTAAACACATAAAACAAATAAGTCTCAAAACAACCCAAACAAACAAAGCATATACTAACTAAAAGAACAACCCATAAACAAGTTCTTGGGCCTAAAATAAGAGATAATAAATAATAAACACAAATTATCAAAAATGGGCATAAATGGCTAAGTGCTAACCTCTTCCAATGCCTCCTCTAATAAAGTCACAAGCTTGGGCATGCATTAGTGTTCCTGTCTGGATGTTTCTGCCTCCTCATGTACTTGACTTGTGATTTGTGCTTGAACAAAAGCTTGCATTGCTTGTTTAAGCCTTAAAGCTTATTGCATTATAATTAGACCACTTGGCATGTGTAGCTTATCAGGTTGATGTGTAAGGCATGGAACTCCATTGCGAAGGCTGGTTGTATCAATATTATTCATGCCTCTTTTTTAATTTCTCCTTTTATATCCTCAAGTTCTCATATTCCATGTTGTGACACTCATCCAACTCATTATTTTGGATAGTGCATTTCTCGTCTACATGATCTAAATCATAATTAAAAAATTTTATAGCTCAAAATGCTTTATGCTCTAGCTCCACTAGTAAGAGATTGGATTTTTCACAAACTAACCTAAATTGTGTAGTGTCAATAAGTATTGAATAGACTACATTTTAACATGATTTTTAAAGTATTATTCTTGTATTTTGGGTACTTAAGGTATTTGGAAATTAAAATGACTTATATTTTGTCCTAAGTCTAGTTTTATCCCCTCAAAAGAAAAGGTATGAATTTGGAGAAGAATGAAGTCAATTTAAAGCAAACTTGACAAACTTAAAGTGAAGGACTTAGAACATGGCAATAACATAGGAACATCTCACTCTTTAAGTTCAAAGTTTCCTTATTCTATTTCTAAATTAGAATTTTATCGAAGTGACATAGCACCAACACACCTTCGTATTCAAGTTATGTTTGAGATAAAAGCATTTTGTTTCTTTAAATACCCATGACATCCTACCATTTCCAGCCTATACTTGCCAAGAAAGTGGTGACATAAACCTAGTTCTTCTTTATGTGAGTAGTGATTTATTATAAAAAATTTTAAAAGAGGTAAGTAAAGCAACATAGGAGCTCAATACAGTCTTATGTTAGGGTCATGTTGGGTAATAAAATTAGGATTTTTTATATTTAAAAAGGAAGCAATTAAAAACCAAAAAAAAGTAAGGTTTTGGGGAGAATTTTGGAAATGAGAAAAGAATTAGGAGCTATAATGAAGTATCTGGAGATTAAGAGAGAGAAAACTTTAGGAAAATAAATAAAAAATCTATTAAAAATTAACAAGATCTTTAAAGATTCAAGAACTATGAAGATTTTTTTTTATCTTTTATTCTTTCTCATATTTAAGTGGTCTTGATTTTATCATGAATTAATTAGGATATAGATCTAAGTGGAATGAACCTTAGCACTTGAAATTTTGGACTGACACTTTGATTTAATGAAATTTCTATTTTTTAAATATTTCTTCATATCTTTATATTGTGTTAAATTAAAAGAATGAGAGTTAAAGATTCAATAATCAGATTCATACATTAAAACCAAGAGATGATTTATATTATTACATCACAATATGAATGATTAGGGGTTGTATAGGTTGATAAAGATAGAACTACACGATTCAACTAAAAGACTCATAAAGAAGTTCTTGCTAAAAGGCAACTCAATGTTCTATATGTTTTAGATTTAATTTAATTAGCTTTAATTGGATTATATTAACTTAGAATTCTATGTTTCAGTTTTTAATGCTTTTCTTTTAAGTTCAAATGGTTTTAAAACTTATGGATTGAAGTAGGAATTGATGTTGATTTACTTATCTCATGCTTAGACTTAATACCAATCAAGTTTTTCAATTTTATAGGTAAACATGGTAGGGAACACAACTTCATGTTTATCCTATGTTAACACACTTTGTTCCACACTTAAGAAGCTAAGAGTAACAAAATTAGATGTGGGATATGTAGGAAAATCCCGGTGTGTATATCACATGTACACGGTGCGGAAAACAAAAATTTTTGTTCCGGGACCTTCCCGAAAGCCAGGATCTATGTGTCTATATAACAAAGTCAAACCATAACGACCAAAGGAGACCGTCTCTAACGGTATCCACGCAGAGATCGGAGA
>JAOSBK010000008.1:18576635-18588821 GCA_027568895.1 Erythroxylum shatona
TTTAGGAATAATACAAAATGCAATTTGAATCTCATAATTATAATCACATTATAATTTCTAATTGCATAATAATTATTTCAGGGATTTTATCTTTATGATTAGTAATTAAATAATTAAAAATACATAAAGATAAAGAATGTCTTTTATTGAATAAAACAAATTTTATACAATTAAAAAAATATATTCAAAATTAGCTGCAAGGGCATAAACCAACATACATAGCTTTTTCTAATCTCTCAGCAAGAAGTTTGGAAATCACCTTATATATGGTATTGTAATAGGAAATGGAGCGAAAGTCACCCATCATACAAGGATTAGGCTTCTTCGGAACCAAGCAGAGAAAAGTGTGGTTGATTTCCTGAAGCAGCTTTGAGGATTCAAAGGACTCCAAAACAGCTCCAGTAAATAATGGCCCAGTGATATCTTAAGTCTTCTGGAAAAATAAAGCAGTAAACCCATATGGGCCAGGAGATTTAGATGGATGAAGACTGAAGAGAACTCGCTTAACATCATCACTTGTGAAAGGTAAAATCAAGGAGGCGTTGAGATCTTGATCGATGTCACCGTGAAGGAGCTGTAAAGCATTGGAACTAGGCAAGGTTGCGTGATTTGTCCCCATGAGATCAAGGTAGTAACTTGTAGCCACCTGAAGCAAACTAGATAATTCAAAATGTTCCTGTCCACTGTTGTCCAACAGCTTAGTAATCTTATTGGTATTACAGCGAGCTAAGAGTGAGGAATGAAAAAATTTCGTATTAGAGTCCCCTTCATTGTACCAAGTAAGTCTTGCCTTCTGTTTTAGGATAGATGTATGGAATTGAAGAGGTAATTCAGAAGACATTGAATTTTAGCTTGTCTTATACTTGCATTTTTGGGAAATGTCATAAGAGGATTGTTGTGCAGCGATGAGTTTTCCTTTGAGAGATTGTATGTTAACATGTCGGTCCCAAGTAAGACATTTAATAGCCTGTTTAACATGTCTGTGTTTCTGCATCAATTAGTAAGACTTACAGACGAGAACATAAGGAGATTTTGGTGTAAACTTGAAAGGAACAAAAGTAAAAACAAGGACTAATCTTTTATAGCTTGATAGAGAGATTAGAAGTACAATATTGATATATTTTGGTTTATTGATATATCATATTTTTATATATTATTACTTGTATTCAAAAGTATAATAATAACATTCGATATGTAATATTAATTTATTTTTGTTAATAATTAGAATTCAATTATAACATTATTCATTTATCTAATTTATTATTAATTAATAATATAATTATTAGTTTAAAGTAATAATAAATAAGGAGATCAATTTTTTTATTTGTAACTCATAATTTTACTATTAATTAACGGAATTTTGTAAAAAATTATTATTATTTTATTATATTCACATACTTATATTATCAATCATTTTAATGTATTTATTCATTAATTTATTTTTATATGAAAATATACTAACTTTGTAAATTAAATTTCTATTAATTATTTGATAATACTAATAAATAATATAATCATTTTTCTCATATTTCATTTATAACTTGTATCATAAATTAATAATGATTTATTACTGATAAGAAAATTATAAAAGTAAAAGGAATTTTAGTAACTGATTTACTTAAATATCCTTAGTTTAATAATAATCAATAAATATTATTTTATTATATTTTACTAATAATCATAATATTTGTTATTGTATATGATTTTTTTTACTATATCAATTCGTAAATATTAGGTAAATTATCTGTTCTCATTAATTTGTTGGACTTAGTTTAATTGGTGCAGTTAATGATTAAATTTTTTTATAAAATTATAAATTATCTATAAAGATAAGAAATTAACCATTGTTGAAATTTTTTGGATGAAGGTAGCCGTAAAGAGCTTTCGAAAAGGTTAATTGCCCTTCCTTTTCCCTGACTTTTCAGGTTGAGTTTTTTAAAATAAAAAAAGTTACCTTTACCTTATTTTCACCAATCATTTGGTGGGTTTATTTGAGAATTGGATCACTTCATGTTAACTAAATTCTGATATTTAATTCTAATTGGTTACTTGACATTTGAAATTATTTTTCTTTAGAGACAAGTCAGGTTGCAGTATTAGGGGAACACCAGTCCAACCCTTTTCCTAGATTTTATGAGACAAAATATAAGAGGAAGCCCAAACCATTAAGAGCACCGAGGTCCTGACATAAACTTTCAACTTCACTCTTTCGATTGTCACATGCGATCAGTGCAAAAGCCTCCTATTATTAAGAGAGCAGATAATCTAATTAACCAATTTTTACTTGTTTCGTTAAATTTTATCCACATTTATATAAAGTTCACATAAATGTGTTTAAAAATGAACAGCACAGGATTGGAACATCTTCAACGGCACAGAGAATCTGATGCCCCATTATCAGACGGTTCTGGACTTATTTCCAACAAAGAATATATCAGACGGTTTTGGGCACATTTCCAACAAAGATTATATAAACAATAGTAAAAGCCACCCCACAGGACGACCTAATAATCATGTGCATCAACCACACAATTGTTTCAACATTTGACCTCAGTAAAAATATGAGAAGTTTCATCTTTTCCAGGTCAGCCTACATCATTTCAGCTCAAACTCAGTAAAGATTTCACACTACAAGATACGGTTGAAAGTGCAAGTCAAATAACATCCAGATCTCAGCTATTGATACAATCCAAACTAATAACTTCCAAAATCTCCTTATAAAGCACCAATGATGTAACCTCCTCTGAAACAACTTCTAGCAGGATAAAATAAAACCAGAAATACAACTCACATTTGGCCAGAAGAAAACCAAAGCTCGTAAGAGAGCTCAAGCTCATTAGAGTTGGCATATTCTAACTTGAACTTTTCCTACCAAATATTATTGCAACCCTTTCAGCTTCTGATTTTAGCTTTGGCCAGAGTCAGGAGATCCATCCTCATATGACACTAGACCCTTCTTTCCACCGAGGCTTCCAGATGATGACCTTGACCTTTGTCTCTCTTTGCTCACTCGTTTGGGAGACTGCGAGTCCAATGATGACCTTGACTCAGATGGGCTCTGGCTCCTAGATGGTGATCTACGCCTCTCAACTCGTGGAGAACCTCGAGACCTCGACACATCGACTGGGCTACGGCTGCGAACTGGGCTACGGCTGCGGTCATAGTGGCGGCCACGATAACGTGGGCTACGTGATACTGATAGACTTCTAGTTCTACTTCTCCTGCCTCTATATCTGTTAGATTCAATCATGGTAAAGTTAACACCTTAACTACCAAAACTGTCAGTAAACATATGTCTGGAGACAATTTTGGACATGACAAAAGAGAAGAATCATCTGTAGAGCATGACATTTCTAAACAAATTATTAAAATCAAGGTTTTGAATTGCTTATAGCAGATTACAATGTGATGCGAACAATTCTGAGCAATATATGCACAATTGTGACGATTCCAGGCTATCATCTGTAAATCATTACATTTCTAAAGAGAACATAATGTTCAAATCAACGTTTTAAATTGGTTATAGCGGGTCAATTGTTGGTAATATATGCACAATTGTGGCCATCCCCAGCCATAACCACATATTGTAGTAATGGATTGGAAAGCAACTGCACTATTGTAAATGCAGTTTTTTTTTGAGAAATAAAAAAATAGCTGCAATTGAAGTTGCAAACAATTTAAAATCCTAGTTCAGATTATCTTAAGGGCAACAAAGGTAATAAATCTCAACTGACCTTGGGGGAGTTCTTCTTGGAGGGTTTCTGTAACGCCTAGGTGAATATCTTCTATAACTGGAGTATCTGAAATAATAAGCAAGAAATGAAAAGGCACCATGAACTCAAATCTGCCATTCTCCAATAACCGTAAGACATCAAGACAGTAAAATGCCAATCAATAATATCTTACCTGTCACTTCTACTACCATAACGGTATGATCTCACAGGAGAACGTTCTGGAGAGGGAGTTCGGTATCGTCGAGCATAAGAGTATCGTTGGCTAAAACCTCTCCCTCTTCTGATACGTTTTGGAGATCCATCAGGTGAAATACTTCTTGATAAACTTCTAGCTGATGATCGAGACCTTGCCCTACGAACAATGCTAGGGCTCCTGGAATAACTTCGACGATTGCTCCTGCTTGGTGCCCTGATAGGACTTCTGCTGGTGCTTCTCCTTGGTGGAGCCCTACCTGAGCTTCTGCTAATGCTTCTCCGATATGATCTAACTGGGCTTATCGGACTTCTGCTAATTGATCTGCGCAATGTTCTAAGTGGGCTCCTGCTAACACTTCTCCGAGGTGGGGATCTCAATGGGCTCCTACTAATGCTTCTTCGTGAACGGGATCTGACAGGGCTCTTGCTAATACTTCTCCGAGAACGAGATCTCACAGGGCTCCTGCTAATACTTCTTCGTAAATGTGATCTGACAGGACTCCTGCCTGGGCTTCCAGCCTTTTTGCTCCTTACTGGACTTTGGCCAACAATTCTTACAGGACTTGGGCTGCTCACACTTCTACTGACAGTCCTCCTAGGTGAAATATAAGGGAGGCTTCCACTGGCACTGCTTCTGCTGCTCATACTCCTCTTTGGACTAACACTTGGGCTCTTCGTCGGACTCCTCCGAGGACTAATACTCATACTCTTACTCATGGCCCTCTTGGGGCTCATGCTTCTCCTCCTGCTGATTAACTTTCAATAACATACAGGCTCTGGGAGAATTGGTAAGCATAAAGAATAACTGAGTTGTTAGAAGAATGGAAAGTAGACCTAGATTTCTCTGGGTGATCATCTACAATATCCGGTTGTCTATCTTGACTCCCATCAGATCTGGTATTTGCATTGCTGCCATTGCCAGATCGTCTTCCATTCTCCTTGGGCAACCCACCATCTTTTCCAATCATATCTTGTTCATCCCTCTTCCTAGAGGGAAGTGAAGCAGCATCTTCCACCAAAAGCATGGGAGATTCAGTGAGAACTGCATTACATCATAAAGGAGTTCAAAAATATTAAACATGATTGTGAGGAGTATATTTCAATCTTCATATACCATGTGAATTCAAAATAGAAAAGTAAAGATAGTGTAATCTTAATTGTGCAAGGTGACATAACAAGAATTTCCTGGCCAACCAGAATTAGCAACGATCTACAATTTCTAAAGAATCAGTTTCTTTCAATGATATCTTCTATCAACATTAGGTCACGCACCACTTTAAACTAAACCACAACATCCCACCTTAGAATTCAAGCAGAAAGAAGGAAGCAAACAAGAAGACATAATAAGAGTATCAACATGAAATATCCACAATAAAACCTAAGATGTCATCTATTACTCAAAAAGCAGAGAAATTGGATACATAACCTGACTAAGATACATCAACTGTTAATAGTACCTGTCCTTGAAAAAGGGTCTTTACGTTTCCTATCATTTGCTTGTACATCCAAACCATCAGTATCAGAGCTACTTTCGCTCCCGCTCTTGCTCTCAGTATCTGTCAGACTATCTGACCCCCTGGAAGTTCGGACAATTCAATATGAGCACCCTAACTAAAACTTGCATTTCATAATTATTAGCTGAACTTATTGCTACTTGGGGTTGAAATTCTTTTCACATACATTAAGCAGAATTTATGACTTGCACAATAAGAGAGCACAAGAACATTGAAATGTAAAAAAGCTTATTTCAACTAAGAGGATAAACAACAACACGATCAGAGACACGTAACAAAAGAAAATGCACCATTTGAATGGACCCCTTCCTCCAAAATTGAAGTGTTTAATCAGAACATACAATCAGCCAATTTTACTTTTTTTCCCTCAGATTTTACTTTTAAAGTTACAACCATTAGTATAGATGCACTTGTCCTGATAAACAGAATAAGGTGAACAAATTCAGACCAATATCAGCAAGTTGATAAAGAAAAAGATTTAATGTGAGAACATGAAGTAGTTTCCAACCTTCTTGATCTACGTTTGGACCTCTTCTCACGTCTTTTGCGCTTCTTTTCACGACGCTTGTCCCTTCTTTTATTACGCCTATGTTTGTCTTTTTTGGAAGATTTCTTCCTCTTCCTATGTCTCTCCTCACTTGAAGAACTAATTTCTGATGACGACATTGACGAGTCAGAATCAGTATTAGATTCAGAAGATTCTACATCAGAATCAAATGAACTCTCTGAATCAGATGAGTAATATCTTCTTCTCTTCCTCCTCCTATCTCTTGAGGATTTCTTGTACTTTCCCTTCTTGTGTGCTTCATGTCTGTTACCAGTAGGAGAAGTATCTTTTACCATTTTTAATTTACCTGAACTTTTCTTGTCTGCATAAAGAGGCAACAAAGACGATTATTGAAAGAACTTCACTGTCAGACTATTCAGATCCAAATACTTACAAAAGTACTGGATAAACATAGCGAGGAAAAAATAGAACAGGTGTTGAAATATTTAAATGAGAAAGCAAATCCATCTAACCATCATTGAATTCACCACAGTTGATTATTTTTACTGTTACATTTGGCATCCCTTCTTCATCACCCGCGTTTTCAATTTTCTTGAGTACCTCTTCGCCTTGCACAAGCTTCCCAAACACCACGTACTTTCTGATATACCAACATAAAAAGTTAATAATTACTAAGCAAATGCTACAAGACATTCTCTCCAACAAACTGCTAAAACAAACCTGTCAAGATGATGATTAGACGCAAAAGTAATAACAAATTGAGAACCCAAAGTTTCACGATCAGCAATTGACATGGACAAAAGACCAAATTCATCATGCTTCAACCTTGGGGACTCATCTGAAAAAACATCTCAGACGTGTTATTCCTTTTATAAGTTTAACTATATTATTCATACCATGTTTTGAAACTTGATGCGTTGCCATGCACATATGCTAAATGTCAGAACAAAATGCTTCAGAATGGCATCATTAACAACAGCAAAATAAAATTTCGGTTCTCACAGTCCAAACAGCTCAACAAGAAGCAAATATAAAACTTTAAAATGTCAAAAGGACAGTTATAAAGTAATGCTACATGACTCTTTAAGTATGAAGTAAAAAACATCCTCATAGCAACATTGCTAATACTGCCAACTTCAAGTTGCCCATTTTCCTTACTTCAAAAGGTAATCTGGATGTACTAGTCAATAGTACAGGTCAACAAGTATTTAAATGGGAAAAGAACATCACCAATAATTCATATTGTGGGACAACCAAGCTGATAAAGAAATCCACAAACTAACTGCTCCTACTAGACAATGAACCTAATATCAACATGCCACTTCCCTAACTCTTATGATTGTGCAATCAACTGCCTAACTAGCTGCTCCTTTTACTCAGTAAAAAAAGGTTGATCAGCATTCTAACCAGGAAACTTTTCCCCATATATGCTCTCCCCACCAGAACCTGTACAGGACAGAAACGAAAAAGTAAACAACAGATTGTATTTCACACATCAATATAAAGAAGCTAAAGTAGGAATTATCATTAAAGTATATGATTTTCAGTAGCTTGTTATTAAAAGCAAGAAGCTTAACATTCATAACTTTAGATATCGGACTCATCAGATCAAGCATATAAGAACAACATAAAAGCATAGGACGTAGTCCTATCCTTGATACAATGATTTCAGTGTTCAACATCTATCACCTTGGTGACGGTCAACAAAAATAAAGGAATACCAACTATCATAACAAATTGATGCATAATAGTACAAATTAATTTAGTTTTCCTCATAAGGAAATTGTTTACATTTTGATTTGTCCTTATTAGTTTCAGGTTTAAATCTATTAGAGATTTGTAAGAATCCTTATTAAATAGAAATTTATTATTGTTTTTGGAGATGAAAAACCTATTCCATTAAAATTAGGGTTCAGAACTTTCTATATATATGTTATGTTTTCAGCAATAAAGGAATAAGCTTAATTAATTAACTTTTGAAGTGTGCGTGATTCATAGGCACTTAGGAGTTATTCCTGAACTCTGAAAATGAGTTTTAAAAACCTATTGGTGTGATTCCCAGTACTTGATATGAACTCTAGGAATGATTCCCTAGACAAATCCTTTATTCCAATTCCTTTTTATAATTTCCACCCTAAATTCAAAGTTCCAGCAGCCTAGGAGCTTTGTTAAATAGTAAGCATTCTTCTTTTCATCCTACATCAAAAACCATGCTCTATATTTCCACAAATATTAGGCACAGCACAGTATAGGGAATGAATAAAATTAGTGTCTACAAAAACTAAGGAGTCGCTTTGCACATGAAATTGATTGTAGAAGGAACACATACCATCTCGTTTGAAAAAATCACCACCCTGCAAGATAGCATAAGCAATTAGTCCACTAATAATTGAGACATCAGATGCTTGAAATCAGGTTACACATGCTAAAGCATAGTGAGGTGTGAGGATTAACGACTTAGTAAGTACAACCTTAAAACTACATCATAAGAAAAGCAGTCGTGATCATCAGCCCTGTATCCTACAGCATAAACAAGGGTAACCGACTAAAAGACCGACCACTTCTAAGTGACAACAAGAAAACTATGCTTGGAAAAAATCTCAGGGGTATAAATGCAAGAAAAAAAAATTGCAATTAGCACATTTACAAACCTGGGCCATGGAACCTTTAATAATGCGATGGAAGAAAGACCCCTTGTAGTGCAGTGGCTTTCCAGTTTTTGGACCAATTCCCTTCTCCCCTAAAGAATCACAAAATTGATTAAAAAAAGAAGCTGGATGATCATGAGTTGACTTCCTAAACACAATACATGAATATGCTTAATTCATGACGGTGAAAATCTTTCAAGAGGAAGACATAAGAAAAGCAGGATAGATTAAAATGCATTGCAAGTCAAGCAAGCAGACACATACCTGTACAAAGTGCACGAAAATTTTCGGCAGTCTTAGGAGCAATGTCAAAGAAAAGCTGCAGAATTATACATAAATGATGGTTGGAACAATTACGCACTACGTTCATATAACCCAAAATACCAATATGCATAGAAGAGAGAAGATACCTCAAAAACCATTCTTTCATAAGGATCACCATCGATGGAAACGTCCAAGAAAACTAGAGGATTCTTCTTCTTGGCCATATTTATTTCAAATACAGCTCAACACCGCATAACAAAAGACCTGGCAAGCAAATAATATTTTAGTAAGCAACCAAAAGCAAGTAGGATTTGTGCCATGAACAACAAGCATTTAACTTTAACAATAGTCAAATAACAGGACCCAGACAGTTTTTTTTTTAAACAACTGCTACAATACAACACAGTAGTTTCCCCACGAAGATTGTAAGTCAAAAAAAGCCCAAATGGAAACACGATAATTAGATCTATGAAACTGACATACGAATCCAGGCGACCCCAGGAAAAACACTTAAAAACCTCGCAAGATTGGCGGAAACCCTAAATCACAAAATCCAGTAAACCTCAAAATCTAGAAAATAAGATCAGCATAACCACCGAATAGGAGGATCTATTGATGCTAGAACATATACTGAATGAAATGAAAATTCGTGAAAGAACGAAAATCACAATAAGAACTAAAATTTTCATGACAAAAGAAGCAAATATAGAACGGAGCGCACACAAAATAAAAATATTAAGAAACAAGAAATGAAAGACGGTGAGAGAAAACCCTGCTAGGGTTCACCTGAGCTGAGAAACGCTGAGCCACAGAAATGCCAACTCTCAAACGTAAGGTACTACTGAAAACCTAGCAGGCATATAGTCCCTTGGTTCTTTCTGGTGATGTTGCCAAATTACCTGATTGCCCCTGTTTCTGTTCCATCTTTTTCCCAGATCAAATGACGGATGTGCCCACTACGTGTCTGTGGTTTGAGCCCAATCCACCGATGGCATCGAGCTCGGACGCTTTACAATTTGTTTTCAAGGCATAGATTCAAATCTTTTCCAGATTCATAAAATAATTAATTAAATATTCAAAATTTAAAAAATTGAATAATTTGATTTAAAATATTATCTCAATTAATATTTTATTGATATGATTAACAAAATAACGTAAATACTAATCTTCAAAAGAATTATGTGACATTTCCTTTTAACATAATGTTTGAACCACCAATGTATTTGTTATAAAGGCTCAAAAACTATGTTTATGAAGAGAAGGTATCATATAATCCTTCTAAATGTCAGTCTTTAGGTTACTCCATTAACAATATTAGCATAATATTAACAAAATTAATTTTTTAAAACAAGTTTTTAATTTTTAAATATTTCGACGTTAAATTAAAAACTTTTAAAAATTAGATACTATGATAAGAAATTTTAAAAAGGTTTGGCACTTTTTTCTATGGGCATGGCATATCGGAGGAGTACTATGTTAATAAACCTACTCATAAAAAGTGTTTTAGGTAATTCATTTTCGTGAATTTATGAATTCAAGTCAAACAACGGTGTGATATAAGGAGTTAATATTAAATTTTATATAGAGCAAATTCGATCGTTTGAAGGAAAATGAATGTATACTTCTATCACGAGTTCTTAAAGAGTTCAAGATTCGATAGAAGTAATTAATAATAAATTAGATGTAGAGCATATAGTCTTGAAAGAGTTCAAGATGATCAAATCTAAGTGTTAAATACTCTCTCTTTTTTTAATCCTCTCTTACGAGTTGAAAACTCCATGTTAGACAAAATTTGTATTAATTTTTTATTATGATAACTTTTTTTAAAGAGAATAATATTGTTTTCTTTTTGGAAAAGTACGAGTGTTTGAAGTGCTATGTTATTAGCAATATATTTTTAAAGCTAAAGAAAAATTTTACTAAGACAAAAGATAAGAACTATTAAAAATATATGTCATGCTATTAGGAATATAAGAGGATTTGAATTTATTTTATTCACATGAATTTAGCATGAGTACTCATTATATTTTGTCGTAAATTAATTTTTACAAAATGTTTGTATTCTAAAACTTTTAGAATCGAATGTAATTACTTATTTAATATTGATGTAAAAATTTCAAGTTTTATGTAGTATAAAATAAATGAATTCGTATGTAATTATCAGGAAATATAACGTACAAAAGTAATAATTAATTGATTAATATATTAACATCTATATAAACTACAATGTTGTGCTTATAAGTTTTATTATGATAATGTTGACAAATTCAATTTTAGATTTACTGGTCTAATGACAAGCATAAAAACTAGAAAGGTTATTAAACTTGCTTGTCTTTTATTATAAGTAAAATACTATAAAATATTCTTATTGTTCTAATTGCTTCTTAATTCAAGTTTTAATGTTTCACCCGTCACTCTAATTAATTAACATTATAAGGTAAATATGAAGTCATGTTTACCTTATTTTATGCAATTGAAAACTAGATATAATATTCCAATAATTTTATAATATAATCCTCATATTAGTGCTTTAAGTAATTTTATACTTTAGTTACATTTCAAAGATTTAATGGTAAAAATATAAAGTTTGTAATCAAGAAATTTTTTTTATTTCTTTGGTTTTTATGCGAATAGATTCTAAGATCAATATTTGTAGTTAGTTCAAACATTTTGATTAGAGTAATGTAAGCACTTTATTTTTTTAGTTTTGTATGTAAAGAAGAGAACCTTGATCATTAAAAAGATAATTTAAAACAAAAAGACAAAACTCTTCTAACTTAATAATTTTCAAATTTTTAAGGTAAAAAATTTATAGAAGTTATTAATGCCTAAGATAAATTTTAAATATAAAAGCCAAATTAGTTTAATATTAAAAATTACTAGAAATAGAAATTTGTATTTCTAATTTTTTAAGTTTTTCTTTTTAACCATAAAGGTTATTAGGATTATTAAGAGACTAAGAACTTGTTTGTCAATTGCATTAAATATATCTAACATGAAATTGTATCTATAACTTTTTTGTTTTGGAAAAGTTGAATTAAATTAAACCATAAAAGGTAATCAAAGAGAATCAATATCAGTACAAACAACTTGCAAATTATAAGAGAGATAAAGTAACTACAAGCTTACAACCAAATAATTATAAGCATAAGAGTTACAATTAGAAGAATGTGTTACACTCTCCAAGTAGCGCTGAGAAATTGTAGGTGCAACTCCCTGTGCATATGGATTCTAATGTGAGAGCTTATTAAGTATATATACTAAGAGCGAACGGGATGACGACCACGAAATCCATCCCCTCCGTCCATTTAATCCAAGGATGA
>JAOSBK010000008.1:18591885-18602079 GCA_027568895.1 Erythroxylum shatona
TTAACACTTTAATTCCACTTACCCATTCAACAAATCCTACTAACCTTGACATAATTATAACTCCAAAATTTTAATCTTTCTAAACCTCAAAACTATTTTAAATCATGCTTACTTAACGAAAAAAATTTCCAGGGTCCAACATCAATTAGTTTCGGGTCCTCCTAAGCCTCCAAGGAGTGTTTGATAGAATATTATCAGTAGATCGACTAGCTTATGATATTTATACACCTGGTCTATTAGGCCATAGTGTATATGTGAATAGAATGTATAGAGATTTCCCTATTAGGATACATAGGAAATAGTTTACTATTGATCTGATAGAGTTACCCTTTCATGAATTTAACTTGATCTTGTTCCTAGATTGGTTGTCCAAACACCAAGCTATAGTTGATTGTGAGTTGAAAATAGTTGTTCTAAAAAAATTCTGATTGTTTAGAAATAGTGGTGCATGTTATTTAGTCTAGTACTTTGATTAATGTTATATCAGCCATACTAGCAAGATGACTACTTAGAAAAGGTTGTAAGGCACATTTGACTTTAGTACTTGATTCAAAAAAGGAGAAGGTGAACTTGCAATACATACCGATAGTAAATAAGTTTACTGATATGTTTCCAAAAGAGTTACCAGTTTGCCACCCAAGGAGGTAAAATTATCTACTGAGATTGTATTTGGAATTGCTCCTATTTCAAGGGCACCTTATAGAATGGTTCCTATAGAGATAAAAGAGTTGAAGATTCAGTTACAGGAGCTTTTGGATAGTCCAGTGTGTCACCATGGGGATATAGGTATGAATTTTGAGGATGAAATTCTTTTTAAGGGGGTGAGACATGTAAGGCCCCAACATAAACCTTGGAAGTATTATAGTATGTCTAGAGTGCATTAAGAAGTGAGCATAACAAATTAAGTGCATCTAAGTATAGTAAGAGACATAATGGTACTTAATGTAAAAGACATAGGTAAATGGGTAATTTGTTCATTTCGATATGGACTACATACTTAGATATGAAACATGTATAGGAATTTTTGATATGTTTTCTTGGATTTATCAACATGATGTGAGAGGAATTATTAGAAGAAGTATCCCATTTGCTTATGGAATGATTTTGGTTAAACTGGATATTTTTTTGCATTGCTTTTTCATGATAAGACCAAAGTTAGTGATTTGGGATGTGTACCTTATTGGATAGATAGGTTCCACTGAACAAACTTCTGTAATTTGGCCATATCTTAGCCTATAGACCTCCAAATTGAATAATTCCAACTAGAGATTAAACTAGAGACTTAGGTATAAAAATTTGATGCGGGAACCAAAATTTAGTTCTGCCTCTAAGATTTTTGAATTATGGTTTGAAGTTGAGTTCTGACTGTTGTCCTTATTTTCAAATAGACTGTAGTTTTTTAGGTATAACTTCCGATATAATTAACCAAATTGTATGAAATTTATGCCATTAGAAAAATAAGACATATGCGAATGAAATTAATTGACAATATCATAGGCCAATGTGGGAATTAAAGGAAGAAGAAGGACTAATATGTAATTTTTCTAAAGTTTACACAGGGACCAATTGGATTAAAGTATGTGCGACCAATAAGATTAAAGCTTATGTGTGTCCAATAGAATTGTAACACATAGTCCAATATAATTGTAACACATGGCCTAAGAAAATTGTAAGATATAGTCCAACAGAATTGTAACATGTGGTCCAATAGAAATGTAACACGTGGTCTAATGGGATTGTACCATATGGTCCAATAGGATTCTAACATATGGTCCAATAGGATTGATACATGTTGATAGGTGCTTAATTGATTATGAAATTTATTCCATAAAACTTAGTGATTATTGATATGAAAATTCTTAAGATACTCACTTTGACTCTTATGTGGTTTCAGGCATAATTCGGATGAGAAAGAGCTAAAGTGAGTCGAAAGCAATATATTTGAGTCGCCTTCTTGAGAATCACACTTAGTTTTATTCATGAAGAAAGAATAAGAAGCATTAGAGAAAGAGAAGATAAGAAAATATAGAAAATGAAGAGCATGAAGAGTGTTGAACTAGCTAACTATCATGCATGATTTGTCATGGCCATGAGATGTATCTCACGATTGTGACAAAAGGTGTCATGGTCGTGACACATTTGTCAAGCCCATGCCTGTGAAACCTTTTTTCAAGCCTGTGACACATTTTTTCAAGCCCATGACTCATTTTACAGGCCCATGACACCCATGTCATATCCATGCACATAAGGCTCACAATCGTGAACCTCAACTAAGGCGGCTCACGGGTGTGATACCATCATGCACACCTGTAAGACACTTACAGCTCACCTAAACCCTACTTTTTAATATAAAAGCATCGTTTATGTAAAAACAAGTTTTATGAAAGTTTCAGTGTATATTGGTTGGGAACTTCAGGAGATTCGGGAAAGCATAAAGAGGGAGGCAAGCTCTCCACCATGAGAAGAACTATGGAGGGGTAGCTTTTAGACGTTGGTTCAGATGTGATTTCGATGCCAATGACCCGGTTAAGTGTATTTCTCCTTGTACTTGTTGTTTTCTCTCTCTTCAAAAATTGATTATGTTATCCGATGTGCATAGAATTGGGTATTATGAAAAGTTATTTTTAATGCATTCACTGGATCGTTTTATTTCAAACTCATTGCTAGAATATTCAATGTAATCCGTAATTGTTATGTTGAAATTTATTTGTAGCAACTAATGATTCATAATCATTAGGGATAACATAACCTAGGTTAAATGACGAGTCTTATGTGGTTATTGCCTTGATTAATCGATTTTCCTAATTTATAATGCTACTACCCAATTGAATCTAGAGATCGTATCCTAGGTTATTCAGTAGTTAGGTTTAATTAACGATTATATCTTAATTAAACAATACCTAAGGGAAAACTAGGGTTAATAGATTAACCTACTATTAATAGTTTCTATGAGAAGTTTTAGAACAACAAATCATTGAAATATGTTTATTAGGGTGTAGGCCAAGATTGAACCAAAGAACCAGATTCCTAACGAATTCACCAATTTCATCATTTTTACATGTTTTTATCAATGTGCTTTTGTTAGTTAGTGTAGTTCTATTTTCTCATCTTATACCAAAAAAAACCCCCTAAAACCTAAACACCGACTAATTTCATTTTAAAAGCTAATCGAACACTCTTTATGGGATTGACTATACTTGCCACTACTATAATACAAATTTTAATTATGGATGGGATAATCAGCCGAATGACTTCCTTGATAATATGCAGGACTCATAAAAATTCCCGTATGGATCAGAAGTTTCTTATCACGATTAAGGTAAATCTCTGGAAGATATGCTTAATACTATAATTGCTAGCAATCTTCAATTTCAACAAAGCATATAATAGTTGTAACAGGGTGTACACCAATTTTAGCAGGACGTATAACAATTTTAGAAAAATGTACAACAATTCCAACAGGGTGTACAACAATTCCAGAATGATGAAAGACAATTTTGGTCTAGTTTCCAAAATTGGGAGAGCCAGCAAAATTCAAGTACATCCTTAGAAGAATTAGTTAATGTTGACACTGTTAACACTTTGCAATTTTAGCAGGATGTGGAATGGTTCCAGCAAGAGGCAATGTTTAAATAAGGAGATATCAACCACCTAGAATCATAAAGTGAAGAGGAGCAACCATATCCACTTGAAGTGTACCCAATGAAATTGAGTGTAAAATGATGAGGAGCTTGAGAATCTTGAGATGACTAGTCAAAGAATTGCTTGTATGAAAAAAGTTGAGGAGGATCTTGAAGCAGAAAAAGAGATATCATTTAGCTCGGAGGTGAGTACCGAGTCCATGATTATTTTTGAAACTAACTCTTTACCTTTACATAGCATATTGGAGGAATTAAATGAGGAAGAAAAAGGCAAAGAGACATTTGAGATATTTCCAAAGTGCAGGGACTCAATGGAGATGAAGAGTTGGAAGATAGGGAAGATGCTGAATGAGAATAATTATCAACTAAGGCCCTATCCTGAACTACCTCACATGGAAGTCACTCAAACTGTGATACCTGAAGATCATAACTTCATCACGTGAGGAGAAGTGTGGAGTCGAGCCAGCGACACTAAACAAAGGCGCTTCTTAGGAGGCAACCTAAGGGAAGTAAATTTCTATTCTTTTACTTTTTTGCACTAGTTAGAATATGTATGTGTGTTTCTATGTTGGTTTGTTTCTTGCTTATTTTAAGTTTTCAATCAAAATGAGAGAGAGAAACAAACAAACAAATAAATAAACAAACAATTTCTCATTTTCTATTACTTATAGGACTATATAGTCATGATTAGAAAATGAATTGACTAGAGAATTTCGTAGCAACTTTGGCATGTATGTTTGCTCTTATGATTGGTCCATGTGCATTATCTTTAGAAGAATAGTGACTAATGGTGGACAAAGCCAGTGAGATTTTGAGCCTTTATAAACTGACACATCTATATCAGTCTCATTGTCTTTTGTTTATGTGTGACCTTTATGATATGTACATCATGACTTTGCTTTGAATCTCCATTTGAGACCATATTTTTATCACATGCATTAACATTGAAATGATATAAGCATTCTTTGTTCAAGAACTAAATTAGCCAAATAGCCTACCCATTATATAATTTCTCCTTTTGATAAGCCCCCTTAAGCTTTGTTTGCCTTTTTTTATGTATAAACCACATTATATGCTTTATACCTAACCAAATGTCCTTCCTAAGCCTTGAAGCTAGTAGAACATTTGTGATTGTTAAGTTTGTGGATGTACAAAAGTATAAATGTGGTGTGTACATATGTGTGAGTTAGTTATAATGTTAGGATACTATTTTATGTCATATCATTGAAATTCCCATGTTGATGTAGTTTCTTTCAATGTTTATTTGAAGAAAAGAAAAAGAAAGAAAGAAAGAAAATAGAAAAGTAAAAAACAAATCAAAAAACTGTTTAAATAAATGTATCAAAGAGGAAGTGTATATGTGTTGAAAAGTTGTTTATGATTAATCTTTCCTCCTAGAGTTGTATTAAAAGTGTTACTTGAGTATCTTGGATATGAGATGGATGTTGCTTTCAACGGTCACTCCATATGGTTAACAAATCTTGCTTATAATAAACTTTTGTGAGTGATTTATGCTTCATATGGTTTGTGTGTAAGAGCTCGAGTTTGAGCTATGAAACATAATTTTTTTCATTCATCATAGTTGATTTACACAATTGTAATTGAATGTTGGTTTTTACAATTGATGTCACATTAAGTGTTACTTTTATTTCACTAGCTTTAATAGATTTCATATTACTTGACCCAAAAATATCTCACCTTACCCTTGCCCACTTTACAGCCTTGGAAGGTCCTTTGATCCATTATTTTGCATGTGAGCCTTAGTGGTGGAGAAATGAAATGATATGCAAAGTTGTGGAATATCTTGATTGTGAATGGTATTTGAGTGTACCCATGAACATATCTTGTTTGAACACATTTTTCAAGTCTACCGTTAAATTGATTAGTTTTTAAAGATGATGAATGTTGATTGATCATGAGTAGAACCATTAAATGTTAAGTTCTTACTATGATTTTTTGAACTCATTCATCTTTGTTTATGATTATGTATTCTTGGAACATATGAAAAATGAGTCAATGTTTTTGTAACACACCATAACCATAGAGCATATGCATGGACATCAAAAGGACATTCAAGAACATACCCCATGAAAGTGGCATGTTAGAGCGATCACATCAATTTATTAGGGCATTATACAGAACATAAGTATTTTCAAAGATCAAAACTCCTCATTTCATTCACAAAATGAAACTTGCTTACATTGTCATTACGTGTCATAATCTATGTTTATACATAACATAACATTTGGGAGTTTAAAGTTCTATACAAAAAGTTCAACATGAAAGGAGAAACTAAACAAAAGTATTCTATTTAGACTCCACAGGTATCAACTGACCAGACCTTTGAGCCATTCTTGTTTCCAAAAGTGACAATACTAGACTTCTATTATAACACTTTAGAAGCTGGGTCTCCCTTGTACCTAAAATCAACGTTGCAATTTTGATGAGTCTGCAAACTTAATGAGTGAATTATCATCGATGTGCTCACTTATGTTAGAACACAAATATCACAAGTATAAACCAAATTCACAAGTATATTTCCCAATTTAGCAGATGTATCACATCATTCAATATTAAATATCAGATCACAATATACATCATATTTCAACAATACATCATGAACTACAAACATTTTAGAATAATCTAATCATTTATCTCAATCATTCATATCATCAACATGTACACAAAAATTGCATATCACTATATCAACACAATTCAGTAATTCCTAGCAATCATTTACATGATACATGTACATATATATATACAAATACACCTGTGACTCCACTTCATTTTTACTTTGTCGTGACTGAGCGCCTATTTACTGTACCATATCTATTGTGGATGCCATGCTCATTTTATATTTTGTCCCATACCCATTGTGGATATGGGCTCATTAATAACTGAGTCTGTGGCTCTTTGTGCACATTTCTGAGGTTTAAGCTCTTTTTTACATTGGTCACTCTGGTCACAATTCCTTTACCTGATTATGCATAATAATGTGATGGAATGCATCAATTCACATAATATGCTATCAATAACTTTCATTTAATGTGCACAGTAGTTTATCACATTCATCGGATTTAAGTGCGACATTCAACATTTAGTTGAGTACACATTTTCCATATTCACATACAATTAGAAAGCACTTCCAATATTGTCTCGAATATCAAACTCCTCGGATCATCAATGTTCAAAATCATCATAATCATATGAATAACATTTTAATATCTAAAAGTTAATTGAAAACAATTCAGTCAAAGTGAGAAAACATCTAGGTTAACTCACAGTACGCTCCAGATAAGCTAGTGCCTTGATGACCTAACAATGTCTAGATGCTGATGATCAATTTGTGCTTCTTTAGTCATGCAATACACATATGTAGTTCACATATTACTATGTTTAACAATCATATGAATATTTAATCATGCACATATATATGTGTCATGTTTAATGCATGTTCAATTGACCTTTTCAGGTATGTAACTATTCATAAATCTTGACCATTCAAACATCATATTTGTATACTACCATTTTGCAATTAGGTTTATACCTTTAAGTTAGCTTGATTTACTCCAAATTCATTAACCATACTTTACATTTATCCTTGAAAATTTTCATGATTAAAAGCCTCTTATAACACACACACAATTGTTACTTTAAATATGGAATTTCAGCAAGCTAGATCTATACATTCACCAAACTTTTTTTCCAGCAATATATATTCATACATTTACCCAATTCTCATTCATAATTACCCCATGCTATTCAATGCTCATTCATCCATACCTTACACACATTGCTCATGTCCTTAAGATCATGTTTATATTAAAAGAACTTAACAAATCATAATTTCCATATTTGAACTCAACCACATCAAAACAGTCCAATCTTTAGATTATGACATCAATGAACTACATAAACTTATCAAGCTTTAACCAATTAATCAAGAAACAATATAGGCTATTCCTAGCCTTAATCAAGTCAAAATATACCAATTTGGAGTGAAATTTATCATCTGGTCCAACATATACACTAGGTTGAAATTAAAATTCCAGAATTTGTCATTAACATCACTAATGAGTGTAACTTTAATACCTTCAATTCTTCACAAATTTTACAAGCTTAGAGACATCACTAGCACCTGAAAATTTTCACATTTCATGTCCTTTAAGGTTACATTATTTTAGGTTAATTTAACTTCCATATTGGTTACACTAAGGCTTATAAAATTCTGTTCACTTATGTCATTAACAGACATTTTTTTTACAAACATACCTACAACTCTAATTTTCTAGATTTGGAAACACCTTAATAACACCTACCTTTAGCATGAATTCCTCATCAATTATAATTCAAATCCAAACTTAAATCATCTATACAACAACTCATAACCTACTGCTTTTGTACATGCAAAAACAGAATAAAAAAGTACTCATTCATTCTTCATTTTCCAGCAAATCTTCACCATCAACATCATATACAGTCTATCCCAATTCAATCATCATAATCTTTCTATTATAACATGCCATAAAGAACAAAACTTTACTTAATTATTTACCTTACAATTCCAGCTCAATTCATTAAGTCTAGCTATCCCTCCATGGATGCAAAATCATCCCAAATTTAAGGTAGGAATTAGATGGTTTTTAGATAGGATAAAAGACAACAACAATGTTGTTCTTTAACTATCTTGTGAATGGTAAAAGCATGTATTTGGTGTGGTAATTTAGCGTAGCTTAAACAAAACACAGGAATGGAAGATAGAAGTAAGTTTCGGTGGTAAGAGATGAAAAGATAAGAAGAATGAACAAAGCTAAAACTACTCATGCAGAAACATAACTCCTTAGATGCTAGATGTCACCATGTTACATTGACAAATTTCCCTAACCATGTAAGCCACTTATCCCCTCTATAAGCTTCCAAATGTCACCTATTTACTAGTCCATTTGTCACTTAATCATTCCTGCCATTTGTCAATTAATTACCCATGCCAAATTTCACTCATTTATCTATGCCATTTGTCACTTATTTCATAGGCTTAGTCATCCTATTTTTTCATGTATCAATTTGTCTTGCCCCTTGGCATTTTTCCTAGTCTAAATATACATTTTAATTCATCACTTTTCTAATGGTGACAATTAATTCCAAATTTACTGCTTGTAATCATTCAAACCAAAATTCAAGACATAATAATACATAATTCACATCATGATCATTTTAAACCTTTCATACACCGAAATATGTCAATTGAGTTGTATGATATCCATATGAATGAAATGCATTTCATGAATGCTAAAATGATATGACTCATATGCAATAATCTAAGGCACTAACCCTTAGTATGGAAAACGAGCTATTACATTTTTGGTCTATAATCTTAATTTTGATGTTTTTTCCGAGGACGGTCAAAAGCTAAGTACGGGTAAAACTGATAAGTGCTTAATTGATTATAAAATTTATTCCATAACACTTAGTTATTATTGATATGAAAATGTTTAAGATACTCACTTTGACTCATATGTAGTTTTAGGCACAATTCGGATGCGAAAGAGCTAAAGTGAGTTAAAAGCAGTATGTTTGAGTTGTCTTCTTGAGAATAACATTTACTTATCTTTATGGAGTAAGAACGAGAAGGATTAGAGCAAGAGAAGATAAGAAAATACATAAAGTGAAGAGCATAAAGAGTGTTGAACTAGCTCATGCCCATGCATGATTTGTCATAGCCGTGTCATGCCTATGCAAAATAAGTTATGGGCATGACAAATGTGTCAAGCCTATGACACCTTTTGTTATGGCCATGAGACATGGGCGTGACAAATGTGTTATGGTCATGAGACGTGGCCATGACAAAAGGGTGTCATAGGCTTGACACATTTGTCACGCCCATGATTCATTTTGCATAGGCATGACACCCATGTCATGCCCATGCACATGAGGCTCACGGTTGTGAGCCTTAATTAAGGTGGCTCACAGGTGTGACACCATCATGCATGCCTGTGAGACACTTACAGCTCACTCGAACCCCACTTTTTAATATAAAAGTATTGTTTATGCGATGACAAGTTTTATGAAAGTTTTGGTGTGTTTTGACTGGGAACTTCTAGATCTTTGGGAGAGCATGAAGTGGGAGGCAAGCTCTCCACCGTGAGAAGACCCATGGAGCGGTAGCTTTCTGACATTGGTTTAGAGGTGACTTCGAAGTGTATTTCTCCTTTTATTTGTTGTTTTCTTTCTCTCTTTAGAAATTGATTATATTATTTGATGTGTATAGATTGGCAAAAGATGATTTTAATGTGTTCATTGGATCATTTTATTACAAACCCATTGTTAGAATATTTAATGTAATCCATAATTGATATTTTGAAATTCATTTGTAGCGACTAATAGTTCGTAATCATTAGGGATAACATAACCTAGGTTAAATGACACATTGTATGTGTAACATCCCATCTCCCATAGGAAGGGTTTATTGGTCCATTGGGACGGGTTAGAAGCATTGCATTATATCCCGGCATGAACATATAACATAGAGCTTCTATAATTACTGATTGGT
>JAOSBK010000008.1:18602179-18618909 GCA_027568895.1 Erythroxylum shatona
ATCGTAATTAACAAATTACACATACACTTCAAATAAATATTGATACAATTATAAAATAATCAATGAATTACATCTTTCCAATATATTATACTGCAGGGGCATTTTCGTCATTAACACTATTTTTTGTTTTGTCCACTGCAACCAAACACATTTCTGTCCTCAAGATGAAGACAATTTTCTTTGTTCTGTCCATCGCAACCAAACACCTCACTGCCTCCAATTCTTGTTTTGTTCTGTCTCTAGATTTCCATCTCGTTTCGTCTCTGCATATTGAAGACGCTAACCAAACGTAGGTTTTGTTAATTCTAACATTGCTAACACTTTGCAATTTCAGCAGGATGTGGAATGATTCTAGCAAGATGCAATATTTAAATAGGGAGACATCAACCACCTGGAGCCACAAAATGAAGAGGAGCAACCATATCCACTCGAAGTGTACCCAAGGAAAGTTAGTGCATAGACCTTATAGAGTGATGAGGAGCTTGAGAATCTTGAGAGAAATACTCTAATAATTGCTTATGGGGAAGAGGTTGAGGAGAAACTCTAAGCAAAAAATGATATATCTTTTAACTCGGAGGTAAGTATTGAGTTCCAATTTGTTGTTAAGAATGACTCTCTAATTTTACCTAACAGGTTAAAGAAAGTGAATCAAGAAGAAAAAAAGTGAAGAGACATTTGAGGTCTTTCCCAATAGTATGGACTCAGTAGAGTTTAACATTTTAAAGATAAGGATTGTGCTGAACATGATGAATTGTCAACTAAGGCCCTATCCTAAATAACCTCACATGGAAGTTGTTCAAACTGTGATACCAGAAGATCATAATTTCGTCACGTAAGGAGGAAACATGGAGTCGAGCCAGTGACCATAAACAAAGGCACTTTTTGGGGGGCAACTTAAGGGAAGTAAATTTTTTTCCTGTACTTTTTCACGCTAGTTAGATATGCATGTGTGTTTTTATGTTGGTTTGTTTCTTTCTTATTTTAAATTTTAAATCAAAATGAGAGAGAATAAAACAAACAAACAAGCATTTTTCTATTACTTTTAGGATTATATAGTCATGATTAGAGAATGAATTGACTAGAGAATTTCATGGCAACTTGAGCTTGTACTTTTACTTTTGTGATTGGTCTATGTGCATTATCTTTAGAAGAGTATTGACTAGTGGAGACAAAGCCAGTAAGATTTTGAGCCTTATTATACTAATACATCTATATCAGTCTCATTGTCTTTTAATATTGTGTGACCTTTATGATATGTACATCCTGATTTTTCCTTGAATTTCTATTTGAGACTATATTTTTATCACATGCATTAACATGGAGATGGCTAGGTATTTTTTTTCTTTTTTGAACTACATTAGCCAAATAGCCTACCCTATTGACATGACTTCCCCCTTATTAAGCCCACTTGAGCTTTATTTACCTTTTCGTTGCATATTAACCACATTACATGCTTTAACCCTAACCAAATATCCTTCCCATGCCTTAAAGCTATTGGAACATTTGTTAATTGATGAGTTTGTGGATATAAAAAAGTATAAGTATGGGGGTCTACATATGTGTGGGTTAGATATAATGTTGGGATGTTATTTTATGTCTTATCATTGAAATCCCATATTGATGTCATTTCTTTTAATTTTCATAAGAGAAAAAGAAAATAAGAGAAAGAGACAAGCAAAAGAAAAGAAAGAAAGAAAAAGAAAAAGAAGAAAAATGTTTAAATAAATGTATCTAGGAGGAAGTGCATATGTGTTGAAAAGTTGTTTATGATTAATGCATCCTCCTCAAGTTATATTGAGTGGTTTACTTGAGTATGCTGAATATAAGGTAGATGTTGTCTTGGAAGGTTTACTCATTATAGTTTTAATCTAGAGTTATCGTCAATCTATATGAGTGATTCTTTTTGATTCGTTATGCTTCATATGGTTTGTGTGCGAGAGCTGAATTGAGTTGTGAAATATAATTATTGCATTTGTCATAGCTGACGATACCCAGTTTTGTATGAACTTTAACTTGTGCACTTAATACCTCATTGAGTGTTACTTTTGTTTCATTAGCTTTGATGACTTTCATGCTACTTTACCCAAATACATCTCACCTTACCTTTGCCCACATTATAACCTTGAAAAGCCCTTTGATCTATGATTTTGCATGTGAACCTTAGTGGTGGAGAAATGAATTGATTTGGAAAGTTATAGAATGTCATGATCATGAATGGTATTAAATGTACCCCTAAATATATCTTAGTTAAACACATTTTGCAAGTCTACCATTAGATTCCTCAGTTTTTAAAAGTATTGAATGTTGATTGATCATGAGTAAAAACTTGGAATATTAAGTTCTTAATATGATTTTTGAAAGTCATTCATCTTTGTCTATAATTATATATTCCTGGAAAATATGGGGATTGAGTAAATATTTTTGGGTCTATGAGTTTAATTTTGATGTTTTGCCCGAGGATTGTCAAAAGCTAAGTGTGGGGGAAATTGACACATGTTTAATTGATTGTATAATTATTCCATAACACTTAGTGAAATGAAATTACTTAAGATACTCACTTTGACTCATATATGATTTTAGGCAGAATTCAGAAGTAAAGGAATTAAAGTGAGTCGAAAGCACTATATTTGAGTCAATTTCTAAATATTCATATCCACTTATTTTCATGTAATAAGAATGAGGAAGATTAGAGAAAATTAAGATAAGAAGAAGACAAGAAAATGAAAAAACAAAGAAGAAGGCTACATTGTAACTCACCAAGTCCAAGTCACGGGTGTAACACTTGCCACTTCATCTATCTTTTTTTAACCTAGTTTTTAATATAAACTAAGGGGTGTGTGATTGCAGAGTTATGGAAAGTTATGGATTTTTTCGACTATTGAACTGAAGAGAGAGGCAAGCTCTCCTATGTGAGAAGAACTATGGAGGGGTAGTTTTCTAACATCAGCTCGGAGGTGACTTCGACACTGATGACTAGATTAAGTGTATTTCTCCTTGTATTTTTTATTTACTTTCTCTCTTTAGAAATTGATTATGTTATCCAATGTGTATGGACTGGGGTATTGTGAAGAGATGATTTTAATGCATTCATTGAATCATTTTATTACAAACCCATTGCTAGAATATTCAATGTAATTCCTAATTGCTAAGTTGATATTCATTTATAGCGAATAATGGTTCGTAATCATTAGGAATAACAAAACCTCAGTTAAATGAAACATCTTATGTGGTTATTGCCTTAATTAATTTATTTTCCTAATTTGTAATGCTATTGCCCTATTGAAAATAGAGATCGTATCCTAGGTTATTCGATAGTTTGGTTTAATTAACAGTCGTATCTTAATTAAACAATACCCAAGGGAAAACTCGAGTTAATAGATTAACCTACAATTAATAGTTTAAGGAGAGGTTTGAGAACAATAAATCATTGAAATATGTTTAATTAGGGTGTAGGGTGAGATTGAAACAAAGAACTAGATTTCTAACGAATTCACCACTTTCATCATTTTTACTTGTTTTTTTAATTTTCTTTTCTTAAACAAAACAAAACCCCCTAAACCTAAACACCGATTATTCTCATTTCAAAAGCTAACCAAACACTTTCTATGGGATTAACATAGACTCACCACTACTATATTTATAGATTTAGTTTATTTTGACTAGCATTACGACATGCATGTCAGTTCATGTTAATGAAAAATAAAAAAAAAAGTTGTTTTGTCTAATAAAACCTACTGATCTTTGTGAGTAGCTTGGATTTTCATTAAAACCTATTTAGGATAGTGACAATTTTGATTAACTGAATAATTATCAATGTGTGTGTGCAAGTGATAGAGGTCAATAAACTTGACCTTAAGGTCTTGATTAGTATGTATATTTAGTTCAAAGTACTTAGACATGGATTTCACAAGTTAATAAGTTAGAATAACTTGAGGGATCGTGTTTGTCGTTAAATTTGTTTCGTGAAGTTTAATGTCATTGTCTCATTATTGCTTATGTATGTGTGTTCTGTTTTGGTGTGTTTTTGTTTTTCTTGTGTTGTCTTTACTTAAAGACAAGCAAAAGTTTAAGTGTGGGAATGTTGACAGTGGTAGGTTGCATAATGTTTTAGTGGATAGTTTAGTATGTATTTAGTTGTTAAATTGAATTATTAGCATATTTTTAGTTTAGGATTGTGTGATTTAGTTAAATGTTTGTGTTTTGAGTGTTATATGGGATAGAGCATGCTTTTAAGCTTTAATTTTGTGTATTTGAGATTCCTTGATATATTTGTTAGGGTTTGCGAACAAATATGGAAGAACGGAGGAGAATTAGAAGAAGCTCAAAGCCAAACACTAGCCCAAGATCGTGAAAGCACTAGCTGGGGAGCCACAATTGTGGCCTTGTTTGTCATGATCGAGATAGAAAGCTAAATGCCTAAAATAGAAAAAATATACAGAAAGAGGAAGAACCCTAGGGGAGCTTCAATTTCTACCATATTGGGAGAAATCCAAAATGAAAAAAGAAGAAGAGAGAGAAGAGGAAGAAGAGAGGGAGGAGCGGGCTTCTGCTGTTGCTACTTCCCCAAGCGATCGTGATCCCATCCAAGTGACATTTTCTTTCATCTTGTTTTTTTCTTAGAATATGTAAGATGGATATGATGATGTTGATGGATTTGGGATTGATGATGATGTTTTAACTTTTCTTTTTTTGTGTTAATTCATTTGGGTGCTGTGATTATTTATTGTAACTTCATGCTTTGGTAATAAATCGAGAGAGTGAAATAAATGCAAAATAATTAGGTTGGTTAATGAGAGCTGAACGATCTAATAGACCACGCAAATAATCAAATCGGTAATTATACAAAGAGAGATATTGAGTGAGACCTAGTTGTTTATTGGAAGGGTTAAGAACTGATTAGGTTGTGAGGTAATTGTTAATTGAGAGATGAGATTGTGAGGTAATTGTTAATCAAGAGATGATATTTTTGGTAGCTTGACTTAATTAGGGTTTATTAATTACGACTTAGTAATTATAACTCGAGAATAGTAGTCCACCATTTGATAGTCTAAAACTGACACCACATTAACACAAAAGTGATTAGGTTAGCATTGATGATAAGATAAATTCCTTTCTCATAATTTGGTAAATTTTCCTGGGTGATTTTCCATTGTGAATTTGGTGATGCTCAATATTTGATGTCTATTGTGGTAATTTTACAAATTATCTTTCTATCAATCATCTTCACGTGTTTGCTTTTTTGTTCAATTTTTGTTTTCATTTTAATTTTTTAGGTCTTAGATAACTTATAATTATATTAGTTTGACAACTCTTTGAGGGCTCGACACCCCTATACTACACCGAGGACCTGTTTACATTATATTGAGGTTTTAAATAGATTAAAACTTGCCTCAATAGGGAGGACACAAAATTTTGTATGTTAAACATTTAATAATAATGATGATGATGATGTATTATTATAACTTAAAAAGTATTGTTTTTGATAATTTGTCATATGTTGGATATTTTATGTTTTGCATATAGATAAATACAATTAAAATGAGTAATTTGAAATGTAATTTAGTTACTAATTGTATATAAGAGCGGAAGATAGAACACTTTTTTGTGATGTATGTATTAGCATTACTTTATAAATATAGTAGAATTTTATCTCAACAAGTTCAAACAAAATTCTCATATTAAATTTAGAAATAAAAACTATTAGAACAATAATTAATTAAGGGATACATTTATGTTATTAATGTCATGAAAATTTTAATCAAAATAAAATTATAACTACTTAAGGAATTACTAAAATTTTTAAGTTATTAAATAAATGTAAGAATATTAAAAATATATGTTTATATTCAATACCTAATACGTTATATTGCATTACATATTTGAATTGTATTAAATAGATAATATTTAGATGTATTTGTAAACATTCAATGGATTATTACACATGTATACGACATATGAAGAATAGATAAAGTTTATTCTAAAAAAAAGAATAGATAAAGTTTTGATGTTGAATAATTAAATTTAATTTAAAGTGTTCGAAGGAATTTGAAAGAGATAAATAATTAATTTTGATTAATAATAATTGAATACTTGATATTTTAATTTCTATTAATTACATTTATTAATTATATTTTAAAATATTTATATTTTATAATCATTATATTACAATGCATATTTTAATTTCATTAAAAAATAATATTTTGATGTATTTATATGAAATGAATTATTATGCATGTATACATCATATGAAGAATACATATAAAGATTTATGTCAAACAATCAAATTTACTTTAGAATATTTGAAGGAAATTATATTAAGCAACTAATTTTTATTAAGTATTTTTAACACTTTATATTTCAGTTTTTGTTAATTTATAGTGTCTAAGTCATGTTATATGACAAGTTAAAACTTTGGCCTAAATATCATTATTAAAAATTATAGGTTTATTTGACAAAGAAAAAAGTATCAGGAAAATTTACACTATCGATTAAAGTTGAAGGACTTGTTCTTACTTTAGATTTTTTGTTTAATTTCTTGAAGCTCTTTCTACCAAAATATCCCTAAAAATTTATTATTTTTTATTGATCACACATTTAAGAGAGGATATCTGGGTCACACTATCTATCAAGTTAAAATATAGGTTCATATGAAATTGTTAGATAAGTTAGATGATGGAAATGAAGCATCTATTATTCGAGTTTTGGAAGCTATTAAAGATTTCTGGAAGGATATTAGTAGATCGTTGACGTGACGTAAGATAAGAAAGGTCAAAAAGGCTCATAACGACTTAATGGTGGATCTTCCTTGGGTACAGATCCTCTGTACCCCTACTTTGTACTTACTCTGTTCCCTTTTAATCTCAACCATTCAATACAATAAATTGGATGGTTGGGATCAAAAAGAGACAGAAGGTATTGGGTAAAAGGGGACAGAAGGTATTGGGTAACAGAAGATCTGCTCTCATCTTCCTTGAGGCTTTGTTACTTTTAAAGGTTGAAGTTAGACCTATTATGATGATCTGAGTGAAGGAGAATGTTGAAAGTCGTGGTTATAAAACATAATCGGTACCAAACTTATAGGATAATCGGTGATGGTCTTGCAATATTGTAAAGAATGCTAAAAAAATAGCCGATAACGAGAGTCATACCCACAATCGGTGCCAATCTTTTATGAAGTTTTGTAGACTTGAAGTTCTAGAATAAAATTGGCTATGATATTAAACTTGTAGTCAATGTCATACTCATCTTTTGTTTATGAAGTTTTGTTCAAAATAAAGCAGAAATTGGTTACGACCTAAGATAAGCGTCAGTCTCATGCTATTTTTGGATAAAGTTTTGTTATTTTTAAGTTGTTATTTTTGTTTAGAACTTTATTTTAGGGTTTTATGGCTACAAAAGGCTTATGGATGCTTGTAATTTATATTTGTACATTATTATTAATTATTCAAAACCATTGGAGAGTTTTACTTATATATTTTAAAGCTTGTGCTCAAGGTTCTATAAAAACTTTAATCTTACCCTTGTCTAGCTTACTAGTAGTAATCAAAATCTTATGATCTTTTCACTCTCAATCCCTTCTACTTTTTTAATGTGGCAATTTATATCTTTCTTTTGAGTGTTTTTGTTTAGTGTCCTTAAATAACTTATGTATATAGAACATTCATATTAATATCAAATTTCATTAGTCCTATTAGTGAGCTACATATCAAATTTGATATCAAAGCTTAGTTTTATATTCAAATTCTTTTTTGATATTATTATTTATATATTCAATATTCGTTATTGTTCCTTTCTTTTTAAAATTTTTGTTGAGAAAATTTGTTTTTGAGTTTATGCTCTTTGTTTATGGAGTTTCAAGTCAATAAAAAATTCATTAAAATTTTATGAAGAAAATTCGTTTAATATAAAGGAAGACATATAACTCAAAAGGAGGCCTACTAACTATTCTAATGTGTCTAATATATGCTCTTCATCATAAAGCAAATCATAGAGAAAAAATAAGGACAAGGCTCTAAAGCTTAAGTATAAAGCAATCAAAGTGAAAGCACAAGCACCTAATGGAGTAGTAGTTAAGGTCAATTCTTCTATAACTAGAAATCAAGACATCAAGTTTTTTAAGTGCTTAGGAGGAGGATATATAGTATCCCGATGCCCCAATAGGAGAGTGATGATGATGAGAAAGGGTAACAAGTATATGTTCTTGAGTGAAGAGCAAGTAGAGTATGAGATGCCTATCTTGGATGATGATAAGGAGTACATTAATAGCCTGATATGGGAAAGATGTTGGTCACTAGGAAGGCATTGAACATGCAAGTAAGAGATGGTAATGTGAACAAGAAAAAAGAAAACTTTCTCTATATTACATATGTTATCAAGGATCAAGGTATGTAATATTATCATAATTGGGAGAAATTGTGCTAATGTGGCTAGCGTGGAGTTAGTGGAGAAGTTAAGGCTACTAACTACAAAACATCCTAAATCATAAAACCTATAATGGCTGAATAAGAATAAGAAGGTTAGGGTCAAAAATTAGGTTACAATTTCTATTTTTTATTAAGAGGTACAAGGATGGAGAGTTGTGTGATGTGGTATATAGATAAGCAGGGCATATTCTTTTAAAATTTCCTTAGCAATTTGATCATAACATCATACATAATAGGTATAAAAAATGGATATTCATGTATCTTTGATGAAATACCAATCATTCTTTCTCCATTATCACCAGAGTAAGTGTATAAAGATCACCTTAAGATATATAAGAGTGAGAAAGAGAGAGCAAAGGAAAAGAAATGAGAGCAAACACTAAGGAAAATGTCAAACACTTTAGATAAAGCAAACATAAAAGAGAAACATGAGGAAAAAGATGTGATCTAGGTAGCAAGAGTAGGTAATATTATAGATGCATTTTTGACCAAATGTCGAATGTTTTTTCTTGTTTATAAAGAATCCTCAATTTTTTATAGAGTCAATGCAAATGTTATGTTTCCTAGTTACTGTTTTGTCTTTTTTGTAGGAGTTTGAAGTTACTCTTCTAAAAGGATATAAAATCAATTACCATCTGTATGAGATATTAAGCATTAAATTAACTTTTGGGTGCATAACTTTTAAATAGATCAACCTATAAGACAAATCTAAAGGAGACAAACGAGATATAAAAGCAAGTTGAGAAGTTTTCATAGAAGAGCTATGTGAGGCAAAGTCCAAGCCTAACTAAAAAAAGACGGGATACTGAGAATGTTTGTAGATTGTTGCACTATTAATAAAGTCATTTTAAAGTATCAACATCATAACTTTATATTAGACGAATTCTTCATAAGTAGTTTAGTATTTTTTTATTCTTTAATATTATTCTAAACTTTGGGTATTACCAAATTAAGATTAAAGAAGGAGATTAAAGAAAATGTGCTTTTAAAACTAAACATGGATTGTATGATCAGTTAGTAATGTCCTTTGGTTTGACTAATGCACCTAATACTTTTATGAGATTAATGAACTATAATTTACATTAATTTTAAAGCAAGTTTATGGTAGTATATTTTGATGATATTCTTGTCTATAGTAACGCCATGAATGAGTATATTGAGCATTTAAAGAAAAATTTTATGAGATTTTGCAAGAATCATTATATGTAATTTGGAAAAGAAGTTTTGCGCTAAACAAGTTGTGATTTTTAGATATATGGTGAGTTTAAATTGTATATACATTGATAAAGAGAAAGTAAGAGCTATTAGAGAGTAGCCAATATCAAAAATTGTTAGTGATATTAGGAGTTTCCATAGCTTGGCTAGTTCTTATAGGGAATTCATAAAGAAATTCATTATAATGGCTCCATTATTAATTGAGATAGTGAAGAAGAGTAAATAGTTTAAGTGGGAAAAAGATCAAAAGAGAGCCTTTAGTCTATTGAAGGAGAAGTTGAGTAGCTTTACCTAAATTTACCAACGTATTTGAGATTGAGTGTGAAGCTTCAGGTACAGATATTAGGATGGTGTTGATGCTAGAAAGAAGATCAATAGTGTACTTTAATGATAAGCTTGGTGGTGCAACCTTAAATTATCCAATTTATGATAAGGAGATGTTTGCTTTGGTGAGAGCTTTAGAGACTTACCAATATTACTTGAGGCCTAAATAGTTTATGAGACACACAAACTATGAGTCACTAAAGTTTATATGATGTTAAAGTAAGCTTAGTATGAGATATGCTAAGTGGATGAACTTTGTAGAGACTTTTCCATATGTGGTGAAGTATATGCAAGGTAAGCAGAAGCTGATGCATTATATAGGAGACATGCCTTGTTGAGTACTTTGTATATTAAATGATGGCCTTTGAGCATATTAAAGACATATATTGATGATCCTAAACTTGGTAATATATTTAAAGCATGTGAAATTTTAGCTTAAGTAATGTTCTAAAGGTATAAGTGGTATATGTTTAAAGAAAATTGACTATGTGTACCTTGTAGATATTTAAGGAAGTTGTTAATGAGAGAGTCACATAAGAGAGGCTTAATGAGACACTATAGAGTTAAGATGACTTTAAAGGTATTGAGTGAGAATTTCTTTTGTATACATATGATGAGAGATATCAAGAGAGTTTGTAAGAGGTATGTTAACTATAAGCATGCCAAATCTAGAGTACAACCTCA
Source organism: Erythroxylum shatona (assembly GCA_027568895.1). NCBI lineage: Eukaryota > Viridiplantae > Streptophyta > Magnoliopsida > Malpighiales > Erythroxylaceae > Erythroxylum > Erythroxylum shatona. The sequence goes on from JAOSBK010000008.1 coordinate 18,612,826, forward strand.
TATACTCCTTTACTTATACCTAGTGAACCATAAGTAAATCTTTTGATGTATTTTATTTTAGGGTTACCTAGGTCTAAGAATGGTAATGATTCTATTTTTATAGTAGTAAATAGATTTTCTAAAAAAAATTGAATTTCATTGAATTTCTTAAAACTAATGTTGCATCCTATATTAGTGAATTATTTTTTCAAGGAGATTATTAGATTGCATGGAGTTCCTAAACTCATATTATCAGATAAAGAAATCTTTAAGTTTTGAGCTACTTTAAAAATGGTTTGTGGGAGACATAAGGTACTAATTATTTTCTACTACTTGTCATCCATAAACTGATGATCAAATTAAGGAGGTGGTTAATAGGACCCTAAAGACCTAATATCCAATTATAGGTAGGAATCTTAGGACTTAGCAAGAGTCGTTACCTTTTATTGAATTTGCTTATAGCAGGAATATACATAATACTGTGAGTTTTATCCCATCTAAGATTGTTTATGGTTTAAACTATTGTCTCATTTAGATCTTACACCTATTACTATAGGTAAAAGGAATAGATTGGATGGTCAGAGGAAAGCTAAGCTAGTGAAGAAGTTTCTTGAGAAGGCAAGGCTGAGCACTAAGAAAAGGACTCAATAATACATTAAAGAAGCTAATAAAGAAAGGAAGTAATATTTGACCTAAAGATTGGGTTTCGATGCACTTCTAAAAGGAGAGTTTCGTAGTAATAAATAATCTAAGTTATAGTTAAGAGGAGATGGGACATTTCAAGTTATAGAAAGATTGAACAATAATGCTTATAAGATTGACTTACTAAGTGAGTATAGTGTTCATTCTACTTATAATGTGACTAATTTATTTATGTTAATTTTGTAAAGGAAAATATTAATTTGAAGACAAATTCTTTTGAAGAGAGAAAAATGATGGAAATCAAGAATCTACCCTAGTTGTAAAGGCTATTGTAGATCTTTTGAAGCATATTAGGGGACCATTGACAAAAAGTAGGGCAAGGAATGCTAAAGAATCCCTCTATGACTTGATAGTGAATCTCTAAACAGGGAGTGAGGCTTTACTACTTTTAGAGGATGAAGATTTATCATGATGATTTGAGTGAAGGAGTAAGCTAAAGAATCATAGTTATAAAATGTAACTAACCTCAAACTTAAAGGATAACCAATGGTGGTCAGACACTATTGTTTGATACTGAAGAAATAAAATGTAATTGGTACTATTATCATCTTTGTAACTAAGGCTAGTCTTTTGTGAGGTTTTGTAGAATAAAGTTTTAGAATAAAATTTATGCTGGAGTTAAACTTGAAATTAGCACTACACTTATCTTTATTTTATATAACTTTTTCTAAAACAACACTTGTAACACCCCTACTACCATATATTACATCTAGAAACACCTTGTGGACATTCCAGTATATAACCTATAATAATGGCCACTACCATAGATCACATCTCGAAACACCCTGTGGACATTCCAGTACATAACCTATAATAATGGCATGTTAAAGCAAACACGTATCCAACTTAAACATGGCATCATCTATTCTACATAAAAGTCACCAAATTTTATAACCGAATTCCTCATTCATTTAATAAAAACTAAGTTTACATTGTGATTTACAAAACTATCTGAATATATTTAATGTCAAAACTAAGTATATTACATGAGGAATTTTACAAAAAATTCTATCTAACTCATCAGTCTTAGCTGATCGACCTTTGAGTCATTGCTTCACAAACTACAAGAATCAATCTTCTTGTAGAGTCTCCCTTTGTTTAGTGTCCTCTCTTAGACATAAAAAGTCAACTTTGTAATTTTGATGAGTTTTGCGAACTAAGTGATATAATTATCCTCGATGGTTCACCCAATTAATACCACATATCAAGTCATATAATCAAATAATTTCACATCTTTTCATATTGCAAATTGCACCATATAACATTTATTCCTCATACCCAATCTCATTCAATTACATGTCCACATTACAATTCAATCAGTTAATCACTTAATCACACTTATTATGTGTATACATAATGCATATGTGACCCACTTTCAATTATTTTGTTGTTGTGACTGAGTGCATAAACTGTCCCGTATCTATTGTGGATACCAGGCTCATTGTTACTATCCTTTACTCATTGCAGATACAGAGCTCATTGTACATATCGAGCCTTTGGCTCTATACCACATTCTGGAGCTTTAAGCTTATTTTCATTGGCTACTCGTGTCACACCTATCTTTAACTGATCATACATTCATGTATGAAATGCATCACAATCATGTACAATCAATTATAATTTCAATCATTCACATTCTCAATCCCATTCCCATTTAATCATATTTTTAGTCCTATATACATATATCATCAGACCTTAGTCCGGCATTCAACAAACATGTTGAGTAACATATTTAACCAAATTCACATTCGAGGAACATTTCAATATCACATTCATCAATCAGAGTCTTCAGATCTTCATGTCCGAAATCAGTACAAACAATTCATTCCACATTTAGTAAAAAATTTATAGAAAACAAATATTAAGTGACACCATCTAGGTTACTCACAGTACGATCCAATAGCTATTGCCTTGAAGTCCCGGCAATGTCTGGATGATGTCATTCAGTGTGCTCATCTATAACATATAGTACATACACATATCACTATTTACATAATTATGAACTCATTTATGCATATTCTTATATACTGAATACATACAATGCATGTTTACGACAATTCTGAGTTCTTTGTCATATTCTTGTTACAAAACTCATTCTTAAATTCATACTCTATTGATTAATCTAGATTTGTCTAAAAACAAACTTTTGGGTCCACTTTGTATGATTATTCTAATCAGGAAAAAGTGAATTAATTTGATAATACTTCCTTCTAGAAAATTGTTCTCCCATGTCTTAAGTTTCTAAAGACACCAAGACAATACAATTTGATTTAATATTTCAAAAGTTATACTCAAAATACTTCAAACTGTTCTTAACTATAACAATACTCTGTACTTAACTTCAAGCTAGATTTTGGAATTCTCATAGACAAAAAATAAATTCAATTTCTTTAGAAAATTTGTATCCATTTATTTCTAGTTTAATGTAAATCAAAAATAATTCCATTTGGAAATCTACAGATCAAAATATGTCCAAAATACAGAAGTATGTTCAGTGAAGACACTCTTTATCATATTCCAGCACACTTTATCATTTTTATCCTAAATTCATCAGTAATTCTTTTCTAAACAAATTCATATGGCCATAAATTTTTGTGGAGAGGAAGAAAAATGTGTTATGAGTTTGTTGGTTCAAAAATCAAGTCATTTGGAAGTCGGAAGAAGAAGTTATGGCCAAAAGAGTAAAGGATGTTTAAAACTATCAAAAATCACTGCACCTTTACTGTGCATGATCATGCTTCTGCATGATCGTGCAACTCCAATTGATCATACATTGTCACAATCATGCAAGTGCACGATCGTGCAACCCCTTCACGACCCAAGCACGATCGTGCACTACCATTTATTCCAACTTCTTCTAGCTCTTTCCAAAAGAGACCTTCAGGTCAATTTTGCATGGCCATTTGGATAAGGAAAATGAAGGATTTATGCAAAACATTCTTCTAAACAATTATTCCTTTATGTCTTAAGTTTCAAACGAAACTAATTTCATGTAATTTGGGTTTGAATGATGAAAGTTATACCTAAAATACCACGGGCTACTCCCAAACCATGACAGAATCCAAAACTCAATGTCAAGCTACATTTTGAAACTCTTAAAGACTAAATTAAATTTTGATTTCTAACCTTATGTCTCTAATTTAATAAAAATAAAAAATGATCTCATTTAGATAACTACAAAACAAGTTATGGCTAAAAGATAGAAGCTTAACTAGTGGAAACGTTATAGCTAATGTACTCTAGAAATTCTTCTTTCACTTTTTTTCTTCAGATTTTTAACTCCTACCTTTCTCAACTAGCACATCTTATACATAAATCATCTTTTCTACTTCCATTTCAGGCCCAATCATTCACAAACATATCCAAAATCCCATATTAAAACCTAAACATCAAAACAAATCACCATTCATACATTTCATCATTTTTCTCCATTTTCATCTAAGTTCCAATTAGCAACACTATTTCAGTCCAATTCAAACATTATCAAGATTCCGTTTACAAAACCATAAAGCTTAAAAATCAACTTACTTGAGTTAGCTAAATTCCCAACAATGAGAGTGGTTTCAATGGATGAAGAAATTCTAGAATAAACAGTAACAAACATTCTCTATATGGACTAAAATTCTTACTTTGATGTAAGAATCAATAACCAAGTTCTCAAACAGAAATCACAAGTTGTTCAGGATTTATGATAAAGGAAGAAAATTTCAATGTTTATGGTGATGAACAAAACCAAATGAAGAGTAAACTCTAGCTACATAATTTTCCTTCCTAAACACATAACTACGTGTATTGCTATTTCACTGCCACATTTCACCAATGCATATAGGCCATTTGTCGGTAAATCATTAGTCCATGTGTCACACTATAATTAATCCATATTTCTACATTTTTCCCAATACAAAAATACTCGAAATTTCCAAAATACCTGAAATATCACCAAAATTACCTAATCACATTTAATACAGTCCAATTTAATTTTTAAGACAATTTAAGTTTTAAGACAATAAAATGCACAATTCCTATTAAAAATCAGTTTTACCTGAAAATGTCTATAAATGCATGTACAACCATATTAATGTGAAAAAATCAATATTCTTATGTATGTGTATGTCACATTATGCATAAGCATGAATTATGCTTCCTAATTTCTCATTAACCTCTTATAAACACTATTTTAACCTTATCATGAGCAACATGATATGTCAACTCTCCCCTCTTAAAAGAAATTTTGTCCTCGAAATTCTTACCTGATGGTTTGAATAGTTGGGGATTTTATTTCCTTATATGATCCTCCTTTTCCTAAGTTGCTTCTTCAGTCAAGTGATTTCTCCAAATGACTTTCACCAATGGAATCACTCTATTTCTCAGCTGTTTATCTTATAATCCACTATCTTTATCGGTTCCTCAATATAACTTAGATTGCTATCAACCTCAATGTCTTAAGCTAGGAACACATATGTTGGATCAGATTTGTATCTTCTTAATATGCTCACATGAAACACATTATGCAACTGAGACATTTCATTAGGCAAAGCTAACTTGTATGTCAAAGGTTCTATCCTCTCAAGGATCTCATAAGGACCAATGTACCTAAGGGTCAACTTGCCCTTTTTACCAAACCTTAGCACATCTCGCTAATGCGATACTCTCAGAAACACCCTGTCTCCTGCATTATACTCCATATCCCTTTTGGGCTGATCCATATAGCTTTTTTGTCTATCCTCAACTGCTTTAATTCAGCTTCTGATCAGTTTCACCTTATCTATAATGTCTTGTATCAGTTCTAGACCTTCAATCATTCTCAAACCCTCATCATCCCAATACAGAGGTGATCAATACTTTCTGCCATACAATGCCTCATACAGTGCCATCCCAATATTACTGTGATAATGATTGTTATATGCAAACTCAATCAATGCTATGTATTGGTCCACCATAACCCATATCGTAACATTTTTTCTCGGAGTCTTAGGCAATCCCATTATAAAATCTATAGTGATTATGTAACATCCCATTATCTATGGGAAGGTTAGTATAATTGTTGGACCCCGAACTTTCGGTGGAAATTAGAAATATTAAAAAATGAATTTAATGAGTGTTTTCGGATATGAATTGTGTTATAGAAGTTTTATGCCTTGAGGAAATTGATGAGAAAAAGGATTTATTGGTTTTGATGACCTTGAAGATTAGTTTTGGTTATGAAAGTTTAAGTGGATGAGATGATTGGAATGGAAGTTGAAATCAAGAAATAGAAAGTGAAAGTGTCAAATTTTGAAGAAATTAGAAAGTTTGACTTGAGGGTTGACTTTTTGTTTGAGGCAAGATTTGAGAAAATGATCTTCATGAAATTTGTAGATTATGTTGAGAGCTTTCTGTAGCCATAAAGTTTGATAGTTTTCG
>JAOSBK010000008.1:18619009-18638045 GCA_027568895.1 Erythroxylum shatona
ACAACCAAACACATCTGTCCTGGAGACGGAGACAAGATTCCCTGTTCTGTCCACCATAAACCAAACAGCTCACTGTCCCCAGTTTCTGTTCCGTTCCGTCTCCAGATTTCTGTTCCGTTCCGTCTCCAGCTACCAGAGACGCTGCTTAACCAAACGCAGCATAAGAATGCATTAAACTTGGTTTGTTGGTAATTATAGTAGGTGTAAATTGGTTAATAAGGTAGGTTGGTTAAAAATTAGGCTTTAAGTTTGGTGGAGTTCCAAAATTAGTGTCCCCACTCTATTAGGTGAATCACTTTGTTTATTTTATAAAAGTAATAGGCAAGGACAATTTTATTAGGCACAACAAAATGGTGTTTGATTTTGACACTGTCGATTTCTTCAAGGATGCATATAGTATTCTTGGGTCTTTCACAAATCATAATACTTACATTGCCAACATTTGGGAAAATATTTTTATTGCTTCAGAAGGGTCTCTATTATAAAAACCATTTTCAATTGTTAAAACATTTTGAAATTTTTATTTTTCAAAATAATTCCTTTAAATTTTTTTGAAAATTTTAAAAATCTTTTGAAATTTTTGATTTAAAAACTTCTTTAGACTTTGATTCATACAAAATGATTTTTCTAGTTGTAGTTTTAGCAACCATTTTTGAAAAACAAATTTTTGTTTTAATCAAGAGAGTCCCTCAAAGTTATGCTTAACTCTAAGGTTGTTGAAAGATAGTTTAACCATTCAGAAATATCTGCCATATTAGACAAGGATAAGGCCTCACTTTGGAATTTGGGTAAGAAAGGTATTGTTTTTTCTTCTTCCAATATTTCTTTCTAAATATTCACCAGTTGTTGATCATGGTCTTTAAAGGAGTAGACTTTAAAGGTGACAGACTCACTCAACCTTATAGGCTTTAGGTTGAAGCTTTGGAAGGAGTATTAGCTCTCTGAATCATGGTTTGGATTGTAAAAACTCGTGTTAGAAAATTATCAGTGGAGTTTGCTTCACCTTTATTAAATTCAATATCAAAATAAAAAAATTTAAAATCACTATCATTTGGAAAATTTTTATTTTGAAGCAATACTTTAAACATTGTTTAATAAAACTTATTTTGCATATTTACAATCAATAAAAAGTAAAAACTTTTAATTCAATAAATCACCTTGAAGATTAGGAATGCACAAAACAATCGACAAGATCTCTTTTATAATCTTTGAGTAGTTGCTTTAACTGGGATTCCAATGTCCCAGTGTATATTGAACAATTTGCGCTTTATCCTTGACTTTTTTTTAAAGATACCTCTGTATCCTTGATTAGCGGCATTTGTTTATACAAATTTAAAGGTATTAAGATCAAATAAGTGTAGGAAAGGGATATCTTTGACAATTCATTTGATTTGATTTACTAAGCTATTGTGTTTTTTAGTAGGATTTTGGATCTTTCTCTCAACCTATCATATGTAGGTTTAGAGCCTATTCAAGTTAGGAAAGCTTAGGCTACCTAAAAAACTTTGCAATTATTTTTTATCGAGGATTTCATTAGGGAATTTGCTACTACATTCTATAGTTCTCTAATGGTGTAATGATTCCATTATGGATATAGTTCCCTAAAAACCTTACATTGGTTTGGAAAAGTTCGAGTTTGGTTTTTGACACTGGTAATCCATTTTTCTAATGATGTGGATAAATATCTTCATGTGTTTCAAGTGTTGTTCTAATTTTGAGGAGAGAATCAAGATATCATCAATATGAAGATTTGTGCATTGTATAATCTTTAAAGCAAATTTTTTTGTTTAGAATAGGATACCTAATCCATTTTAAAGCTTTGTTGAGAGGATTATAGTTGATGACTAACCTGGGTACTCCTCTCTTTCTTGGAATTTTTATTCACATAAAATGTTTCACAACTCTAAGAAGATCTAGACATAAAGATTATCATTTTCTTTAACAAATCACCGATTTATTTTCTACACAATTGCTCTAGCTCTTTTTTTATTTAGATAGGCCTATCTTTGGTTAGGATTTGTTTCCTGTTGAAATATTTTTCATAAGGCAAGTCCACAATGTGTTGTTTTGTACTCCAAAATGCATTAGGCAAATCACAATAGATATCACTTTTAATAAGATTTTGAAATTTTCTAATTCTTATTTTATTTTGTCAATTTGTAACTAGTTTTCTATTATTTTTTAACATCATTATTTGAGATGCCAATTTTTTCTAATTTGAACTAATAATATTGTTCAATTGGTTCTCGTAAATGGAACAGGCTTTGATAAGGTTGATATTTCTAGTTTTTATTTTTCCAAAAAGGAAAGTATAATTTTTTATTATTGAATTTTGTTGAAATGCTATCGTGATTCACTATGTAAAGTGTAATAAGCTTTATTAGAGGGGTTCATAAGATAATCATATGGTGTATATATCATCTACAATTATAAAGAAAGTTTTGACATAAAATTCACCTTGGCAAATATAGACATTGATTTTATAGTTTATCCTAAGCTTTAAGTTGTTGGTGGCTTTGAATCTCTCGGGTTTTTTGTAATAGTTTTGTAGAGATTATACATTGCTTAACGCAGTTTAAATCGATTCCTATAAATAATTCTATAATGTCAATGTTAAAATCTTCACCTTAAGGTTTATCCTAATCAAATATTTCTAGGATGTGATTTGGTTGAGATTGAAAAGAAAATATTCAGATAGTTTTTAAGTGTTTCTTAGTTTAAGATTTTCTATGATTTCTTAATTCAACTCATACTCTTCATTGTTGATTTATTGTAATAATTTTTTTATGGTTTCACTATCTTCTTTTTTTGTTTGAGCATTTTTAACTTTTGTTTTATCACTGTAATTTCTTGATATAAACTAGAAAGTGTAGGCATTGAATTTTTTATTTTTCTCTACATTGTCTAGGATGTTGGTCAAGTTGTGGTGTTAGAGGATGTTCAAGCTAGGGTTTAAGTAAAGGTTTCAAAGGATTGTTAAAGTTTTTACAAATATTCTTTTCATAATTGGGGCTTCTGAATGTGATTTATTACAAATTTTTGCTCTTTCATAAACATATTGACTATTTTCTAAATCTAATTAGTAATTGTCAATGTTTGGTTACTAGTTGTTAAAATATTAGTTTCTAATCCTAAGGCTTCATTTTCTAATTCTTTATTAAAATAATTTTCAGAGAACTCACTATCAGATATCATAAGGGCTTAAAGTTTATATAATATTTGTTCATCTAAATCTAGGCTTTGAAGTTTTCTGTTGATCTTATAGTATCTAACTCTATGTCCTTTATGTTTGCACTTATAACACGTTACATTTCTAAATTTCGATGTTGAAGGAAAGTTTTAAAGTTTGCTTCCATACTTCCTATTAGGCTTGGGCCTTTTGTAGAACTTCCTAGGTTTTCTATATGAGGATTGTTTCTAGTTTTGCTCCATTGGGCTTCGCTACAATCTTTAAAAGGATTTTTGCTACTACTTTGGGAAATATCAAATTGTTGGAAAAAGGTTCCTAATTCTTTCTTGGCTTTGAACATTTCATATTTCAACTATTTTTGGAGTTTCATTTCTTGGCATAATTTTAAACCTTTTCTTTGGGTATAAATAATAAGCTCACTATAGGTTAATCTATTATAAGGGGTTTGATCATTATAGGTTTTTTATTATTTTTGCTCACCTTTTTTACCTAATAGATCAAGTAATCATGCTAAGAACTTCTCATTCCAAAAATGCATATTAGAATTTTCATTAAGCATCACTCTTGTTGAGAATGTGTCTTTGTACCATTTGAAATTGAAAATATTTTTGCACCTAAGAATTGACAATAATTTAGTGCTCTTTCTTTCAAAGATGAAGGGTCTCTTACAAAATGTAAAAAGATTGCTAAGATAAAATTTGGGATGCATCCTAAATGGGTTTATTATTCTCCTCTAAGATTTTCTCACCTTTTTCATTCATTCTAATAGCTTTAGAGATTTCTAATCTTTAACATTCAGTTAGATGGTTATCCTACCAACCTTGATATTGTCTAAAACATTAAAGGCTACTAGTTAGGTTCCATAAGAATTAGTAGCCGTTATCATTTGTTGAAGCACATTCAAAATGTTGTATTTAGACATTTAATCAAGATTCCGATTATATGCAGAAGAATCATTGTACCTGTTATATTAAAAGACATTAGGTTTTCTGTCAATATCTATGTCAAGGGTAATAAGTTTTGAACAATAAGGTTTCAGACTATATTACTAATGAAGTTTGTTCACTAATGGGGAAAGACTTTGGATGTTTTTAGGCCTAAATTTTCTCTCTTGCTCAATCATGTTTGCATCCTAAGACCTACTAGTTTTGATCCTGGTTTAGATGATGTTCAAAGCTTGTGATTTTGAGGATTTTGGAGAATTGGAAACTATGTTTTCATTAATCTTATTTATTTGGATTTGAACGGAATTGAAGAAATCTTTATTGTTCTTTTTCCTTAATTGACTCAAATACTTATTGGACACTTTGTAAGGCTTAAATATAGGAGTTTTTTCTAAATTTGTTTTGGTTATCACAATGGGATTTTCTAGACTCTTATTTATTTTAGATGTTTTCCCTCCTATACAAATAGGTATCGATGTAATTATTCTACCACATAATGTTTTTGATGTCTTTGTGTTCACATTTTCGCTTTCATTTTTTATTTGCAACGGGGATGCTAATACTGTGTTTGTCTTATAATGGATCCTAGTTTCATAAAAAGAATGTTTTTTTTTTTACTATAGTTTCTCTTCAGTTGTAGTTTCCTATGCCTTTGTTTTGATATTGTCATTGATGGTGCTAAAGAGATATTATATATTGTTTTTCTAGGCGTACATTTCAAACTAATCAAAAAATAAATTATATACTTTATTTCTATTGAAAAACTCATAATATCTTTCTTAGATCTATTTTCATTGCACTAAGAAGTTGTTAATCCGTAATCTTTTCCCTTTATTTCCTAAGGAGTAATAGTCATTATGCTAATATTTTTCTCACCTTAAATTCTTTTTCTTACACATACAATTCATTGTTCACATAATTTGGTTATTGAAGAAAAAGTTGGAGATGCTAGGGAGATTGTAGCTCTCTTTTATTGTAGATGAGTTGCTATAATATATACCACTCCCATAGAGCATATACCTGACATACTGATGAATATTCAAGAACATACTCTACAAAAATGGCATGTTAAGATGATTAAATCAATTCATTTTACATTTTAATCCATCGTACATAATATAAAACATTCAAATAATCATATTGTTCCATTTTTATTCACAAACATATATAGTCTCAAATGTCATTACATTTCCAAAATTCACATGTACAATATACAATAGCTGAGAGATACAATCCTTGACATAACATAACTAAGACATTTGCAGGTACAACTGATCCCAACACTGACCCATGTCTAAATGCAGAAGTTACTTTAACTAAACTAGCTAGGTCTTCTCTGAACCTGAATATCAACGTTGCAATTTTGATGAGTTTGCAAACTTAGTGAATGAACCATCATCGATGTGCTCACTCAAACAGACATGAACATCACAAGTATATAACATAGTTCAATCAGTATCTCACAACATTCAACATCAAATCTCATATATCATATTGTTTAGAATTTAGTACATGATCGCAATATTCATCATATTTCAAAAAGCTCATTATGAATACAAATATTTCATATAATCATTTCAGGATAATCTAATCATTCATTTCATCTCATTCATATCATCAACATGTACACAAACATAGCATATCATTATATCTACTAAATTCAATTATTCTTTGCAAATATTCACATGGTACATGTAAAGTTATGGATGCAAATGCACATGAGACTCCACTTTCATTTTTATTTTGTTGTGACTGAGCACCTATTTAACTGTCTTATGGCCATTGTGGATACTGGGCTTGTTTTATAACTATCCCGTATTCGTTGCAGATACCGGGCTAATTTAATAACTGTTCTGTACCCATTGCAGATACTGGACTCATTAGTCGTTGAGCATGTGGCTCTATGTGCACATTTCTAAACTTTAAGCTCCTTTTTCACTTTGGTCACTTCGGTCACAACTCCTTTATTTGATTATGCATATTAACGTCATGACATGGATCATTTCACATAATATGCTATCAATCACTTTCATCCAGTGTACACAGTCATTTATCACATTTATCAGACCCAAGTCTAGCATTCAACGTTCAGTTGAGCATTTATATTCCACATTCACATACGCGTAGTTAAAACTCCCAGTATAGTCCCAAATATTGAACTCCTCGAAACAATCAATTGTCCAGAATCATCAATATCACAATCATATCTAAATCATTTCAATATATATAGATATAAGAATTAAAGAAAAAATTTCAAACAGAAGCACATATCTAATTAAGATCACACATCTAGGTTACTCACAATATGCTCCAGTAAGTTATTGCCTTATTGATCCAGCAATGTTTGGATGTTGTCTGTGTATTTGTACTTTTATTGTCATACAATACACACATAATTCATATATTACTAGGTTGATTAATCACATAATTATTTATCCATGCACATGCATATGTGTCATGTTCAATGCATGCTCAATTCACTATCTCGGGTATGTATCCTTATTCATAAGTCTTGACCATTGATTCATTATAAGTTGTACATAACTTGTTTGAAATTAGGTTTTGTACCTTAAGTAAGTTTGATCACTCTCAATTCATCAACCATAAAATCACCAATCCTTTTCTAATTCTTTATTTTCACACAATTTCTCAATTCTCATTCATTTATAGATAATTCACATTGTTCATATCATTTGAATTACATTTGCATTCATGGGAACATCCTTATACCATTAATAACTTATACTTCCCAAATTCATTTGCATTGATATCAAATAATCCATTCCTTAAATTATAACATCAATTAATAACCGAAGCTCATCAAACACTTAACCAATTGATTCATCATTAAACTAAGTTCATTTTAAGCCTCAATCAAGTCCAAATACACCTATGTATAGTGCCTTATCCTTATATGATTCAACCAGAACACAAAACACAATTCTTTCTCACTACTAAGCATTTCTACAATCATGGGAAGGAATCAATACAATTCCCACGATTGTGGGATGGGTGAACTGAAAGTTCACCTTCATTTTCCTTCCACTTTTTCTTTCAAATTTTGACACCTTCAAGATAGTTCATCAATTATACCTTAAAGATGTTTCAATTCCTCATCAAAATTCATCTCTAATTCTAATTCAAATCATTCATTTGGTAGTTCTTTAAGCATCAAAATCAAAATAGAACATAACCAATCCATTAATTAAATTCCCAACACAGGTTCAATACCAACACCATAACCAAATTCATCCCTAATCAATCATCATAAATGTTATTTTAACATATGTCAATAGGTTAATAATTCACTTACTAACTTAGCTCAATGTCTCCTCAACCATCAAGCTAACCTAACCTTTTGTGCAATGTTTACATCCTTTTCTTCCTAATGTTCCTTTATGAACAAGTTATCTTTTTTCAATCATAACTGTCTCTAAAAAGTTCCAAATGTCATGATTCTTATGCCCCTAGAAGCTAGACTTCCATTAGTCTTAATGTATCAAAAAATTACATAAATAGAATCTCCCTTTAAAATATAATCTTCATCCAAATTTTGTCCTATTTCTAGTAAGAAATAGATTGGCAACCAATACTCAACCTTCAATAAATCATTAAGACATCTCCTAACCTAAAAGTTTCACAAAAACATTAATAAGACATCAATAATCATTTTTCATGTTTTATACTTTCACTAATTCAGATTTTATGGTCCTTAAAATTTAGGAAATAATACAAGGTTCCTACACAGGGGTCTATTACAGGCAGTATTAAGGAAACAAGCATAACTTGAGCTCTAGTCACTATTTTGTTAAGCCACTTTCACAAAGGTCAAGTTAAGACGTATATCTAAAACTTTCATTCTTTGAGTTTATTCGATTTCGTGCTCAAAGATATGAAATACAGATTGAAAGAGAAAGATGAAATCGAAACCATTTCAACTTACCTTGATAACTTTTTTCCTTCTCCTCTTCTCTTCTCATTTTCATTTTTCTCTCTCTTCTAACCTTATGGCCAAACTCTACTCTCACTTTTATTTTCTTTTTCATCCATTTTCTCTAAAAAATTCAAGAAGATCAAACTAATCCATGTGTTACCATTCCATTGGTCCATATGTCACCCTTCTATTAGTAAATATCTTATCCTTCTATTGGTCCATATATTAGTATTCTATTGGCCCATATGTCACCCTTCTATGAGTACATATGTTATCCTTATATTGGTCCATATGTCACTATTCTATTGGTCCATGTGTCACTTACTTTAGGCTCTATGTGTTACTCATTTAAGCCTATATATGTCACTACTTGTAAGGCAATCCAAGGAGAAAATCTAAGGATAACCCTTTAGTTAGGAGAGTGCAATAATTGGAACATTGATAAGTGTATATTATAGTATGTTTTCTAGATGTTCAAATGTTTTCTTAGATGATAATCATATGTTTAGGTCTTAGAATGGTGTTCTGGGTAGTGTTTTATATGTTTTAATTGTTTGATTTTTTTATATCAAGGATTTGATTTTAATATTATGTTTCAGGGGTTGTATGATGTGTTTCTTAGGTAGTGGAAACAGGAAAAATTGAAGAAAATATGAAAAAGGATTTGAAGAATAAAGCATGCATGATCATGCATGTTAGTGTGCATAGGGATGCCAGAGAGTTTGGATGGGATTCATGATCGTGCACAGGTTTTTCCAACACACAAAATTTTTGTATTCTTAATGTTTCGAGGAAATTTTTGGAACCAAAACAAGTGAGAAAACCCTATGAAGAACCCTAGAAGCCTTAAGAAGAATATTAGGTAAAGAAAAACAAAAGGCCGCACATCATAAATAAGGAGATCAAAATGGAGACATCAAGTTCAACTCCAATTTTCCAGAATTTCCAAATCAAGACTTAAAATTGTTTTTTTTCTTTTCTCTTCTTATATTTTATCGTCTTGGATGTTAATTTTGATTAGTAGGATTTTAAACATGATTATAGATTTCTAAATCCAGATTAGGGATTATACTTGAATTATTTTGTTTAGCTTTATTCTTCTAACACCCTAGAGTACGTACAGGAACATCCTATAGACATTCCAGTACATAACCTATAATAATGGCATGTTAGAGCAAACGCATGTCTAACTTAATCATGGCATCATCTAATATACATAAAATGACCAAATTTTAAAATCAAAATGAATTCCTCATTCATTTTATAAAAACCAAACATACATTGTCATTTACAAAACCATCCGAATATATACAATGTTAAAACTAAGTATATTACATGAGAAATTTAAAAACAAACTTTTATCTAACTCATCAGTCTCAATTGAACGACCTTTGATCTATTACTTCACAAAATACAAGAATCAATCTTCTTATAGAGTCTCCCTTTCTCTAGTGCCCTCTCTCAGACCTGAAAAGACAATGTTGCAATTTTGATGAGTTTTGTAAACTCAGTAATGTAACCATCCTCGATGGTTCACCCAATTTATACCACATATCAAGTCATATGAGCAGATAATTTCACATCTTTTCCTATTTCAAATTGCACCATATAACATTTATTCCACGTATCTAATCTCATTTAATTACATGTCCACATTACAATTCAATTAGTTAATCACTCATTCACACTTATTAAGTGTATAGATAATGCATATGTGACCTACTTTTAATTATTTCATTATTATGACTGAGTGCCTAAACTGTCTCGTGTCCATTATGGATACCGAGCTCATTATTACTTTCCCTTATCCATTGTGGATATAGGGTCACTGTACATATCGAGCCTTTGGCTCTATACCATATTCCAGAGCTTTAAGATCATTTTCAGTGGCTACTCATGCTACAATTATCTTTAACTGATCATGCATTCATAAATGAAATGAATCACATTCATATTCAATAAATTATAATTTCAATCATTCCCATTCAATCACATTTTTAGTCCCATATACATATATCATCGGACTTTAGTCTGACATTCAACAAATATGTTAACTAAGACATATTTCACTAAATTCACTTTCAAGGAACACTTCAATATCACATTCATCAATCAAAATCTTCAGACCTTCATGTCTGGAATCAGTACAAAAAATTCATTCAACATTTAGTACATAATTTATAGCAAACAAATATTAAGTGAGACCATCTAGGTTATTCACGGTATGCTCCAGAAAGCTATTGCCTTGAAGTCCTGGCAATGTTTGGATGTTGTAGCTGAATGTGCTCCTCTATAACATAATAATACATACACATATCACAATTTTGCACAATTATGAATTAATTTATGCACATTCATAAATATCGAATATGTACAATACATGTTCATGACAATTCTAGGTTCCATATCATATTCTTGTTACAAAACTCATCCATAACTTAATACTCAATTGATCAATCCAGATTTGTCTAAAAACATACTTTCGAGTCCACTTTGCATGATTATTAGCATCAGCAAAGTGAAGTAACTTGATAACATTTACTTCTAGAAAATTGTTCTCCTATGTATTAAGTTTCTAAGGACATTAAGACCATACAATTTGATTCAATATTCAGAAAGTTATACTCAAAATACTTTGGACTATTCTTAACTATAACAGCACTCTATACTCAAATTCAAGCCAAATTTTGGAATTCTCATAAAAAATGAAATTCAATCTCTTCAGGAAATTTGTTGAAATTTATCTCTAGTTTAATCTAAATAAAAACTAATTCCATTTCAAAATTTATAGATCAAAATATGGCCAAAATACCAAAGCATGTTCAGTGAAGACACTCCATTTATCATATTCCAGCACACTTTATCATTTTCATCCTAAATTCATCAATCAATATTTTATGAAAGAATTCAGATGGCCATAATTTTTTTTGGATAGGAAGAAACATGTGTTGTGAGTTTTTTGGTTTAAAAATCAAGTCATTTGGAGGTAGAAAGAAGAAGTTATAATCAAAAGAATGAAAGATGTTAGAAACTGTCAACTATCAATATGCCTTCATTGTCACTATCATGTATGTGCATAATCGTGCACTTCCAGTTGATCCTCCTATATCATGATCATGCTTGTGCTTGTGCGCGATCGTACACTACCTTTTATTCCAACATCTTCTAGCTCTTCCCAAACAAACCTTCAGGTCAATTTTTCATGGCCATTTGGATAAGGAAAATGAAGGATTTAGGTAAAACATTCTTCTAAAAAATTGTTCCTTTATGTATTAAGTTTCTAATGAAACAAATTCCATGCAATTTGGTTCTTAATTCTGAAAGTTATACCTAAAATACCACAGACTATTCCCAAACCATGAAAGAATCCAAAACTCAAATTCAAGCTAAATTTTGAAACTCAGAGACAGAATTAAATTTTGATTTATTCATTAAAAATGTAGCCTTATGTCTCTAATTTAATAAAAATAAAAAATCATCTTATTTAGATAACTACAAAACAAGTTATGGCTTAAAGGCAGAAGCTTAATCAGTGGAAATGCTATACCTAACATATTCCAGCACACTCTCTTCCAAATTTTCCAGATCACTCATGCATATAGCCATTTACAAATACTCAAACATCATCAAAAAGCCATTCACAATACTATAAGACTCAAAACATAATTTACTTCATTCAACTAAATGGATGAACATTGAGATTTTAACAACAATCAAACTCTCTTTATGGACTGTAATTCTTACTATAATGTAAGAATCAATAACCAAGTTTTCAAACATAAATCACAAGCTATTCGATGCGTATGACAAAGGAAGAAAATTTCAGTGTTTTCGGTGATGAACAAAACCAAATGAAGAGTAAACTCCAACTACAGAATTTTCCTTCTTAAACACGTAACTACGTGTATTGCTATTTCACTGCCACATTTCACCAATACATGTAGGCCATTTGTCACTAAATCATTAGTCCATGTGTCACACTATACTAAATCATTAGTCCATGTGTCACACTATACTAAATCATTAGTCCATGTGTCACACTATCATTGGTCCATATTTTAATATTTTTCTGGTTCAAAAATATTACAAATTTCCAAAATACCCAAAATATTACCAAAATTGCCAAATCACATTTAATACACTCCAATTTAATTTTTAAGACAATAAAATCCACAATTCCTATTAAAAATTAATTTTATCTGAAAATGTCAATGAATGCATGTATAAACATATTAGTTTGCAAAAATCAATATTCTCGTGTATGTGTATGCCACATTATGCATAAGCATGAATTATGCTTCCTAATTTCTCATTAACCTCTTGTAAACACTATTTTAACCTTATCATAAGTAACAGGATGGTACAATTCTTGTTCAATTCAATATAGTATTGTTTTGTGATATTTTTCATGCGTATATTTGAATTTTTTGTTTAACTTTATTCTTGTTCAATTCATTATTGTAGGTGTTAAGTTTCGCATTGAGAGTTGGTACCTTAATTGACCTATAAATATCAAATTAATAAATAATTGAAGAGAGATTTTAATTATGAGTTATTTATCCTTAGGATTGCTTCAAATCCAATTGAGTTATTAGGAGTAGTTTTGTGAATCAAAAGGTTACAATTATATTATTATCTATTTCAATTAGGATTACTATATTAGATCTCAAGAGAGGATAATAAAAACCTTAGGATATCTAGGATCAAGCATAATTGAATTAATAAGATAATGAGAAGCTAAACCAAGGATATCATAACCTTTAAGTTTTCATTATTAATTAACTTCATTTTTATTGCTAGCTTCATTTATTCAATTATTTAATTTTATTAGTTTATTTATATTTTAGTTAATTTATTTTAATTCAATATGTGGTTACCTTATATAAAGAGAATTAAAGTTGTTAGGTGACTAATTTAATCCTCATGGGAGCGATGTCTTTTACACTACAAATTTTGACTTGCATACTTACAGTACAAAAGTTTTTTATATAAAACTATCAACAAGTTTTTGGTGTCATTGTTGGGAATTGAATTAGCATCTTATTCAATTTGAATTCCTTTGATTTAAGGAATTGATACTTTTCTTTTGTGTGATTGTAGGTGCATGAACACAATAACCACTTGGAGTACGAGCGAATTGGTAGATATATTAACCTTTGACCTTATGGACTTTATGAGGATAGGGTTTAATGAGAGTCAACAAGGGATTACAAGACTAGTGGTGCAAACGAATACATTCAAAATCAAAGCAGCAGTATTGACCATACTACAGACTAACGCACAATTTTATCAATTGGCCAATGAGGATACTAATGCTCATTTGGTCAATTTCTTGGAGAGTTTTAATATGTTCATTTATAATGGGTTATCAGAAGATGCAGACAAAATGATGCTCTTTCTTTTTACACTTAAGGATCAAGCCAAGGCATGGTTAAGTTCACTCAACCTAGTGAATGCCACAATATGGGAGCAACTAGCATAAGCCTTTATAGAGAAATACTTCCCCTTAATAAAGACTATAAGACTCATAAAGGAAATAACAAATTTCAGCAAAATGAAGGCAACCTTTAATATAAAGCATCAGAGTGATTCAAGGAATTGTAAAGGTGATGTTTATATCATAACTTGCTAAGGAGTTTCTTCTGCAAACATTTTATAACATAGTGAATCCACCCATATGAGGCACCATTTATGCAGTAGCTTGTGCTTTTTTAATGAGGAAAACAAATGAAGTAGCATATAATTTGTTAGAAGAGATGGAAAATAATAGCTATCTATAGACATTGGAAAGAAGTAAATAACAACCAACCTTTAAAGATCAAAAGGGAGTGCTTATTATGTATTAAATGACAATATTACAAGCAAAAGTAGCGAATATAACCAAAAAATTTAATAGCATTAAAGCCACATATTTCAGTCCACTCAAGTCAATTCAATACAAATGCGAGCTATCCAGACAAGAAAGTCATAATACAGCTAATTGCTTCCTAGTGTAAAACAACATTATGGAGCAACTTAATTTTATGGGAACGCAGTATGGTGATGGAGGTAATCGTCCTTATTCAAACACTTATAATCTTGGGCAGAAAAACCACCCAAAATTTTCTTAATCTAACAATATAGGGAATCAAATGAGAACTCAAAGACCACTAGGATTTCAACTAGATAGGCTCTGTTCATTGGAAACAAAGATGGATAAGCTAATGGATGTGTTAAATGCCAAGTTCATGAGCTAAGAGGAGAATCAGAAAAGTATGCAAGATAAATTCGACTAAATTGAGAAGAATCATGTCTATTCCATTCACAATTTAGAGATTCATATGGGCCAATTAACTGACACATTGTCTATACAAATTATGGGGAGTCTCCTAAGCAGCATGATATCAAATCCAAGGGAGCAACTGAAAGCCATCAAACTTAAGAGTGGAAAAGCGTTGAAAGAACTACCTAAGAAACAAACTAAATCTCACCAAGTAAAAGACTAAGAGGAAAAAAAACAAGGACTAAGAGGAAAAAAACAAGGATGAAGAAAAAAAAGCTGACATGCCTTCTGTTACTCCTCCTCCATGCTATTCCATTTACAGAAAGGCTACAATAGAACAAAATGGTTATGCAATTTGCAAGGTTTATAGAGAAACTAAAGAAATTGCAAATTACTTTTCCCTTTGTGGAAGCTTTGGACAACATACCCATGTATGCAAAGTTTCTCAAAGAAATCTTAACAAACAAATTGACGTGGGATAAAAACCAAACAATCTCCATGATGGAAAGCTATAGCCCTATAATTACCAACCACATGTCCTCGAAGTTAAAAGATCCAAAGAGTTTTACTATACCCTACGTATATGGTAATTTAGAATTTTCTAAATGTTTATGTAACATAGGTGCAAGTATTAATCTTATAACTTTTTATTTTGAGGAAATTAAGGCAGGGAGATATAAAGCTAACTTCTATGCTTATTCAGTTGGTGGATCAATTTATAAAGAAACCGTTTGGTGTGGTGGAGGATGTGCATATAAAAGGAGATACGTTTATCATTCCTATGGATTTCATCATGTTAAAATTCGAAGGGGAACAAAACTATCCATTGATTATTGGTAACCCCTTTTTGAACACTAAAAGAGCTTTGGTAGATGTCCATGAAGGCAATCTCATCCTTCAAATTGGTGATGAACAAGTAAAATTTAATATGAATAAAGTATTAAATAATTTGAAGGAGGGTAGCTCATGCATGAGAATTGATGTAGTTGAATCTTTAAAGGGGGAGCTAATTTTAGAAACTATTAATGAAGTATTAGTAGTCATTTTAGGTACGAATAGTTTCTGTCTCCTATAATATAAGTTGTTTCATTTAACTGAAAATTCAAGGAGTTTTATTATTCCTTGTTTTAATAACAATTTATTATCAACGAGGAAATTAAGGGAGTCAACTAGCTTAATTAATTTCATACATTATGTCTTTATTAATTCTTACAATGTGTGGCTTATTTACAAGCTACTAAATCACTTTATTAAGAAATGGATGAAAGTAGGCCACTAATTATAGACCCATACTGATGATAAACGTGATGGGTATATCTAGCTAATGACGTTAAACAAGTGCTACATAAGAGGCAACCTAAGAACTAGGATAGGTTTCTGTTGATTGCAAAACAAACTACAAGTTTTATGCTCAAAACTGCAAGTATACGGGTTCTAACTTGTAGTAAAAAAATAGATATCGATTCCACAAGGATTGTGCTTAGGCACCACTTAATTCAGGTTATTCTTTTCTTAAGAAACTGATTCAAACCAATTTCAATAGATATGTAAAACAAAGAAAAACTAAGGGTAAAGGGAAACAACGCAAGTAAAGCCAAAATCATAAACTAAAACTTGGAGAAAATTAAGATTAAAAATTAGGACTTGTCGTTATTCCTATTTGCTCATCTCTGGTTAATTGATTCAATTTATGTTTGGCTCAAGATTTTCTAAAATTTTAGCTACCCTCTCTTAAGGTTCAATTAAATGTCACTAGTTATAAATTAGGATTAACTTTGGGATCTCGAGATATGCAATGCATTTCCTAAACATTCAACTAAATATGAAGTTAGCCTATAGGTAGTAAATCAATCTATTGAAATCTCTTCCTAATAAATCAATAACTTGTTATCTAGAAGTCTATTAAATGTCAAACACAGATTACCAAGCTCACTCTCTCAATTTGTTGCAAGGATTAAGCTCAATAAATAACACAAACATTTATATTATTAAATCAATAATTGAAGGTTCAAAATAGTTCTAATAACAAACCCTAAAAATATTTTAACCACTCATAATGTCATTAACATCCCAAACAACCAAACAATCCATAATAAAGATGCTAGAAGAAATAAAACAAAATGAGAACTATATAAAGCAAGCTCCTCTTCTTCTTTTCCCAAATATGGAAAATCTAGAGGACTGGGTGCTCTTTGCTCAATTAGGAATGAGAGTCTTGATTCTCTACCTCTCTCTAGGTTCTCAATTTGACTTTTAGCTCAAGGAGTCAAGTTTCCATGACATCTACTCTCTCTAGGGATTTGTGCCCTTATATGTCACAAGACAAGTCATAAAACCCTAACAGAATAAGTTAAACTCGTGTATCTCCTCAGGTTAAGCATCCCACAATCGTGGGAATTATCCTTGTGCTTCCTACAATCGTGGGTTACTATGGCAGAAACATTTTGAAGAGATTTCCCATGATTGTGGGAAACAGGCCCATTCCCACGATCGTGGGTTCTTATTCTACAACTCCTTCACTTCTCTTCTCCTCTTTTGGTCCCTAGCTCAATCATAAAGGTGGCCACCCTCCATTCCTACACCAAAATGATCAATTCTTACCCTAAACCAACATCAAACATAAAAGAACAACCATGAAATCAAAGTAAATAAAAACACACAAAATAAGACCTAAAACACCATAACAATAACCTATTATGTAAGAAACACATGTCAAATACTTACAAAAACACACACTAATGCATAACTATCAACTCCCCACACTTAAATCTTTATTTGTCCTCAAGCAAAATCAAGCACAATCAATCAATTCCATCACTTCATTTTCACAGAGATCAAAACATGCATTCCCTCAAAGTTTGGCTAACTCAAATGTCAAGCTACTACACATATCATGATTAATTTTCATTAGTGTATATAAGCAAGGTCAATTTATGGCACATCACTCAAAGATAAGTATAAATATAAAATGAATCTTCCTCACAATTTCACTCATTTCTCTCAAGTGTTTAATGGTTAGTGTTTTGCTAAAGCTTCCTATAGGAAACTGCACTACTAGAGGCTTGCTTATACACTAATTATCCTTTACAATGATTACATACATAAATAGATCAAAAGGACTTGCTTCAGGTTGTAATGTGGTAAGGGTCAAGGTGGGTCAAAACACAAGCATTTGTAAAGTAATAAATGAACAAAGGGATAATAAAACATATTTTTGAGATACACAAATGTAAATATACTACTACTTCACACTTGTTAATTCTACTAAAATGTTCTTCCTTTTTTTCTTTTCTTTTTCTATTTTTTTATATATAAATGAAGAAACAATTAACAAAATAACAACTAAATGCAATGTGATCCTAGAGTATAAGTGTCACTTAACTCACCTCGGAAAGAAAAAAATTTTAGCAAAAATTTCAAACTAACTCATCACTTAATACTCTACTAAGCTTGTGAATGGGTAGGCTAATCAGGTTTCGGGTTTTAAAATATGGGTGTTTTCAAGAAACAAAAGGGTTAAGGCTCAACAGGGGTAGCAAAGGATAATAAAAGATAGGTCATTTAAGCCAAAGGTTAACACAAAAAGGGCCTTAATAATCTCTATTAAGTATACATCTAGTGGATTCAAACAGATTTAAAGTAAGTTTTGAAGGTAGTAACCTAAGGAAGCATCACACAATCGAGGAAATAAAATGACTATAAATGGAGTCATATGGGCTAAATTCTCACATTGGCTCAAATGAAAATCATTATGCATCTTTACACTATCTCATTTCTCAAGTGTCAATTTTTGTGTAAGCTTATGCAACCAACTACTTTTCATCACTCAATATGGTTCACTCTTTATAAAGCAGCCTAATCCGAGTTCAAGCATGCATTCAATCTCATTCCAACTAGCATGACATAATCTCATGTCCAAACAAATCAAAATGATTCAAGTGCGGTTCCATTGCTTATCACCAAGCAACATAAAACAATAACCTAATATGCCTAAAATATGCATCCTAATTAAAAAAATCCAAACAGTACCAAAAACAAACTAAAACGATGCACTTGACAAAGCAAACATTACTTTCCCACTCTTGGACAACACATTGTCCTCAATGTGACAAGGTAACTACAAAAGAAAAT
Organism: Erythroxylum shatona; assembly: GCA_027568895.1. Taxonomy (NCBI): domain Eukaryota; kingdom Viridiplantae; phylum Streptophyta; class Magnoliopsida; order Malpighiales; family Erythroxylaceae; genus Erythroxylum; species Erythroxylum shatona. The sequence goes on from JAOSBK010000008.1 coordinate 18,637,471, forward strand.
GAAAACATAAGACACAACATCAAACTAACAAATAAATAAAACAACTAACAAAGTAAATAAAACAACGTAAAAAGTAAAAGGTAAAAAGGCTCATGGGGATTGTGACGGAGAAGGTGTGGGAGAAGGGACTTCAATGTTCTTCGTCTAAATGAACCTGAGGAATTTCTTCTTGATGTACTGTTTTTCTTTATACACTTGTTGCATTTCGTTGTCGAGCCCATTAATTTGTAACGTCATTTATTAATGATTTGCGGCCATTTGGTTAAGGATTTGCTTAAACCTGTTAACATCTGCTACTACGGTTGGCTCCTCTTCAAATGCTTCTTTTTTAGGTTTCTGGGGGCGCCTGAGAGGTAAATGGTTGAGCAGTGGTTACATCTTTACCTTTCCTGTTCTTAATAGTAGTGTGCGTCTGAGGTTTTCAAAGCTCTACCCAAATTTTATTTTTAGCGCCCCTTTACCGCAGGGTACCCACCGGGACGCCCGAAGGTTACCCCAATACATATCCTACGATAAGGGCGAGCTACGATCGATCACTACATTCCCTTCATATGGCATGGTAACATAACTCACTT
>JAOSBK010000008.1:18638145-18655651 GCA_027568895.1 Erythroxylum shatona
TCCACACTCGAGGGACACGGACTCGGATATCACCAATGATATCGGGTTCGGGTCACTCGGGAGTGGGGTGTTACATGCACAATCGTGCAATACCCTTTTATTAAAACTTCATTCTGGCTCTTCTCAAAACAAACCTTTAGGTCAATCTTTCATGGTCATTTTGACAAGGAATATGAAGGATTTAGGCAAAATATTCTTCTAAACAATTGTTCATTTATATCTTAAGTTTCTAATGACACTAATTTCATACAATTTGGTTCAATATTATGCAAGTTATTCTATAAAAACTATAGACTATTCCCAAACCACCATAGAATCCAAAAAGTCAACTTCAAGTTACATTTTGAAACTCTTAGAGACAAAATCAAATTTCAATTTCTACATGAAAAATATAGCCATATTCTCTAGTTTCATTTAAACTTAAAATCATCCCATTTGGATGTCTACAGATTAAGATATAGCTAAAATACAAATGTATGTTCAGTGGAAACATTACAGCTATCATACTCCTGAAATTCTTCTTTCATTTTTTCCAGATTTTTAACTCCTACCTTTTACAGCTAACACATCTTATGCATAAATAACCTTTTTTTACTTCCATTTTAGCTCCAATCATTCACAAACATATCCAAAATCCTAGATTAAAACCTAAACATCAGAACAGACCACCATTCACACATTTCAATTTTTTGCATTTTCATCTTTGCTCCAATTAACAACACCATTTTAGTCCAATTCAAACATTATCAAGATGCCATTTACAAAACCATAAAGCTTAAAACTCAACTTACTTGAGTTAGTTAAATTCCCAGCGGTGAGAGTGGTTTCAGTGGATGAAGAAATTCCATAATAAACAACAACAAACACTCTTTATATGGACTGATATTCTTACTTTGATATAAAAATCAATAACCAATACTCAAACATGAATAACTTAGTGTTTTGGTGATAGATGAACAATTGAAAGAGTTTTCGGTGATGAACAAACCAAATGAAGAACAACACAAGCTATAGAAAATTTTCCTTCCTAAACATATGACTACGTGTATTACTAATTCACTACCATATGTCATCATTACATGTAGGCCATTTGTCACTAATTCATCAGTCCACTTGTGACATTATAATTGTTCCATATTTCAAAATTTTTCCTAGTCCAAAAAAAACTCCAAATTTCTAAAATATCTGAAATATTTCCAAAATTGCGAAATCAATTTTAATACAACCCAATTTAATTTTCAAGATAGTAAAATCCACAATTCCCATTAAAAATCAATTTTGCCTAGAAATGTCAATGAATACATGTACAAACACATTAATGTGCAAAAATCTATATTCTCATGTATGTGTATGCCACATTATGCATAAGCATGAATTATGCTTCCTAATTTCTCATTAACCTCTTATAAACACTATTTTAACCTTATCATAAGTAATAGGATGTTACAAAACTAATACTAATTATGGTCCGAGACACACGCCATTCTCTTATTGTTTTCAAATAAGGTTTTATTATTTTCAAATTGTTATTTCTTTTCAAAACTTAAGTTTTAAGCTTTAATGCCTACAATCTTATAAATGTTTGCCAATTTTTAAGGTTTTATACTTATATGCCTATAGATTCTTGTAATTGAAAATTGTACATTATTTTTTATTATTCAAAACTATTAGACAATTTTTCTTCCATCTTTTATAGTGCTCTTACTTAAGGTTTTCTAAAAATCTTAATCTTATCTAGCTTTCTAAAGGCAATCAAAACCTTAGGATCTTATCACTTTCAATCCCTTCTATTTCTAGAGTGTGGCAATTCATATCTTTCTTTCAAGTGTTCTCATGTCGTATTCATGGATTAACCTGTGTTTTATAGAATCATCTAGGTTTTTGTCACATTTATATAGACTATCATCAGTTTTATTGGTAAGGATCATATCATTAGAGGTTCATTTAAAAAAAGGTTATGAAAAATTCCATCTTTAATCAAATTTAAAGGCTTATTTAGGCCACCTTTTTAATATATATTATCTAAATACTAATGACATGCACTATAATAATGAGCAAGTTAGAAAATAGTATGCTTAACTACATGAAATTGCTAAATTAGAGGGAATAAGTTAGTGATATAAAATAATCCCTTGAAGGAGAAGAATTCAGATAAAAAAACCACATAAAATGAAGAATCGAAGTGTAGAAGGGATGTGCGGTCTTGTATCAAATCGTGTAAATCCCAGAATCCCTAAATTTCAACATAAAAGGATGTGTTTAACCTTAAATCAAATAGGAGACACTAGGAGGCAATTCCAGACATTGGGATTATTCTTAAGGCGTGATTTGGATCCAAAAAAATGGAAAACACAAAGAAATCATCGAATGATCAATTAGAATGTGAGATCAAACCTTTAGATAGAATTGAAAGGGAGATTTAGAATTATTAAACCTTTATTTTCTATTCATTTTTCTTCTAATTTATGTTTAATTTCATGTTCTATCATGTGTAACTAAATTCCTTTAGTTTCTAGGTTAGATGAACACTATGTTGATACTTTAACATATTTTGATTCTTTTATTCATGCAATTGGTTTGATTGATATATTGTTTTGATAAATTATGCCTTTTATTTATTTTTTAATAGATTCAGAATATTATATCATAACCTAATTTTATAACATAAAGATTGAGATCCTTGTTTGAATAGATTTATTATAATTAGAAGGAGTTGACTGTAACCTTAGAACTAGGATGACATGAATCTTCCGTATTAGGGTCAAACCTAATAAAGGTATTCAAAATTCAATACAACAATTCTATAAACTTTAACCTAGGTAATTCCACTGAAAACCTTAGGATTAGTTGCTATTAGCTCAATGTCAGCTATTAGAATACCATAGGAATCTCCATTTTCCAATAAATGAATAAAACAATTGCATAATGAAAGTTCAATCTATTAAGGTTTTTAGGGGGATTTGAAACCTAGATACCAAATTTCTAATATCAATAGTTTACTAATGTAAGGCCCCAAATTACACCCTAGTATAAATGTTACATATTCATGAAAGTAAATGTGATAGGTGTTGAAATTATGATATGATTATGAATTGTATATGTCTTGAATTTTTGGTTTAATGGATCATACTTAGTGGCTTGTAATTAATTGATACCATTAGAAAATTGAAGTACTAAAATGAACAATTAGACCAGGAAAATTTTCAAGTGATAAGTCAAGTTGGTACATGAAAATTTGAATGATTAAGCCTATGAATTAATGACATTTGGCATGCAAAATTAAGTGACAAATGGCATGGTTTAAATGACAAGTGGCAACAATAAGTGAGTGATAAGTGGCCTAATAGAATTGAGACATTTAATGGCTTATATGGTGCACAAATGGGATATATGCAATTGTGACAAATGCCATGTTGTGAGAGTGACATCTAGCAACTTAAGCATTAAGCTTGCAAGAATTTTCTGCAGCTCATTTTGGCATCTCCACCGAAACCATCCACCCTCTCTTAACTCTAAATTTTGCTTCAATTTCACTTAGAATTCTTGCAAGATATTACATCATGAAAGCTACCACATGCTATCTTCTATGTTGTTATCTTTTGGTGTTAAGAGCATCTTAGTTTCACTTAGATTTTGGAATTGTGATTGTTGTTTGGAAGGCTAGTTTGACTTGTTCTTTAAAGTTAAATAGGTAAAGGAATTATAAACTTAATAGCATGTTGTGATATGAATTATGTGATGTTTGAAATGGATAGAATATGTATTGAATTGATGATGAATTAAATTATGGAATATGATAGTTGTTTATAGCTTTTGCATTGGATTTTTTGCATGAAAGATGATGGATTGTGAGCTGCCTTATGAATTTTTTTGAATTGTTTTTGACATGAATTTGATGAGGTATTGAAGCATGTATAAGGTCGAATTGAAATGAAATTGACAGACTTTGATGAAGATGTGTTGAATGGAAGTAAAGAAGTCAAGTTTTGGAAATAAATACACGATTATGGGATTTATAAGGCTTATTCCCATAGTCATAGGAAGTAATTAGGAAGAAGAAAATGTTGGTTTTAGATACTTTTCATACTATATAAGGTTAAGGTACTTAATAATGGTTTAATTAGACCTAATCAAGGTTGAAAATGAACCTAGATGATGTTAGATTAATTAAGTACTAGTTAATTTTGTTATGGATTGTTAATTGAAGTAATTTATGAAGGAATGTGTGGGTAACAAATAATGTGTCTAATGTTGAAATGTATGGTTTATTCAAGGATGAACGTGTCCTTATAAATAAAAGTGTGTTTCAAAGGGTCTATGTGATGTCAATTAAATATGATTGTTTATGAATTGGAAATTTGTGTGATTATATGTAATTTATAAATACATAATGCATTTAATGATACATTATTGCAAATGTTTATGCTCATAAGGTATGTTAAGTTTTTTTGGATGTGCACTATATGTTCAATTTGAGAAAAATGGAATAAAGACATATATTATGCATTATATCTTTTACATATGATTCTGAAACCTGAAATTGTTTTTTTTTAACTGCCAAACCCTAGTTGTGGGTAAATAGGCATGCCTAGAAGGGTCTCCAGCTGCTCCTATGACATTAAGGTATCTTATGATATTGACACTTCATTGTCTCCTGTCACTGAGACATAAGTCTATCCTATTCTGTGATACCAATCATAGGTATCTCCTGTTTTGGTCTCGTTATCTACTTTTGTAAAAATGATTAGCAAGCTAACATGTTTTGTATTCTAATACATGTTCAATTTTGATATAAACAAGTTCTGATCTGACATAAGGTAAGCTCTGATTTGATAAAAAAATATATTCTGATATGATACAATTCATATTTTGATCTGAATGGATTATATCATGTTCTGATACTTGTACATTCTATTATAATATTTATGAGTTTTGTTCTGATGCAAGAATGTTCTGTATTGATGAATCGTATTTTGTTTTGAGACATAATGTTTGGATTACTTTGTAATATGAACAATTAAAGATTGTTGTAATATGATTTGAATCTGTATATATAAATGTTAGACGACTGTTAGAAACAGTCACCACTATGCATTATGTTTAGTTATTTAGCATGGTGATTTTGCCTCTATGTAGGTTCTGATAAGAAGATTTAAGGACTAAGGCAAAGACCACCACAATGGCCAAGAAGAATATGTTTTATTTTGGAAATTTTCAGTTTATTTTTAAGTTGTACTCCGAATGTTGAGACATATTGTATTTTGATGTAAACAGTCTGTACTAACCTTAATATAGGTTAGCTTTTGAATTTATGGCATGTATTTTGATAAGTATAATATGTATGATATGTTCTGTTTATAAAATAATATCTAATGATATGAAATTTATGTTTGCTTGAGTTTTTGGAAGTGCTTTAAAATGTTTGGTATGTTTTAGTTCTATTTTGTGTGGCATTTGCATATACTTCTAGGGGGTATGTGGGTGTTACAACTAAGTTCTTCCTTAATTTAATCTTGCGGCCTATTTATTTTACTTGCTTTAGTTTTATTTTCTTTCAAATTAAAAATCAATACCAATTTCATAAACTAGATAATAGGATAACAATAATTATTGGTAATTATAATCCTTATGGGAGTATCCCGTACTTGCTGGTATTAGCTACAACTACATCATGCATATGTGGTTATTTCATAATTAACACTCAATCAATTAAGTTTTTGGTGTTGTTGTTAGGAACTTTGATATTAGGAACACCTTAATGCTATTACTTTAGTCATTATTTTTTATTTTAGTTTTATTGTATTATATTGTATATGTGGATGATTCATTTTATTATTTTTTGAATTTCTCTACTTCATCTTAAGTTTATGTTTTGTTGTAGGATTTACAATTCACTGTCATAACCACAACTCACAATGGAAGGATAGAGCAAACAATACTTTTTTAGGAGAAAGAATATGTCTTTTCAATCTATAACATCACCATATAGGAGAGAGAGGGTTCCTCACATGGCTTCAGAGGTTCAATTGATGTCTATGCTGTGTTGTAACATTTGTGGGACTACTTACTACAACCATGAATGTCAAGCACCGACCTATGCATGGGAGCAACTAAACATGTATAATCAACCTCAAGGTGTACTATATGGGAACAACTTTAGAATGGAGCAACTATTATGCCTATGGATGGAACAATTATGCTCTAGTTGAATATTTACAATACTAAGAACCTCCAATTAACAAGCCAACTTTGGAAGATATGATGACTGATTTCATTCGAGAATCAATCATGAGGCATCAGGAAACAAAGACTCGTATATAAAATTTGGTGAATCGAATTGAGCAGCTAGCGAAGATAATATTTGATGAGATGCAAGGGAGTTTGCCCAGTTCTACTGAAACTGATCTTAAAGAATATGGAATGGAAATTCCCCTTAGGATTGGAACGAGCATCTAAAAAAAGACAAAGCAGAAGAAGAAGAAAAGGAAGAGGAAGAGGAAGTAAACATTACAAGTAAATTAATGGAACTCTTGACCGAAATGAAAGCTAACTAAGGTGAATTTAAGATTGAAGACAAGACATAAGGTAGACTTAATGAATGGAATGATATTCTAAGAAGAGCTTCTAAAAGAAAAAGAAGAAGTTTCCATCTAAAAAGAGAAAGAAAAGGAGTGGGAGCAGATAATTGAAAAAGATAAGCCAGAAACCTTTATCCAGGAAGGAGAAGAAGAAAGGACAAATGAAGAAGAACTGGTGGAGGAATCAAATAAAGAAATTACCCGTGAAGTGTTGGTAGTAATCTTAAGTATGGAGGGTTCCACTTCTTTAAAGACAAGCTATTCGAGTCAATTGACGATCTAGGAAGTTTTGTTATTCCCTCTTTTATTAACAATTTGTCATTAAAAAGGGCATTAATGCACTCAATTGGTTTTATTATTTTGAAAAATTATTTTTTTTTATTGTCTTTCAAGAAGTGACTTATTTACAGGCTAGAAAATCTTTATGTGGAGAAACAGGTGGAAGAAAGAAATTGATCATAGACTAGGATGAGGGTAATTTGTAGGTTACGTCGAGCTAACATTATTAAACAAGAGCTACATGGGAGGCACCCTATGAATTAGTTTATATTTACTTAAATTTTATATTGTTTCATTCTTATTTCCATATTAGACTAGGATTTATTTTAATTTTTGATGTGCTTTAGGATTAGAACATTAAGCATCTTCATAAGATCATACATGATTAATGTTTTAGGGTATGTGTGTTAAAGGTTTATAACTCTAAAGTGCAAAATTTTTAGGTTTGAAGTTCCACTTGTTAGTAGAGAGTTAGACACTTGCAAGACACGTAAGTGTGATTTACACAATTTGATACATGCCTATGTATTAAACCATGAAAGTTCGCGAAAATTTTGAAATTATGTGACTTACGCAGTTTGATACATGGCCAGTTTAAAATGCCCTACTTCCTTTATTTTTTTCACTTCTCTCTTCTCTCACTAACTCTCACCGTCACCTCCAACTTTTACTAACCCAATTTATGCATTTTAAAGTCAAATTAGCGACACCTAAGTAGTTATCTTGTTGTTTTAGCTTATTTATATATGATTAATTGGGCATTTTGCATTACTTGTGGATTTTCCAATCAAAAATGTTAATTTCGTGATTTTGGGATTTTTGGAGAAGTTCTGTGATTTTGTGCTTAATTATGGTTTAATAGTTGAATAATAACTTTAATTAGTCGTTTTAATGATTCAATTCGATTAATTGCATGTTAATTAGGTGAAATTTTAACTTGAATTATGTCGTTGTGCCATTACAGCTCACTAATTGTTAATTTGTGATGTTTTTATGAAATTAATGTTAATAGGTTTTTTTGACGTTAATTGAAGATCAGGCTTGTGTTTAATTACATGAATTTAGTGTTCAATTATGTCAATTTTGCTTAGTTGGAAGTTAGGGTTTTCAATTTCAATTTTAAGGTCAAATTTGTTAATTTTAATTTTTTTCTATTGATTAGGTTGTTAGTTATTTTTCTATTTATTTTTTTTACTTAATTGTTTATGTATTTATTTATCTGTGTCAATTTATTTTTGTGTTTTAATTTTCATAGTCGTTATGTTTTTGTATTTAATAAATTAGTGAGCATAGTAAGTTTTAAGTGTGGGGAAAAGGATAGTTACAAAATTTATTTGTAAATTCTCAAGCTTTTTTTAGCTTTAGGCATAATGACGAGATCACGATGAGTACGGAGACCATTAGTAAGAGACATCAAGGAGAAGGCTCCTCATCCACTAACTAGCCCCTAGAGCGACTGTAAATGTTATTGTTCATTGCCGAGGCCTAAGAGGAATAATAGTAGCAGTTGAAGGGAAAAAAGTTCGGTACTGGTCGATATATCAATTTGGAGGCACTAGAGCAAGTTGGCTTTGCCCAGCAAGTTCGGAACCTTGTAGAAATTGACGCGTGGTCTCGACTTTTTAGGATTATGGAGCCCTCATAAAAGGAGCTTACATTAGAGATGCTCTCTACATTTTCTGTGGAAAGAGGTTGTTATGACGAGGATTTTCCTAACACGATCTAGTTCCAAATTGCGAGAGAAGCTACATGGCATTCTTCATCATGATGGGTCTCTAGACTCTCTGCGACTAGGAGTTTGTCAGGGCACCCAGTTTCCTTACACTATGGACTGACTTTTAGTACGGATTGTTCGCATCATACTTCTTGCATACCATTAGTATAGAAGATGACTACAACCTAAGCAAGTCCAAGGCCTCAACCTTATGCCATCCAACACTCAGATACATGTAAGGTATCCTGAGTCATACATTGAGCAGTCGGGGTGATAACTAGGGAGTTTCCCAAAACATGGATGTGTACTACTTGTGGAGTATGCGAAAGAGGGCGTCGATGCATCTGGGGCATGTGCTTTCCCAATTCTTTAAGCATCAGAGCATGGAAAAGAATGTGGATACAATCTGTGTTGGAACTTACGTGACCAAACTTGCATGACTAATGGGGGTATTTGATAGATTACCACTGATGCGACAGATGGCTACTATGGAAGTACTAAACCTTGATATGATGCAACACATGTGCATGGTTAGCAGATGTTAAGGACCCATAGTGACATATATAGACTCACAGGGTACCTTGATGAGCTAGTAGCATTGGGAGGACCTAGGGACAAGCAATTGCAACCATAGTCACTACCATCCCAGTTGGAAGGCTAACACCAGAGGAGCTTAATTCAAACTAGCTAACGATAGCTTGGCTGGAGAGACAGCAGGTGGAGCTTATTAAGAGGATAAGCAAGCCCAAGACCTTAGTTAGATAGATGGTAGATTTACTGTTGCTAATGGCAAACTATCAGGGCATTACTTTCTGGCCTCCATTGTAAAGACCATCAATTTGAGAATAATCCACCATTAGACAGGCCCTAGTCACAAGACGAACAAAGGAGATGTTTAACTGTTGTATCTTTTATTTTCCTTTTTAATTAAGCATTTTCTTATTCCTTTTCTTTTGTTTAAACATTAACGTTAATGTCATTATATATATTTTTGTTATTTTTATCTTTTTTTCTTCAAATTTTGCAACAATGTAGTTTTTGTTTGATAAATTAGAAATCAAAATTTGTCATATTCAGGACATTAGCCACTTAACCCTCTCACTTATTTTAAATGCTTATATTTATACATCGGAGAAAATGTACAACTTTAAGCGTGGGGAAGGGTTTAATGAATCTTTAACAATTTCTTTAAGCTTATTGTAATCTTGATTATTAAATTTTATGAGCTGATATCTTGAATTGGTTGAAATTTATCCATTAATATCGTGTTTCATTGTTGAATATTGATTTAATTTTTATGCAAAGGATGATAGTTAGAATAAAATGTCATTTCAAAGTTATATTTTTAGTATTCATTGAAACATTCAAGTTGAATAATATTTCATATTATTTGTACATATATACTGATCGTTTTTGGGAGTTTTTGAGCTTAAGAGTGAAAACTTCAAAATTTTAAAGCTCTTTTTTATTCTTTTATATGCGATATCATTGCATAATAAAACAATTCCAGAACTTGTTTTTACTATGCATATTGAGACCATATTTGATAAATCAGAAGCATTAACATGATAAAGGTACTTAGTAACGACTTGCTTTAGCTTGTTTCTTTGATAATTATCATACCCATACTTAGTAACGACTTGCTTTAGCTTGTTTCTTTGATAATTATCATACCCATAAAATTATCTTCTAATAATAACTATTATCATATCTAAGGCAATGCTTACAATTATGGTTAATATTTATGATTTAGTAAGCTAAATTTGAATCAAACAATTCCATTAAAGTATTATACCTTTGAGCTATACTTTATGCAACCTCTTGTATTGTGTTGTCATAATGTTGACATTTATCTTATATATTGTAATTAAAGTTTATGAGATATTAATCAACTTAAAATATCATTACATTTTGTCATTCATATGATTTTGACATATTTTGAAAACTTTAACGTTAAATCCTCACTAGAATTAATAGTAGAATTGTATAACAGAAAAACAAGTTTTCAGTATAACTTTAAGAATTTCTCTTAAACCTAAATTGTATCCTAAAAATTTGGTTCCTTAACAATTAGTATCAAATATACTAAATAAAGGTAATTTCTACTCAAAAAATATAAATGTAAGAAAAAAGTATTAATTATATTTCATGTCTATTAAATAAGATTAGGACTTTAATCACGTATTTAATTGTCCCTACTATTTTATTCAAAATAATAACCATTATTACTATTTAAAAAGATTACTCTAATCTCTTTAATATGCTAGAATTCCATTTAAATTTAGTTGATCTTAGAGTCACTTAACAAACTAACTAAATTTAGATTGGGTAGATAACGTCCTTATCAATCATAACTCATGTGACTCCTAGACCCAATAAGTGATAACTCTTCACCAAAATATATCTTATATATTATTCCTATATATTATTCCTAAACTTGCCTTTAAATTTAAATAATAATGATTCACTCATCCAAATCATACAAATTTGGTTAAGTAGAAATTATTAATTTAAGATAAAATATATTTGGATTAAAAGGGTCTTGATTCATTCAACAAGCCCTACAATAAAAAACTATGATTTTATTCTTAAATAATTAAAGGAAATAATTACATTCTCAATACCCACAAGTATACAAATCGTATATTGTAGTACTGAAAGGTATCATTCTCATCAGGATTATGCAAGAACCAATTTGAACCCAACCTTGTCTAAGGTCAAAACAAATTGATTTTAATAAAAATAAATAAATAATTGAAATAGCCAATTAATTTAGGGTTTGATCAATGATGAATGCTTAGGATGTATTCTTTCATTGTTTTGTTTGTTTAACTATGATTGATCCAATTATGTCTCGATCTTAGATTTCTTAAGGCATTGATTACTTTATTTCAAGACGTAATCAATTAATCCGCAATTGAATCTAAAAAGTTCATAATTGCAACCTCTCTATTCACAACATTTTCCCTACATTTTCAGTTTGATTTGAAGTTATCTATTGGACAATAAATTTCTCATAAAAGATATCTCTTTAAATGATTGTTAATTTAATAATTGCGTGACTTATTAAACTACCAACTCTCGTTGCTCAGTCTAATTTGATTACTTTTGACTTACGCTCTCAATTTGTTATCAAAGTATTAACACACAATTATCATAACATTAAAATTTATATTAAATCAATAATAATCAAAGTCACAAAATAAATTTAGAATAAACCCTAATTTGGAAATTATAAAATCATGAACGTAACAAACATCTTAGGATTTTGTTTACACATCAAGTTTGATGAAAATTAAAAAAAAAAGGAAAAGAAGAAAAATTATATTTGGAGCTTGATCTGCAAAGCTAGAAATCTTAGATCTCCCTTGTTAGAATTGCTTTGTATAATGGATGTTGATTTTATTTTATATCTTTCATATTCTTAAATAGTATTTTAGGATCCTACGACTGTTTCTGTGGGTTTTCCTGCTTCATTAGGTTCCCAAAATACCCCAAATCCTAAAAGATATGAAAAAGCTCGCGTTTGGAAAGTGTTGATGCGTTTGGAAAGGGTTGTCATTAATGCTTCTAAAAATTCCTTTCTATCATTCAACCCCCCTCTTTTTCATTCTTCAATTTCTTGGTTTCCATCCTTAACAAACACATCAAACACTTATTAAAACACAAAATTAAGATCTAAGTGCTCTAAACCAAACAAACACTTAGAATATATACAAACACTAACATTAACATAATTTTAACCCTATACACATGATAATCATCTAACAAACATCGAAAAGCACACTTAAACATCTAATAAAATGTATTATAATTTACACCAATCACCATCTCATAGAACCTTAGCCCCATCTCCTGATATGTGCAGCTGTCAATTCATTTGTCTTATCCTTTCTCTTGTCAACAGCCATAAAGCTAAACCAACATTACACTTAGAAGCAGCTATACCGTGTCTCCTCTATGGTCCAATGCAAAGCCAACAACACCGTTGTCTCCATTATTGCAACATAGCGCCTCCTCTCTCCTAGCCTTAAATGTCAGTTTATCTAAGATCTATTGGAAGTTGTCCAGTGGAGCTATTCGAATGTCAATAATAACCATAAATATTAAACAAAACATAACCAAAAACAAGACAGACTTGACAATTAACCCACAATCATATCACCTGTTTCTCTAAAATCAATTCAAGTCATAATTTGTTCTTTTACGGCCAATTTGGTTCAAAAAATAGAATAGTTAAAAAATAGAATTATTACTCGTAAGAATAAAAAAGATGAGCAATAGAATATATTAAGTATTACTTTGTTTGATTTAAGAAACGTAATAGATAAAGAATTTCTATTACAATATTTGGTATGAAAAAATAAACTCGGAATGAGAAAAGAATAAGTAACAAAACACCAAAATAATCTTATTATTATTATTATTATTATTATTATTATTATTATTATTATTATTAACTTTATTATTCTTATTATTAACTTTATTATTCTTATTACTATTAAATATTATTATAAAATTTCTATTTATTATTAATTTTTTTAATTTTTTTTATTCTTAATTTTTATTATTAAATTCATTATTATTATTAAAATTTTCTTCTTCTATTTTATTATTATTATTAATTTTATTATGATTATTATTATTTTATGATTATGATTATGATTATTATTATGATTATGATTATGATTATTATTATGATGATGATGATGATGATGATTATTATTATTATTATTATACAAAAATAATTTTCTTGTTATTGGTTTAATTATGATTATTATACATAATTAATTTTCTTCTTCTTCTTCTTCTTCTTCTTCTTCTTCTTCTTCTTCTTATTATTATTATTATTATTATTATTATTATTATACAAAATTAATTTTCTTATTATTGTTTTTATTATCTAGTATTAAATGTGTTGTTATTTTTATTGTTGTTGTTGTTGTTATTATTATTATTATTAATTTTCTATTTTTTCTATTTTTATTTCTATTTTTATTTTTATTTTTTTGTTATCAAATTTAGTTTACAAAAGTATTATTATTATTATATTACTATTATTATTATTTTCTTTTCTTTTTTTATTAAATTTATTATACGAAATTAATAATAATAATAATAATATTACTATTATTATATTTTATTATATTTTATTTTATTTTATTATTTTTTCTTATTCATAAGTTGTTCCACAAGCAACACCAAGAAGCAAAAAATAGCAATGAAAAGCCAGAAGAAGTAAACAAATACATAACTTAAAAGCCGTTGGAAATGAAGAAGATATAATAAACAAGAAGCTAAAGAGCAAATCTTTAGATCTGAAAGCATACAACGAACAAGTTTTTAGTGATATACGTATATGTTTTGTCTTTATTGTGTATGCGTGAAAATTTTTAGGTGTTTTTAGAGATGTTTTAAAATGAGTTTGGAGTTAAGGAAAACATTTTGTAAGGTGATGTCGTGGTCTAAAAAAGATTAAGGTGATAGAGAGTCATGGAATGAAGGTGGAAAGAAGATGAAGACATGTAGGAAAAAAAAATGAAGAGTTGCAGAAAACTTGAAGAACATGTGCCAATGTGCTTTGTTTTTTATGGCTGTGTTTAATCATAGATTTTGATTTGTTGTGAATGTGTTGAGTTGAAATGAGAGTCAAAATGTAGAGAAAATAAGGATAGATATAAGTTAGAAATGTTGTTTAAGTATAAGAAAGGAAGGAGAAAAGAAAACTGCAGCTTCGGTTATGGTTTGAAAACAAAGTTACAGTAGTGAGAGAAAGTTGTCGATGGTGAAATACGGATAAGAGAAGTTAGAATGGGAGTAGATATGTAGTGAAAATAAGTTAGAAATGGTGAGAAAATATGGAAAAAAAATGAATGAAAGAAGGAAAGAAGAAGAGTTGCAAGTCGGTGAAGAAGAGAGAAGAAGCTTTGGGAGGGAGGCTCGAAGTGAAAGACGTTGAACAAGGATAGAGTTTCAGGAGGGTTAAAGTAAAAGGATAAAGTTGTTCTTCAATAATAATGGGTATTCTTAGAATAGATAAATTGTAGAGCGTTTTAGCTATTATGCGAATTTTAAGAATACGTAATCTATGTATTACTTATTCTGTGTTTAATTAGAAACCAAACAGAGGTTTAATATTCTGTTAAGAATAGGAAGGGAATAGAATGGCTATTCCCTTAAACCAAACATCCCATTAAGGTTCTCAAACCTTTTAATTTCTAGATTTTAGGTCTTGTAAAATAGACACAAAAATAAACAATGCACTTATTGTATTTCTATTAGTGACTATTATTCAAGTTTTTGAAATTCCATAAGTTTGGAGTTTTTGGATTTATAAAATCATATTTCTAGAATTCTAAACTCTAGGATTCTATAATTTGAATTCTTCAAATTAAAAATAATCATATCTAAATATGAATTTTAGGGCTTGTAAAGTATTAATGTAAAACTTTTTCAGATTAGATTGAATCTAGTTCAATCTGAAATTAGCATTTTTATTTCAGTTACAAAATTCAATATCAATAATAGAAACAATTTTATTCAAGTTATAAAACTAAGGATGACTCTAACACCATTGTTGGAAAATCAAGACAGATGCTGATCCTACACGCAGTAGAATAATCATAAAACTATTTCATATCATTTTTTGAAAGCCAAGATTACTTTAAATTTATAAAATAATTAATACATAAATAATAATAAAGTGTGAATCACAATTTGTACCTTATTGTGAAGCTTAATCTTTTTTCTTGTCATTATCCTCAAATCGTTTTCTAAAACTATTTTATCTCAACCACTGTAGTCACATAAGTGTCAGGTCTTTAACAGTATCTACATAATATGATGAGAGAACTCCATAACTGTTGTAAAGAGGTTTAGGCAAGGAAAACTAGCTCCTTTAAACCTTAAGTCTATTTATAATAGGTTTTGAATATTTTAGTAATTTAATTCAAATATATTTCTATTTTTAATTATACTTTAATTAGAATTAGAATTAAATTTATTTAAATAACAATTATACCTAAATAAGGTCTAAAATTATATATTGGTCCTTATTTATAAAATATAATATCCTATATTGGTCCTTATTTATTAAATATCACATGTTTAATCATAAAGTTTATTACATTTTACAATCAAGTCTAACTTGATTAAAATTTCTCTTCTCTCTTCAACCGATTCTTTATGGGTAACCTATTAAGTTCTTAAATAAGTTGGCAAATTACAATTCTAAATCATATTTAGGATTAAATAAATTAAACTTCTTTAATTTATATTTAATTCTCTAATTAAAATTTTAGATTTATATATTAAGATTGATATCTAGTAATATATTATGACTACTCAAATATTTAGGACTGTCAGAGTGACTTTAATTAACCTTTTCATGCATACTTTTTTTGTATAATTCAATTCTTTTATCATACAATATTCCGATTAGATATAGAATATATAATTATTATCTACTCTATTTGAGTTTAATAATGTTAGCTGTCCACTGGTTAATATTTTATTTAATTACTAACATTTAAAAACAATTTTCAAATTGTCATTCTATTTTTGCCAAGGATTTTTCAAATTAATACTAATCGAAAACAATGAAACATTATCCCTATTTACTTTAGGATGATGAATCATATATTAATCACTTAATTACCTCTATATAATTCATATTATATTCATCGATTACCAACTAAGCTAGCCTTGATTTTGATAAATTATAAGTAATCTCAAAATATAAAAATTCCTATATGAGATGCTTTGTAATATCAAGTCAAATGATCACTTTTACAATCATCACAATAAGTATTTCTATAAATGTATACATAAATGTTCTAAATAAAATTCTCAGATAAAATTAGTTTAGTAAACTTTTCTCTAGCAAGCAATCGTACAATTGTTTGAGTACCTCTATACTTTAGTTTATGAGATTGACTACTTGCTATATAAGGAAGAAACATAACTTTTGTTAGTATTTTTACACTTCTTTATAATTCAGTCGTCTTAATAGAACAATAATTAGAAATAATTTAGGGATAATAAATTAATGTAATATGAATCCCATTATTATAAATCTATCATAATTTCATTTTCTATGTGTATTTATTGCATAAAATTTATCATATACATCTTAATAAGTATAAGATAAAGAACGACATTAAATAATTATATCACTAAACTACAACCAATTGATTAATTATAAAGCATCCATCGAGTTCTCTAAATTCTTTACCTTATGGCTAAGAAGATGAAGGATAATTATACTGAGGAGAAAGTAAAATAGACGTTAAATTTTTTAAACTAGGATGATAATGATTTAATTTTTGTTGTCAAACTGCCTTTGTGAAAAGATGACTGGCAAATAACTCACTTAAATGATAACAGAGGTTGATGTTGATGGAGATTGAGATTGAAATGACATGATAAACTATGAGAAAATTTTGAAAGTTATGATGGCCAAGTGATTCCTCTTATCACTGTCAAAAATTTAAAAAGTATAAAGAAGAATATAGTTGATTAATATTATGGCTTTAATTCCCTTTTACATTTTTCTTTCCATTATTTAATCCAAGCTCTTAAATGATATAAGTGGTAGTAGTCAGATGGGTGATACGGTGACGCTGGTGGGAATATTTTGTATTCCCTTTAAGTTATATTTGATCAGGAGTTTATTAACGAAATAGAATGAGATGTAATATTATTTTATTATTTGAAAGGAACGTTTATAATAGAATGAGATAGAAGATGAGAGTTTCATATACATTTCATTGTAAACGATCTAGAAGGGGGATTGAATAGATCTTTAAAGCTTTTTGTAGAGTTCTACAATAAAATCACGGAATTAATACACACAAAATAATTTAATCAAATTAAATTAAGAGTATAGAGAAGAAAGGCAAACGCTGTTTTTATAGAGGTTCGGTGCTAAGACCTA
>JAOSBK010000008.1:18671053-18686996 GCA_027568895.1 Erythroxylum shatona
TTGATTTAGGCTAGATTAGAGAAAGTGTGTCTACTAGTAAGTTGTAGATATTTCTTTTAGCTTTCCAGCAATATATAGTATAGAATTTTTGGACTTCTGAGTTGAAAGTCAGGGTCCTTATAAGGGAGATGTGCAAGAGAGGAGTTATATCTTCTGTGATGATGTCATTGATGATGTTATCTTCTTCTGTGTTTTGCTCTGCCTAAGTTTTGCTTCTTTTTAGTTTTTGTATCTTTTGTCTTTTGCTTCTTCTGTGATGACGTCATTGTCATCTTCTTTTACGTTTTGCTCTGTCTAAATTTTCGTTCCTTCTTAGTTTTTGTTTCTTTTATGTTACTATTCATGAACTTCTTATGTGTTACTATTCATGAACTTCTTCTGTGTTTTGTTCCTTCAGTGTTTCACTCCTTCTGTGTTTTGTTCTTTTCTTCTGTGTTTTATATCGCCTGGGTTGTATCGTTTGGGTTTTGCTATCGTCTGTGTTTCGCTTCTTCTGTGATGACATCATCTTCTTCTGTGTGGCGTCATCTCCTTCGGTGTTTTGTATCGTCTGAGTTTTGTATCGTCTGGGTTTTGCAATAGTCTGTGTTTCGCTTCTTCTGTGATGATGTCATCTTCTTCTGTGTGACATCATCTCCTTTTGTGTTTTGTATCATTTGGGTTTTGCTATCATCTGTGTTTTGCTGACGTGTCATCTTCTGTGTTTTGCCGATTTGCTTCTTCTAACTTTTGCTTTTTCTGAGTTTTGCTTCGTCTACCTTTTGCTATCTTCTGGGTTACTGTTCATCATTTATCTTCTGTTCCATTTTTGATCCTTCAGAAGATAGAATTTGTCTTCAAGGTCTTCATGAAAGTTTTAGAGCTTGAGGTCTTCTTTCGAATCATCTAAAGAACATCTTAATGCGACATCCGTATGGAAACTTATAGAAATTTTCCCACTTCTTCTGCCTTTTTCCATTCATCTGCTTTTTCTTTTGACTTCGTCAAATCGTTTGATTCATTTTGACCCTTTAGATGATAAAATCTTACCTTAAGGTCTTCTTCAAGATTGTAAATTTCAAAGTTAAATAAAGTGATTCTTGAACCATTAGATTTCTAACATTCTCTTTTTTAGGTTTCCATTGAAGGTCATATCTCTTGGTGTTGATTTGAAAAAGATATATTAAATCAAGTAAGGTTATTGATTGTAAGAATAAAAACTGGATATGTTACTAAACATGTTTCAGTATTTGATGATTTCTGGATCAGTAGAGCTCCGAATAAGATGATTCTTGTTTCAAGATAAACTTAATACATGGAGCTACAAATGGTATGAAGAAGTTATATATAATTTAGTTTCTAAGATGTTTAGATTTCATATGGAAGTTGTGCATAAGTATATACTGATTTGGACAAGAGCAGTCCAAAAATGTTGAAATGTATCTTTCTAATCATTGACCCGAATTGGATAATTTTTGTGTCATTGGAAACATAAGACAATAGAGAAGATTCTTTTAGAATAAAGTGTCATGTCAGAATATTCAAGGATGCTTTTGACAAGACACTTAAGTGTAAAAGACATAAGGCATAAATGGAAGGGCATAATTGGAAGAAAAAGTGTTGTCTTGCCTATAAATGGAAGGAAGCAAAAGAGAATAAAAAAAGGAGAAAGAAAGAGAAAGAGAGAATGTCATGAAAAAGAGAGAGAAATACAAAGAAAAGAAGAGAATAAGAGAAAGAAAAGAAAACAAGCTAGGGTTTCAAAGTTCTTTAGCCTATAGGTGAGATTTTGAGGTTGTTTAAGAAGAGAAAAAGGTAGAGGAAGAGAAGAGCTTCCATTTGATCCAAGGATCTCTTCATTTGGTGAAGAACCCAAGGGATCGAAGAGACCTATTTCAGTTAGATCAGCTCACGGAGCACATATTAAAGATACAATAGGAAAGAGCCTTAAAGACCTCAGATTGTTTGCAAAGAGAAGAGATATCCTGAGGAAGCCTATAAGCAAGAAAACTAGGAGGGTACATGTTTATAATAGAGTAAATAAGCCACTACTATTTTCTTAAATCAAAGAAGTTTTTTGATTTCCAATTGCATCATAAGTACTGCATTCATTGTCCATGAATGATCTATAAAATTTGCTATGTGCTTGTTACATTAGTTGTGTGATGATTTATAAAAGTGATTTCTTTTGAAAAGATCAAATTTACATGAAATCATCTTTTCGAGAATAGTTTTCAAGATATATATATATCAAGTATATGAAAAAGCATGTTTATGAAATCAAGTTACGAAAGCGCATATAAAATATTAAATGTTGATGAAACTCAAGTCTTCAAGAAGTGCCATTTTAAGCAACACAAGGTTGCAAGTTATGAAAGCTATGTTATGTGAGTTTGTGGTGGTCCCCTAAGTTAAGTCATGTACATGTAAGTTTAAGGCTTCTCCCGCCTACCCGCCAGTGGCATGGAATTCCTTCATGGACTCACATAAGTTCACGGCTACGTAAGACCATTACGTGGGATTGCGTTAGTACATTCTATTCACCGCTACCCAAAACCATTACGTACAATTGTGTTAGTACATTCTGCTCACGGCTACACAGGACCCTTATGGGAAATGTGTAGTACGTTTTGTTTTGGATCCACCCAAACCATTCTGATATGCTTATGTGCTCATGACATGTTTGACATGATGGATGCATACATGATTTGTTCTCTTGTGAATTTTTGACAAATCGAGAATTTCATGAAATAAGTGTTTGAGGATTTTTATTGCGAAATTACTATGGTTTCGAAAATGTACAATGGCAATGAGTTTGGAAAATGATTTTTGCTTATCTTTCCGTTGTAAACTTGTTATCCACGAGCTGTCAAGCTCACTGCCTTTCTATCCCCGCCTCTAGGTGATGAGCAAGAGATGAAGTGAAAGAGAGTCAAGGCATCACTCCCAATTTGCTTATGTTGTATTTTAAGTTAGTTTTGGAAAACACAAGGCTATAATCGCATTTCAAGAATTTATAGTTTATGTAATTTTTGTATGTTGAGATTTCAGATTATGTTATAAGGTGGCTTGAAATGCCATTATAGTTCTATAAAACCTTTTTGGTTTGAGGGTAGTGAAATTTAAATGATGAATATTATTTGTACATAGTGTATTAAAGAGAATGATGTAGTAAAGATATGCTCTAGTCTTATGATATTCGCAAGAGGTTGGGTTCCGGCAACGCAAACTAAGGCAAGATTTATTAGGGAATATTTTTGAGTTATAACATCTCTGTATATGCTCATTTTCTACCTCTATGTTAGGTTTATAATTGGGGATATGGCTTATTATATTGTTTTTTTTTTGGTAATTCAGAAAAATTAATAAATGAAACAAAGATATGTACAAAGAGTTCAAGTACAAGTGCCACAGAAGGCACAACTAGCTAAAATATAGCAACTAGCCTCAGTACAATCCAAGATAAAAACATAGAGATATCTGTAGTGATGGAAGGAGTAATCCTACAACCACTCAACATCAGAAACACAAAATCGCAACCAAATAATACTTAAGAAGCTATAATCCGAATGGGAAGCCTAACTAAATAATTCTTAAACCCAGAAGAAGAAAGGCAATGAGATATTGAAGTGAATTCCGCTCGTGAACAAACTTAGCCCCTGAATGGACAAGGAGAAAGCTGTCACCGAGAAGTGACTGTGCTAAATCTCTGAGGGTAAGCATGGCAAGACATGGCCTATCTGAAGAGAACTGCACATGCTGTAAACCTGGGAAAGACTGAGCAATTAACTTGCAAAAGTTAGTGAAGAACCAAACTATATAATTACCTCCTCTCGGTGTATAGGCTGAGAAGTTCCCTAATATGGGAGATTACTCCAAGATACACTCTCTTCACAGCCATGGCTTCATTCTTGAAAATTCTGGCATTACGTTCAATCTAGATATGGTAAATAGTGGTGGAAAGTAAAAGATGGATGTGAATTATGGCTGATAACCTGGTACAGGAAACAGCTCTATACCAGGAAAGGATAGCTGAGAGGTTAGACTAGTTGAGGGTGAGGCAATGGTCCCAAATTTTTATAGAGAATAGGCATTTGAAAAATAAGTGGTCTATGGATTCATTAGCTGATAGGCATAGGGAATAGTGGTTAGGAGTGTAGAGGTAGGAAAGTTTGTCCCTTATTTGCAGCTTTTGCATGAAAGCAAGCCATAAGGTAAAGGAGCACCGAGGTTTACTATATTTGGACCATACCAGCTTGTACCAAGGAACATCCAGTAAGGGGGGTCACAATAAATGATAGGCTGACATATTGGTATATCGCTTGGTGGGGCTAGCTAACCATTCCAAGCAGTTAGGTAAAGAGCTATTGGGGAAATACGCAGGTGGATCAGGGTGTCTAATGAGGTCTATGGAAACCTCACTCCAACTCCAAGTATCATTGATTATAACTTCAGAAACACGTGTTATGAGCAGAAGCTTCGAACCATTGATCTCTCTTGGTGTAGACAAGGTCCTCAGAATATCACGCAGGTGCTAAGGATCCTGCCAGAAAAGAGTAGAAATATCGTTTCCAATCCTCAATCTGAATTGATGACATAACTTGTCCCTAACTGTTAAGATCTTTCTCTAACTCCAAGAACTATTATAAGTAGCTTGAGCACTCCAAAAATTTTTCCTTTGCAATATGATTGTCTGTACCCACTTAACCCATAGAGCTTCCCTATCTTCAAACAAATGCCATATCCATTTTCCTAACAAAACATGATTCCAAGTAGTCAAGTGTTTAACTCCTAAGCCCCCTTCCTTTTTAGGTCGACAGATGTCACTCCACTTCACCTTTGCCTGAATATTAGAAGCTTCCTTTCCTGCCCATAAAAAATTCCTATGCTTAGCCTCTATGTCCTTAAGGATGGAAGAGGGAAGAATAAAAAATGAGGACCAGTAGACATGGAAGGATGAGAGAACAGAGAAAACCAATTGAAGTCTGCCCGCGTAAGAAAGGCTCTTATGGGTCCAATGATTGATCCTATTGTCAATTCTATCGATAAGAGAAGCACAGTCCCTCCTAGAAAGACGACCTGTAATGAGATGAGCCCCTAGATACCTAAAAGGGAGAGATCCTTGTTGAAGACCAGACACAAGTTTCATCTTATGACTCAGATTACTAACCTCCGGGGACAAGAAAAATTGACTTTTAGATGTATTCATGTCCATGCCAGAAAATATAGAGAAAGTACACAAGGAATTAAACAAAAGCTGATCTGAAATCAAATCCCTATGATAGAACATTAAGAGATCATCCGCAAAAAGATGATGGTTAATCTTAAGACCTTGACATCTCCAATGGTATTTGAACTGAGGAGTATTGTCTGTATTGACTCTCAAATTCCTAGAGAATACTTCCATACAAATAATGAAGAGGAAAGGCGATAACGGATCACCCTGTCTTAACCTAGATTTACCTTTGAAAAATTGTGTGGGAGACCTATTAACCAAAATGGAATAAGAAGGGGTGGTGGTACATTCTCTGACCCACTCAATGAACCTCATCGGAAGGCCTACTACTTCGAGAGTGTTAAGAAGAAAATCCTAATGAATAGAGTCATAGGCTTTTTGGAGATCCACTTTGAAAGCACACCTCTTGTGAGAATTAGAAATATGATAGTTCTTGAAGATCTCTTGTCCTAAAAGAATGTTGTCCCCTATTCTACGATTCTTGATAAAGGCACTTTGATTAGGGCTAACTATAAGAGGGAGAATTGTGTTGAGTCTATTTGCTAAAATTTTGTCAATAACCTTATAGAGAATATTACAACAAGAGATGGGTCTAAAGTCTTGGATAGTGGATGGGAGAGCTGTTTTAGGAATAAGGGATATGAATGTGGAGTTGAGCTCTTTGAAGAGTTTGCCATGGAGGAAAATTTTTTGAATAGCTCCAATAACTTCATCCCCGATAATAGGCCAGGCCTTTCAATAGAAATGTCCATTAAAGTCGTCAGGACCAAGAGCCTTATTGGGATTAATAGAGTGGAAAGCCTCACGAATTTCTTGAGGTAAAACTTCAACAATAACAGCATAAGAAGGAATATCCGCTAGTGGATGAGGAAAAAGATGAACTACAAACTCCTTGGAGGAGTGGAGATTCTTAACAACCCTAATAGAGCCTTTGAAGTAATCTAGAAATTGAGTCTGAATATCGTAAAGCCCCACAACCCTACTGCCATTTCCCACATTAAGAGAATGTATGGAATTTCTGTTTCTGTTGGCAAGGAGAGAATTATGAAAGAATTTAGTATTTCGGTATCCTTCCTTAAGCCATTTAATCCTAAAGGATTATCTGTAAAACGATTCTTGATCCTCAAGAGATCTATAGAGTTCTCTAATGGCCTCGGTCTCCCTAGCTAGCGGAAGGGTAGATCTAGGAGAATATTTCAGTTGGTCCTGAATGTGATTTAAATTGGCATGATAGTTCTTGACTCTAGAGTTCATAAGTTTGAGAGCTTGCTTAACTTTATTCAATTTAGTCACTACCCTAAACAAGGGAGTGCCTATAATAGGGTAGGCCCAAGCTTCCTCAACAGTCCGCAGGAAATTTGGCTGAGTAGCTAAGAAGTTGAAGAATCTAAAGGGGGAAGAATGCTTCGGCTGGTTCCCAATCGACTTAACCACTAAAGGAGAATGGTCTGAAATATGAGGGTTATGGATAACACAATGAGAAGATGGGAACCGAATGCTCCAAGCAGAGTTAATAAGAGTCCTATCAAGCTTTCGAGCTGTGAAGGAATCACCTAAATGTTTATTGGACCAAGTAAAGTTAGGACCACTGGAATTTAAGTCGAATAATCTATTATCCCTTACAAACTGCCTAAAATTGCTTTAACTACTCAAGGAAGAGACACTAGGAGGGTTAGATTCCTGAGGATAGAGAATCGCATTGAAGTCACCTGCAAGCATCCTTGGATATTGACCAACAGACGAGGATATGTTGGAAAGATCACTCTAAAGAAGCTTCCTATGGGTTGGATTATTGGCTCCATAAACACAAGAAACTAGGAAGGTATTTGAATAATGTCTAGGATGTAATTCCACGTGGACAAACTGATCAGAATAGCTAAGGATAGAGCACAAAAGGATTTCTGGGTTCCAAGCAATCAAAATCCTAACATTAGACGAGTGAGCTAAGTTACTAAAGTTGTCCCATCTAGGAAACAAGGAAGTGTAGATTGTATTCAAGAAGACTGAAGATCTAATCCTAGATTCAACTAAACAAACAAAAGAAGCAGAGAATTTTTTAAGCCAAGCACAGATAGCGTGCTGTTTATTGGGGTGATTAAGGCCCCTCACATTCCAAAACACAAAATCCATATCCAGAAACCAGCTAAGCCGCAACCTACTACTTCTGTTTTTTCCTAGCTTTCCCAATCTTTCTAACTGAGAATTCCCCCTATACCCCGCCCACTATCCCTGGACTAGCAGGTCTCAATTAAGAAGTAGGAGATGGAGGTAGACCTGTTTGATTTTCTGTCAGGGTAGTAGACTCCCCACTATCGCCAATAAGGTCTTCTGATGGATGGAGAGGTCGGTGACACGTTGGAGAATTCCTTGCTATACTAACCTTAGTATCATCTGTATCCTGCTTTTCCTTAGCAGTGTCCTATTGGAGTGGGCCTACCACCTTGGGTAATTCCATGGAGCTCACCAGAGTAGGAGCAATTTTTGGACTATGCTTGGGCACTCCGTTGGTGGCACTGGGGTCAAATGTGGCTCAGGATCCGTTCTCTTCTCTAGCTCTTGGTGAAGACTAGTAGCAAAAGTACGCCCTGTAGGCGCCCACACCTGCCTCTACTCACTCGCAGGTGGCTGCCATTCATACTCGATAGTGACTTCCTTAACGGAGAACTGCTTGTCCTCACCATATGTAGGCAATTGGAACGTTGATGGTCATTGCTTTGACAGCTCCAATACGCATAATCGAGCATAGCTGATCCTGGACATTCGTATTGTTGGAGTATCCATAAGCAGAGGAAGCCCCACTGCACTGGCTATCCTACCCAAGCCTTTGGTATTCCAGTATTCAACTAGGATATTGTAGAATCATGCCCACATCGGAGCCTTGTGAATCTCTACCAAGTCGCCACCATTTAAGCTCCACTACTGTAGAAACAAATGCTTACCTTGAATGTGCCACAGTCCTCTTTCAACCACAGATTTCATGCCCTGCTCAGAATCAAATTGAAAAAGAAAGTTGTTGGAGCTTGTAATCAAGGTCTCCTGTAGCCCAAATTCTACCCATAATCTCACCAGGGCTTGCTGCACCACTGGGTAAGCCGGCCTCTTCCCCAGAAAGAACCCTATCAGCGTGGTTCGAAACTTTAAAGCCCTTTTCTGCGCAAGCTCCCGTGGAGGAATCACAAAGACCTGGTTCTCCCTAACTTCTGAAGGGTAAAAAGTGAGCTCTAGAGTCTCAGAAGAAGCCCCATTACCTACCTCCACAACGGCCTTCTAGGATCTGGTCGGTGCCGGGTTATGGGGAATCTGGGGTGGAAGTGGGGTAGTAGCATCTGTGGGTGGAGGGGTTCCTTTGGAAGGAGAAGTAGAAGGGACCGAAGGGAGGGTCGATTTCTGGAGAGGACAAGGAGACGGGGAGGGAACAAGTGTGTTAGGGTTAGTGTTTTGGTTAGGGATAGGGATTCGATTTGGGGATTTCTAGTTAGGGATTTTGGGAATAGAAGGTGAAGAAGGTAAAAGGGACAGGGGGGATCGAGGGGGGGCTGGAGAAGAAGGAGTCAACGCCATAGCTGGAGGAGTGGATCTCGCCTAAATCTCTGTCGTTAGGAAAGCTCGCCCACCATAGCTATCTCAGTTAGTTCATTGTGAATACATAGTTATCATTTTTCACCCAACTGGCTTATTATATTATTAAGACCCCTATGTCTACATCTCTAAGCACCACCTACTATAACTTAGTTTATTTTGGCTTTCAAAGGAATCAAGAGCTTAGAATGTCAAGGCTTTGGAGAATATGTAAAAGGTCACATACTATTTTCACTTTAAACTATATTTTCCGTCATATAATGCATAATATTCCTTAACTTCAACTATTGGTTTAAAGTTTAAGAATTATTTTAGTAGGATTTGACACCCCAAAACTTTACTTTTTTATAATATAAGTGTGCATCAACTTAACAAAAATATTTATTATCTATAAAAAACTTCCAAATTGTTTTTCTAAAAGCATCTTCTTTATATTTCTATTAAAATTTATCCTTAATCCCTTTTCCACTTTAGAAACAAATACCTCAGCATATCTTACTCTTTCCCCTAAAGCATAATTTTATTTTGTAGACCATAAGAAGTTCTTCAATATACTCTCTATATCAACCAATGTATGTGGAGATTGTTAAGCACAACCTTGACTACTGCTAGTATATGAGACGAACTTGTTATTCTAGTGCTTGATTTTTTTTATGAATTTGAGTAAAAAGTGAATTACAATCCTTATAAGAGATTTTTTTGCCAAATATTGGTAATCCTCAATGCTTGAAAGGAAGTTCTTGGTGTTTGAGGCTTGAGATATTTGTAAATGAACTTATTATGTCTTAGGCATCAACGGATACATATAAGTAGCTCTTGCTCTTTTCTACGGTTAGGTTAAAAATTAGGTTATAGATCTTTAAGTTATCTATCATAGTTTGTATAAAACTAAGGTCAACTTCATATATCAATATGAGATCATCTGTAAAGGGGTTGTTATACAACCCCAACTTATAACATTTGTGATGGAATTTGAAAGGTTCACCTTGGTCAATCTTGTACGCTGTCAATCTGGTTACTACCTTAATGCAAATAGTGAAATAGTAAGGATAGATCTGGTTCCTTGTCATAATCTTTTTGCAGCATTAAAGGTTAATAAGGATCCCCCATTTGCTAATATTGTATAAGAAGGTGTAGTGAAACAATGCTTTATCCAAAAAGATAAATTAGCTAGGAAACTTAAAAGCACTTAAAGAGCTAGGTACAAATCTCTAACTTAATGAGACAAATGATTTTTCAAAGTCAAATTTTTACAAGAAAATTTTTAAGGGCTTTTTACTATAGTAGATTTTAAAAATATCCTGTGTTAGTAATAGGTTGTCTTTTATATTTCTTTCTTAAATGAAAGCTCTATGGTTTGGATTTATTATACTCTTACGCACTTCTTTTAACCTTAATGATAGAATTTTTAATATGATCTTGAGAATCACATAGTAATATGATGTTGACTTATAATCATCTAAGGAGTTAGTGTTTTGTCGTCTTTGGTATAAAAGTCATATAAGTTAAGTTAAGCACCCTAAGCATTTTGCCTATTGAAAATAACTCCAAGATAGTGTTATTGACCATCTCCTCAGTTAAAGAAGCAAGTATTAAGACCATCTAACTTGGAGCTTTATTAGGTTTCAAATTGAATAATGATTAGTTAGTATCCCTATAATCAAAAGGTTTAACTAGAATTTCCTTTTATTATTGAGTTAGTGAGTCATAGATTAATTTCTTGATATCCTACAATTAATGTTAGAGGTACCAAGCAAGTTCTTAAATTGTCTAAATACTATCTTTTTTAGCTTATCTTATTCCTAAATAATCTCTTTAATGCTATTCTCCAAGGAGTAATTTTTTTGATATTCCTCTTACATAAGAGAGCATTATGGAAAAGATTTAGTATTTTTGTCCGCTTCTCTTAACTAGTTGAATTTGGCGTTTTGATTCAACAAAGAATGGTGATTTTTTAACTGCTAAGCATAGTTTTTTAATTCCTTTTTCCCCCATAGCCTTCTATTCAATATCATTTGGAAAGGTATCAAGCTCCTACTGAATAACACATAATTTCATTGTTATTTTGGTAATTATTATATCAATATTTTTAATTTTCTCATTATGTAACTTCTTCAATTTATTCTTAATTGCCTAAAACTTATGTATGTATTTGTATAAGTTAAATCCCTCAACATTAAAGCTAAAGCCTTTAATAATTTCCTACCTGAAGCCCTCTACTTGTGTTGGAAAGTTGTTCATTCTAAAAGGGCATTATAGCTTTTTATAATTGGTACCTATCAAAACTTTAGTTGGAAAGTTATTTTAGGAAATGTGTCTTACTATTAATGAATTTGAAAAGCCATAGTGTGTTGATTAAGGATCTATTTAACTTCTTCCTAATAAGCCAGCTCCCTTCTTACTTGTTACTCTATGTGAAAAAACTCCACCATATCTCATGTCAACTAATCCTATTGCGTTCAAACATTTTAAGAATTAACCATTACTTAATTTGTTATTTAATCTTTCTCCCTCAGCTTCTTACGAGAATAGGATTTTTTTAGTCTCTTAAAATGAACATGGTGCTTAAATGGATGAGCTTAAAGTTTCCAAGTCCTTCCTTAGAGTGATCTTTTAGAATTCATAATTCAGTGCATAGATGATAATAACTTCAAAGTAGTGAGGCAATTGATTTATACTTAATACCAAGTATGGACTAATTTGAGATGACATATTATTGCACCTTAATTAGGCCCTTGGTTGTATGCAATTGCAATCCTACCATTATAATGTGATTGGTGGTTAGTAATGGTATTTTAGGGCTTCCTAAAGACTTAATAACAACTTTGAATATTATTATCCTTAATTTATAATTTCCAGATGACCAATAGTGATAGTTTTCCTTGATTACAAAAAGTCATAAATTACCTGCTTCTTTTTGGCACATTTTATTCCCCTTATGTTCTATGTTATAATTATGGGGAAGAAGTTAGGGCCTAAGACATTTTATTTTTAGATTTCTTACCTAGCGTTCCTTATACTGACCATTATACTATTTACTTCCTAGATATGCTTATGGTGAAAGGATAAAGCCCAGAGTTCCCTTTTCGAAACTTAAGTGGAGCCCTCCTGGTGAACCCACAATAGCCTTCCAATTGATATCTAACCCAATCAAAGGGTTCTCGTAAAGCTAAGCTGTTCAATTGTTAAAAAAATTTATATTTTAAAAGTTAAAAGTGTGGAAAATAATGGGATTTTAAAAAAAATCATTTTATTAAAAATTTTGGTAGCACAACGACTGCATTTTGACATTCCCAAAATTTTCAAAAACTTTAAAAAAATTATAAAACACTTATATATTCACACCAATTTCTCAACTACAATTTTTGGACTTCAAGTCCACTCACAAGCCCCAAACAAATAATTCTCAACAATCACTATAATAATCTTTAAAAAGCTAAAACATATTTATGCATTTCATTTAAAAACCTTTATAAACATCCATTCTTTACACAAATGTACATATCAAAATAACATAAGCATAGCAATACCCAACGATACAACTAATCATGCGGCTGTAGCATCTATACCGCATATCTGGGGTGGTTTATTTAAAAGCATAAAAATAAGAGTTAGTTAAATGAGCTCAGTGAATGTTAATCAATTTACTAAAAAGTTGAACTTTTCATAACAACATAACTGCAATATTCCTACAAAATCATAGAACTCATGGTAAAGCATTTGCATAATAATTTATTCGTACATCATCAAATCTGATAATAACATAACATTTCGTAAAAAAAACATCAACTTTTTTGAAAACTATTCCAAAATGTTTTTCGACCTTAAACTCATAATAAACAAGTTTCAATTTTCCATTTTCCATTTTCCATTTTCTTTTTTCCTTAAACAATAAAATGGATTGTGGCAATAAGTTTTTTTCAAAACTTTTATGCTTAAAACAAGTCAACCACTAGAATTGGTACTTTATGGTACCTCTCAAATCACTTTTAAAAATAAATAGTGGTGGTATTATTATTACATGACTTTTCTTGCTCAACATAGCCCACCACTAGCTTCTTTACCATATGGTACACTAGGCTTAAAGTCATGGAGCTAGCTCTGCATCGTTTACCCGCAACTAATTAACCACTAGTTACAGAGCTGGTTCTACCTCGCTTACCCATAACAAATTAAGCACTATATATTGATAGTTACAGAGTTGATTTTGCATCTCTTACCTATAACAAGTCACGAAGCTAGCTCTACATCGCTTACCTGTGACTAGTTAACTACTATTTATAGAGCTGGTTCTGCATCCCTTACCTGTAATAAGTTAACCACTATAAATATACTGATATAATAACATGTATAAAGCCTAGCAGTGTACCATAAGCAAAAGCAACTCTTACATTTACGACTCATATTATTTTCTAAATCAAATATGGGAGGATTCATAATTGAATTATTTTAATGTAACTCCCAATTATATAAAAACTTAACTTTCAAATTAAAACTCATATATTGTTAAAGCATAAACTTATGCTAGCAATATTCACTTGTAAAATATCATTTTCAATGTAACTCCCAATCATATAAAAATTTAACTTTCAAATTAAAACTCATATATTGTCAAAGCATGAACTTATGCTAGCAATATTCACTTGTAAAATATAATTTGCATGAAACTCAGCATAAATATTCATTTTATGATCAAATGAAAACCATTTTCATAAAATCGATTTAAAGTACACTCACTTGTCATCAATTCTTTCGCAAAGAATTTAGTCATATAAATTAATGAAAATACATTAACAACTTGCTAGTTTCTTTTTCACCATGTCAAAATCTTTTATTCAGTTTTGTTTCTCGATCCAAAAACCTAATAAATACATTCAACTCTTTAATACATTTTCCAACCAAAAATACCATAAACTAAGTCGACATCATTACTTTCCGCATACGTTCCATATACTAATTTGTCTCCAACTATTAACATAACACTTCATTTAATCATTCCAATACCATAAATATGCTTAATGAACATCCTTGACCATATTCACATGGTCATTACATCATAACCATACTTTTATACCAAAAGTGCCTTTTAAGGCTAAACTTAACATATTTTACACTAAACTTTTCCAATTCAATTACCTTTTATTTTTAACACTTAAAACCAATCCAAATTCACTTCCATGACATTTCATTCACATGTTTAAGCCATAAAATTTCCTTAATAAATCTTTTACAAAATCTAGAGCTCTCGGACGAATTTCAGCCAAAACTAATTCTAAATCAATTCCTTTTCATTTCTTTACTTCATTAGCATCAAAATCATGCTATAAACATCATAAAACATCAAAATAGGAGTTTGGATCATATCACATTAACATCCCTAACCATGGACAAAAACTCATCAAATCATTTCCATAGTTTTTCTTTCATTCTTTCATCATTAAACTAACTTCTTGATGCCATTCATTAATCTTAAATCATCAAATGACAAAATAAAACACTTTAGGCAATAGATCTCACCTTTGACCAAGGTTCCATACACTAGATTCACATGATTTTCTTCTCTCAATTGCTTCCAATGCAATAAAACCTTGATATCTCATCAAAAGGGTGCAATTTACATCATCAAAACCAAATCTAACCTATAACCCAACAAGTCCAAAATTTCAACAAAATTAGTAAGCTTACCAACCCCTTTCTTCTTATTCTTCACTTGAATGGCTATGGAACTTTATTGGATGCTTGATTGGAGGTAGAAGAGCATGAAAAATGGTTTGGTTCACTTTTCCATGACCATAGCTAAACCTCTCTTCTCCTTTTCTCTTTTCTTTTCTTTTTTCTCTCTCTTCCTTCCTTTCTCTCATCGATGACTGACATTTCCACTATTGCTTCTGTCTTATTTTCTTTTAGTTTTTGGGTTCTTTAATGTCACTCTCATGGAACTCTCGATTCACTCTCATGGCTATGTTAAAAAATGAAGCAAAATGTTGCTTTTATAATTATTTAACGAATTACACATGTCACCTTCTTATTTATCATCATTAATGACTCATCACACACATGTCATTTTCTCATTGGTCATCTCTAATGACTCATCAATGCACTAACATCATGTAAAAAGGTCAAATTGCCCTTAATGAGTACAAAAAGACCGAATTGCCCTTTAATGCATTTAATTCACCAACTAACTAAATTAAATCCCAAAATTATTCTGCAATCATCTTATCTTCAAATTAACCGTGAAATACTCTAATTAGGGTCACTTTTGTTAACTGAATGCTTTTAAAAATTTCAAATGGGTTTAAAATCATCAATACTCATTATTTTCCAAAAAGGGCATTTTAGTCCAATAATTTTGAATTAACTGAATACTATTCAAACAGCCTCCATTTTGACATGTTTTAGTTCTTATGGACTCCAATCCTTATTCCAAAGCTATTCATCATATTTTAAAATTATTTGGTAACTTTTTGGTTCCCTAGAAGAATTTTCGGATTGAATATGGAAATCACTAAATGTCATCGAAATCATCCAGATTTCATTCAAAAATGTCACCTAAATCTCCAAAACACATTTTGGAGCTTTAAAGCTCGTTTGGACTCATTCCATAGCTTTTCAGAGTTTTTAAACATTTTTCCAGAAATTTCCAGTCGACTCTATAACCATCTCTGGTCTATTCGTGTTGTCTAATTTGCAAGGTTACAATTTATAGCCCTTTAATACTGCAACTACACGGGTCGTGATTTATAGTAAGTGAAGGGTTGATTCCAAGAGGAGGCTGAAATAATCTAATCCTAGGTTATCTAACGCTAAAAAGTTATTAAAATGAAAATAAAATTGAACAAGAAATTAAACACAAGAATTTGATTAGCAGGAATGTAATTCAGGACTTTAACACAAAAGGAATTAAAATTAAGCAACACAAAATTCATAATGGAAATCAATGAAGGAAAAATATCAGATTATAGGAGAGGGGATTCTTCCAATCATTAATGTTAACCTAGCCATTTATGTATTAATGGGGTGTCGGTTTTAGACTATCAAAGGGGGAATCTGTAACACCCCACTCCCGCACGACCCGAACCCGACATCGATGGTGATATCCGAGTCCGTGCCCTGCGAGGGTGGCGTGCTACATCACTCAGTCAAAAC
>JAOSBK010000008.1:18687096-18699730 GCA_027568895.1 Erythroxylum shatona
AAAAATCCCCAATAATGTAAAACACACATAAAACACTCCAATTTAATTTTTCAAGCACAATTTCATATTTTTTTTCACAATAACACATATGCCGGGAAATGTCAGGAATGCATATACAATCACGTGCATGTACAAAAATTACCATTCATATAATAATAGAGGCCATATTATGTATTAACATACCGAGACTTGTTTACTCACTCATAACCCGTCCCGAATTATCATTTTACCCTTCCCATCGGTGATGGGATGTTACAGAATCACTTTCTCTGGAGTTATAATCATACACCCTAATTCATTAACCCTAATTAAATTATGAAATTTGCAATCTCTCAACTAACAAAAGACCCACAATTCTAATTAGATCTTAAGCCCTCTAATAAATAATCAGGTTTCACATAGGATCTTTCTCCATATAATAACCGACTAGATTAAATGCATGGTCAATTAGATCACGTAACTCTCATTAACCCTATCTAATCATTTTTATCCCATTCACCGTCTTGGTTTATTACCTAAATATGAAAAATACCACAATGAACTGCAACACCAAATCACAATAACACAATAATAACTAAATTAACATTAAATCAAGGTCAAATCTCAAAGGAAAGTTAAAACATCTTAATCAAACCCAAATCCATACATATATTCATATTCATCTTCATATTCAAAGGAAAGAACAACAAGATGAAAGAAACACACAATAGAATGGGGATTCGGATGCCTCGAGAGGGTAGTAGCCATAAAGACCCACTTGTTTCTCCTCTTTGTCTTCTTCTCTCTCTCTTCTTTCTCTCTCCTTGAGGGTTCTCCAAAAGTGACAGAAAAATGAAGCTCCCTTTAGGGTTTCATCACAATATTTTTATAGGCTTTTCTAATTTGGGCAACCCTAGGGCTTTTTTTGGGGCTGAAAGGTCTGAAAAGTCTCTCAAAAACTCTATTCGAAAAGTCTGTCCATGTTTCTGTCGCGTAAGCCACGATCGTGGCCTAGAGTTTTGCCTTCTGTCATGATCGTGGCCTAGAGTTTTGCCTTCTATCACGATCGTGGCTCCTTGCACTTGCTTTTGTCACGATCGTGGCTCCTTGCACTTGCTTCTGTCACGATCGTGGCTTACTTTGGTTTTGGTCTCTGTCAAAACTCCTCCATTCTTTGATATTAGCCCTTAAAAGGCACTAGTGATGCTACTTATTCGATTAGCCTAAAATTATAAATAAATATGACAAATTCCTAGGGTGAATAAACTAACATCGTATCCCAATTAACCTGTATATTTAGCCAAAGTAACCTAAGTCACTAATTTCACAAGCTAATAAATCTTCGTAACCTAAAATATTATGTTCAATGTTAAACCGATTCTGTTAAGTCCTAGCCATTGACACATTCATACAAATCCTATAATGCACCCTAAAACAAACTAACATGCAAAATTCACATTTAAAATAAAAGCAGACAACACACATCGCTCCCCATACTTGGACAACATATTTTCCTCAATGTGAGAAGAGTAACAATAACATAAAAAGTTGGTAATAAACATAAAATAACATGAAATGTAAAGACAGAATTTAAAAGAGAAAGGGTTTATAACACAAAACTATCAAGGTGATGGAGGTGGTGATGGCGAATGAGGTGGTAGTTAAACACCTTAAGCCTCGAAGTATTTATGAATGCGTTGGATGCCCTAGCTCTAGCTTTTCTATTCTCTAACCATCTCCTTCATTCTCCTTTCATTTTCTGCAAGTGATTTGTTAGTGTCCGAGAGTGCAGTAAGTACTTTCTCCTAACCAGCTTCTTCTTCCTTTTTAGATGCTTCACTTGTTGAGTCCTCTTCTTATTACTGTAATGCTGAACTGAAACTTACTTGTCTTGTCCTAGTTTTGACGTGAGATTTGGCATTGATATCTCAAAGTTTCATATTGTTAGACTTCAATATTTCAACTCGTCAAAAATGATGATTATTCATGAACTTAGGATGATGGACAGTGAGTCCATCACAATCAACACCATAGTATTCAACAATGGCTAAAACCAAGTAACCCATACCTAAATTATTACTCCTCTTACATAAAGTGGCAATAATTGCATTTAAGATTTGGATAGAGGTACAAACTGGGATTTTATGGTCCATGCACCACAACAAGAAAAGTTCTTTGGTTGAACACTTATTGGTTTCAGTTTTGAGAAATACCATTTGACACATAAACTTGTGCAATAACAAGTGTTCATGGCTTCTAATTATGTTTTTGTGGGCATTTTTGGCATCAAAATGCTCTAAACTAGTTAGTTTAGTCTAATAGTGTGTAGTGCGGAAGTCATCGTGTTGATCCACTATAGATGACTCAGGGAAACCATTAATTTCACACAAAATTTCATAATTAAGCTGTTATGGTTGACCCTACAACCTAAACTACAGGTCCTTTGGGTTCCTTTATTCATATTGAAGAGAGGTAAAGAATAGAAAATGTATGAACTTTCCCCATTGAATTCTGTCTCCTAGGTTCTCAACCTTATCTCACAATCCTATGCTATCAATGTATCAAAATCAAAGTATTTAGGAACCATTATTTGCTTTAGGCTAAGGGAATGAAATCAGGTACCTTCCTCTTCTGAAAAGATTAGGAAGGGTGCTTTGTAATCCACTACCCTATTCCTTTAGCCATAGACTAATACTTGGATTTTCCCCTAGGTTAGGTGTGCTTGATAGTCTGCTTAATGTGTGGCCTTATCAAGAATGAGAGTTGTGAAGAGTTGGAGAGAATGAAAGACAGGAAGGCTGATAGAGAGAGGTGAGAGGATTTGAGAGTCTTAGGTTTAGAGAGATAGAGTAAGAATGAAAAGTGTAAGAAAAATGAAGTTAGATGTAAATATATAGGTGAGGAACGGTTGAAAAGGGTAAAATTGGAAAAATTTTAGCTGAAAAATGTGTCTCTAATTTACCCTGCCACAAGCCACGATTATGGCCTGCAATATTTCTACAATTCTTCGATATTTTGTCATTTTGTCATTTCACCGTCCTCCCTATGATCCTTCCTTAACTTCTTATTTGCACTTATTAACTCATTGTGCTTACCTTCTCGATCATCCTATGTCAAAATTGGTCTCCATTCTTCCAAGACATTTATTTGGAAATGAAACACACAAACAACAAAATTCAAAACTACTTAATACTAAGGAGGGAATAACAAGTTGCCTCCCATGCGGCACTTCTTTACCATCAGTAGCTCAACACCATGCAGTCATAGATCTTATAATTTGCATATGAGCTATTAGGTTAGGGTTTCCACCATCACTCTTCTTCACTTTTTTTGCCTTTTCCTTAGCAATTTTTCCTTCCTAGGTGAACCCTTGTGAGCATCAATATGCTCTAGTTATCCTCGAGACTCGGTTCTTTTGATGATGGCCATTGGTGGGAAAGAACTTTTTTCATTCTTAGATACAGTGAAGGTCATCTGCTTATCACCTACCCTCAACATCAGTTAACCCTATCAATGTCAATAATTAAACAAGCAGTGGTCAAACATGTCCGACGAAGGACCATTGGGGTTTCCACATCTTGTTTTATATCCAAAATGAAGAAGTTTGTGGGAAAGGTAAATTTGTCAACCTAAACCTACATATCTTTAATGATACCTTTCGACCGATGAACTGATATGTCTGATGTCTTCACAAGCATCTTAGTGGGTACTATCTCTCCTACCCCTAATTTTGACTTAACGTATAAGGCATCATATTTATGTTGGCCCCCAAATCAGCAAATGCCCTATCTATTTTAACACTAGCAATAATGAAAGGGATGTAAAATCCCCTAGATCCTCCTTCTTTTGTGCTATGGTAGGGTTTCTTTCCTCTGCTAGTTCCTTTTCTACCTTCTCTTTAATTGATTCCATTAATGTGAGCCACGTCTTCAATTGCTCTATTATGTCTAAAATGTCATTTGGTTCGGTGTCTTTGGAATTCCTTATTGCCTTAATCAGATATGGAATCAAAGGATGGTACTTTTTCATTTCAACTAGATTACACTTGGCCAGTAGAGAACTTTCCTTGTTCTTCTGGCCTTCTATTTTCCCTTTTTCCCTTATTGGAATTGACTTCAGCTGTGCTAGAATAGGGTAAGGAATTTCATATCGATGCTCCTCGATTGGCTTAAATTAAATTCACTTTAAAGGAAAATTTTGTTGACTTTTTCCCTTTCCTTCTCTATATATTCTCTCATTTAGTCGAGCTTCTCTTCATTGGCCTAGGTGATAACCATGATACTTTCCTTTGGGTTAGAATCTATATTATTAAGGAGGGTTCCTACATTTTGGGTCAATAGTGCTGCTGCCAATTGGCCTACTTGGACTTCTAGGTTATGTATTGAGGAGGCTCAATTCTTTGTAACTTGCTCAAAATTACCTTCAAGCCATTTATGTACATCTTCCATGCCTCCAATTTTGTCTAAAATCTTGTCTAATTTGGAATCCGTTGTGTTCGGTTTGTCTTACTGGAAACTAGGTGGTCCTTGAGGTTTGAACTGACCTCCAGCATTGTTAGACCACGAAAAGTTTAGGTAGTTCTTTCACCCAGGATTATACGTGTTGGAGTACGAGTTGTTTCCCCCTCCTCAACCATATTGCACTCCCATCTAATTCACTTTTTCTAACTAATTACCCTTCAATAGCAAACCATCAATGATATTATGGTCCATTTGCCCACACAGCTCGCATTTTAGTTAAACAACTTTCATAGTAGCTAGGAACAAGGCCTTTATATCGGTTAGCTATCAAGTTAGATTATCAATTTTAGCTTACATTTTTATCATTTGGTCGACAGCTATAACTCCTTTATACTCTTAGAAAGTTGCGGGTTGTCTACTTCGCTCATTTGTCCACAAGAAACTGTTGTTAGCCATCTCTTCTAACAACTCATCAGCTTCATTTTGCCATTTTCCTCATTAACGATCCTCCTGAGGTTGCATTAGTAGTGCCTCTTATGGGTGGGTTTACCCCATTGTAAAATGTTTGCAGGAGGAACTCCTTTGGTAGGTTATGATGTGGGTACCTCCTCTACAAATCCTTGTATCTCTCCTAAGCTTCATAGATTGATTCCCTATCGCTCTATTGGAAGTTTGTAATTTCCTTGATGATTTTGGTAGTCTTGGTGAGGGGAAAATATTTACCAAGAAGGCACATACCAGTTGCTCCCATGTAGTGATGTTGGAGGGGCTAAGAGAGTGATACCAAGCCTTTGCCCTATCCTTTAATATAAACAGGAAAAGCCTCATCCTAACTGTATCTTCTGACATCTGATGATATTAGAAGGTATCATATATTTCAATGAAGTTTACGATATGTTTATTTGGGTCCTCGTTTGTCAATCCATATAACTGCACATTTTGTTCCAGCATGTTTAATAGAGTGGGTTTTATTTCAAATGAAGCTACTTGGACTGGTGGCCTAGCGACACCTTGATTTGCTAAACTGAATCCTGACCTCATGAAATCCATGAGGGTCCTTGGTTGAGCTCCTTGATTTCCTCCTTGATTGAATTCTTGCTAAAACTCCTCGATTATACTTGCTTCTGCAGTTTCTTCTTCACGTTAAGCTCTTCTAATGGCTTATTCTAGACAGGCGATATCAGGCTCTAATGTTTCAGCTACATGACTTGAACTTCTAGTAACTCTTATATTCATGCAAGTACATGTACATAAGATTGGAAATATGACTTAAAATACTAAAACTAAACTTATCCTACACCTGTCCGACAATGGCGCTAAAAATTGTTGTCTGATTTATAAGCTTAAAGTTTATAGCCCTCAAATACTACTACTGCATGGGTCGTGATTTGTAGGAAATGAAGGGTTGATCCCACGAGGAGGGTGAACTAATCTAATCCTAGGTTATTTAAGGCTAAAAATTATTACAATGAAAATAAAATTGAATAAGAAATTAAACACAAGAATTTGATTAGTGGGAATGTAATTCAGGAATTTAACACAAAAGGAATTAAAATTGAGCAACACAAAATTCACAATGGAAACCAATCAAGGAAAATTACTAGATTATGGGAGAGGGGATTTTTCCCATTATTAATGCTAACCTAGTCATTTATGTGTTAACGAGGTGTCAGTTCTAGACTATAAAAAGGGGGATCACTCTCCCTCAAGTCATAATCACACACCCTAATTCATTAACCCTAATTAAATTATGAAATTTGCAATCTCTCAATTAACAAAAGACCCATAATTTTAATGAGATCTTAAGCCCTCTAATAAATAATCAGGTCTCACACGGGATCTCTCTCTATATAATAACTGACTAGATCGATTGCATGGTCAATTAAATCGCCTAACTCTCATTAACCCAATCTAATCATTTTTATCCAATTCACCCTCTTAGTTTATTACCGAAATATGAAAATACCATAATCAATCACAACACCCAATCACAATAACAAAATAATAACTAAATTAACATTAAATCAAGGTCAAATCCTGAAGGAAAATTAAAACATCTTAATCAAACCCAAATCCATACATATATTCATATTCATATTCATATTCAAAGGAAAGAACAAGAAGATGAAAGAAATACACAATAGAATTGGGATCCGGACGCATCGAGAAGGTAGCAGTCGTGAAGACCGACTCCTTTTTCCTCTTT
The DNA here is from genome assembly GCA_027568895.1 of Erythroxylum shatona. Classification (NCBI taxonomy): domain Eukaryota; kingdom Viridiplantae; phylum Streptophyta; class Magnoliopsida; order Malpighiales; family Erythroxylaceae; genus Erythroxylum; species Erythroxylum shatona. Next base: position 18,693,742 of record JAOSBK010000008.1, read on the forward strand.
CTATTCTTCTCGCTCTCTTCTTTCTCTCTCCTTGAGGGTTTTCCAAAAGTGGCAAAAAAATGAAGCTCCCTTTAGGGTTTCATAATAATGCCTTTTATAGGCTTTTCTAATTTCGGCAACCCTAGGGCTTTTTTCCAAGTTTGAAAGGTCCGAAAAGCCCCTCAAAAACTTAATTCGAAAAGTCTGTCCACATTTTTGTCACGTAGGGCACGATCGTGGCCTAGAGTTTTGCCTTCTCTCACTGTCATGGTAGAGAAGGCACGATCGTGGCTCCTTGCACCTGCTTCTGTCAGAGCTCTGGTTCAAGTCTCCTCTAAAACTCCTCCATTCTTCAATATTAGCCCTGAAACACTAGTTAACTCATCAAGGCACCTCAAAAGCATGCTCTAACCCGTAAAACACAAATATTTAACAAACTAACACAATTCTAACCTAAACATACAACAAATAGCCAAATTAACAACTAAACACTCACCAAACTACCACTAAAACACGATGCAATCTACAAATATCAATCTGTAATCTCCATTATAACCTTAATAATACATTTAAATGCTTAAATTACTCTATTACACCATAAATATAGCATACTTTATAAAATACATATGCAGCTCAGTACATAGTACAATAATCGAACTAGGATATTACATATGGGACTAGCTTTAGCTATCTCAACTAGTTTTATCATTTTGGATCTTCCTCCTAAGTTGCCTTAGAGGCCCATTTTGGGATAATTCCCTCTAACATGTCCTAATCCCCTATTAATAACGTCTTGATCATTTACATTAAGCCCTCATTAGGTTTCAATATTATGCTAATTCTTATGCTTGTTCTACTATAGAAACAACATTGTTACTAGGTAGATTAAAGTTAAACTGGTTATCATATGCGCATTGCTTAAGTGTCTCTTCCTTCTGTATCAAGGGTTGCCTCTTTCTTTCTCATCACTAACATTTTAGAATTTGCAACACTTAGGTTCACCATTTAATCAGTTGGCTTCCACTGATAAGTGTCTCCCACTACAAATTTTTCACTGGTTGGAAACATTTTTGTAAGTTAATCAACTAGCTTCCATTAATAAGTGAGTATGATTTTTGATTCTGTCATAACTCCTTCTTCATTAAATCTTTTTTAACTTTATGTATCAAATAATTTTATAAAACTTTTCACTTTCTTATAGATTTTGATATATCCTATTCTTTGTAAACTTATTATATGCTCATCCAAACATATTAGTTTCCCAATTGAACTTGCAAGATAACTCAAACTTGTGGTGGATCAATATTATAACAATATATTCTGAAAAATTACCCATATAGGTATGTTCTTCATACTTTTTATTATGATTTATCCTTGACCTCTATTTTTTTGGAAAGATTTGCCCAAAATAGGTTAGGGGTCCATTTCAATTGTTTTTGTATACTTGATTTACTCCTAAATTTGAAGATGTAGAAAACCTCCCCATTGATCAGAGTTTTCTTAAGTCTTAGCTTATCCTAGTTGGTCTATACCCAAACTTGAATTTGAGAAATGAGAGCATTTGTATATAGAACATACTACAAGAGTTGTGTTCCATCTTAATGCACTAGTTCTGAGAACCTCCACAAGTGGAAAGACAATAATATTGACATTGCATTAGGTATATTTAAAATTTTCTTAAGGATAATAATCCATATCCACCTAACTCCATACTTCCCTTATGATGTCAAAGTTAGAATCCTATAATGATATAACTTTGGATGGTAAAGGATGTACAAAGAGAGGGGAGGAGCCTATAAGGACCAAAGGAGCCTTTAAATCAATAGATACCTAAACATAAAGGCTAGCAATAGAAGTTGTGGCTTTGTTATCATCTTAAAAATTAAGTTGGAAGGGGACATATTTAGTCAGAGATGTGGAATGGGGAGGTAGAAGAAGGTTTGATAACTAAATAGTTCTTGACACACTTTGACCCACATTTGATTCCATTTCTAAAAGTGGAAAGAAACTTAACTTATCTTAAGGTAGGAGAGTTCTCATGTTAGTCTAATAAAAAAAAGGAAAATTAGAAAAAGTTAGAAACAGGTTAACAATCAAGTTATTATACTAGACCAAAAGAGCAATTTGGACCCTAACGTTTACATTAAAATCCACGTTAGATCCTAAAGTTTTGGAGCATTCAAGATGAACCTTAACATTTGCAAAACGTATAAATCAGGCCCTAGCTGGATGGAAAAACTAATGGAGTTTGGCCTCCATCAGTTAAATGCCATGTGTCAAAATTTTTTCTACGTGTAATTTTTAAAAAAAATTATTAAAGTGGGACCCACATTGATGATGTGTATTTTTTAAAAAAAATTATTAAATTGACGATCACTGTTGTTGCCATGGAAATAAACTTTTCAACCTCATACTTTTCTCTAAGAACTTCATCAAAAAAATCCCACCTTCACTTGCAAACTGCACTTAACAGGTGCAATATGTTTAAATCTCTAGAATGCACCACAACTACAATTCCTCAACATCTCGGATAACTCATTCGATGCCACTCTTCCATTAAACATCTGGAGTGCCTCCAATCTATAGATTTTCTTAGTCAGTTGGAACATAATTGTATGCCAAGTTCTAGACTTTATACATTGCAACAGTGTATATAAGATAAAGTTGCAAGGACATTCGATACTTGAACAACTAAATCCACTTGAATTTAAGTAGAAACACATTCGATGGTCAATTTCCACAAACCATTTTTTAACCAACATTATGACCCTTGATATAATTCACAACTTCTTCAATTCAACATTCCTAACTGGGATTTCCAAGCTCAGGTTCCTCAAACACTTCAATGCTTATAGCAACAGTTTTGTTGGACCACTACCCAAAGATTTGATCTTTTTACCTATTTTAGAGAAGCTTAACTTAGGTGGGAGTTACTTTGATGGAGAAATTACAATGAATCATAGGATGTTCCTATTGATCAAGTTTTATATCTAATAAAACCCTCAATACATCGCAAGTATGCGAACCTATAGTATGTAAGGTTATCATTCCCATGATGATTATGCAAGGTTAACAATTTGAATCCTAGCTTTGTCTAAACTAACAAGAAATTGATTTGAATAAAAATAAATAGTAGAAATTGAACCAAATAATAAAACAAAGCAAATCCAAATAATAAAACAAAGCAAATAAATCAAACAAACAAACAATGAGTTGCCAATAAGATTATGGTTTTGATCAGGATGGAATACTTAGGACTTATTCTTTCCTGATTTTGTTTCCTTTACTATTGTTGATCCAATTATGTATTTGATCCTAGATTTCCTAAAGTATTGATTACTCTCTCTCAAGATCTAATCAATTAAACCTAATTGAATAACTGAATTTGAAAATTCCAAATTTGCATCATTTCAATTAACAAAGGTTTCTCTAACGTTTTCAATTAGATATGAAATTATCTAATAGATAATTAAGTTCTCAAACAAGATCTCTCTTCAAATGATTGTTAATTTGATAATTATGGGTCTATTAGGCTACTAACTCTCATTGTACAGTCTAATCTGATTACTTTTGACTCACTCTCTCGATTTATTATCAACTATAAGCAGGCACAATTATTACAAACACCAGAATATGTATTGAAATCAAAAATAATATAATAAATCCTAATATGAAATTTAGAACTTCACGAACATGTTTAAACTCTTGGAATTCATATAACACATCAAGAATAATAAAATTACTAAAGGAAAGAAGAAAAAATATGTTGGAGAATTGATATGAAATGTTTGAATTCCTGGATGTTCTTCTTGATCTTCCTTGATTGATCCACTTTTTTATATTGGCTGCTACTTATTTTGTGTCTTTCACATCCCTAAATAGTGTGAACCTAGGGTATTCCCACTTTAGTCGGCTCTAAAAATACCCCCAAACCCTAAAAGAATGAAAAAACTTGTGCATGGAAAGTATTTGTCCTGATTATGACCCTAGAATTTTTTTTTTCACGATCGTGAAATAAGTGTCATAGTTGTGACCCTGGCCATATAGCCCCATACATATTTGTTCTTCAATGATCCGGTTTCCAACACTAACAAACATATCAAACACCTTAAAAAACATAAAATTAAGATCAAAATCATACTTTAAACCACATAAACACTTAGAATATAAACAAACACTTATAATAACACAATTCTAAGCTTATATATATGATAATCATCTAATAAACGCTGAAAAATATACTAAACACATAAGAAAACATAATATGAACTATAGCTATTAGTTCCCAAGATTGAAGTTTCTTTACTTAGCTGGCAATCATCTTGAAGGTCTATTGCCACCACAATTAGGATTCATGAGCCAGCTTAAGTACTTGAAGATTGGATATAACATTATGTTTTCAAGTAGATTACTAGAGTTCTCATTGTTAACCATTCTCCAATACATGGACATCTCAAATTGCAGCTTCTCTGGTGAGCTCCATCTAGAACTTGGAAACTTAACAAAGCTTGAATCTTTACTGGTTTTCACGAACTAGTTAGTTGGAGAAATTCCAATAAGTTTTACCAACTTAAAAGCTCTAAAGAATCTAGATTTGTCAAATAATCAATTATCAAGAACCATTCCAGAGGGTTTCTCATCATTGACAGAGCTAACCAAACCGAGCTTGATGAGAATGAATTAACAGGAGAAATACCACAAGGAATTAGTGAGCTTCCAAATATTAAGACACTATCATTGTGGGAAAATTCACTATCAGGAATTCTCCAACAAAAGCTTGGCTCCAATGGGTAATCACAATAGCTAGATGTGTCATCCAACTCACTTTCAAGTCTTTGGGACATTACTCACTACAAGAAGCTCTTATCGTTAAATCTGAGTAGCAACTCGCTCATCAGAATAATCCTATAGGAGATATCGGCATTATCAACAGCCACCACCGTTGAACTCTCCATTTTAAATAAAGAAAATACATGTCATCAATGTGGTTCCCACTTTAAATAAAAAATTTTAAAAATAACATGTCGAAAAAAATTCACATTGCACTTAACTGATGGAAGTTTTTCCATCCAGTCAAGATCTAATTTGAATGTTTTGCAAATGTTAAGGTTCAACTTGAACATTCCAAAATGTTAGAATACAACTTAGATTTTAGTGTAAACGTTGGGGTCTAAATTGCTCTTTTGGCCTAGTATACTTATTTATTGTGAGTATCATAATACCATCTTTAAAATTATATATTATTACAATCAAATTTTAATTAAAAAAATCATACATATAAGTCTTACACTGTCTAATGACACTTAATTATATACAATTATATTATATTTATATCACATTAAGTAATTGCATCATTCTAAGGAATTACATCATCAAAATTAAAGAGTTGCATTATTAAAATTGAGTAGATCATGAGTGTAATTAAGTAATTAAATTATATTAGGATAATTTTGTCTTTTAATAAATTCATTTAAATATTATATAAAAAGAAGGTTTAAAATCCATATTAAATTGGTATATACCTTTAATAATTTAATCTACTCTTACTGATTATAAAAGTAAAATTCAAGATGTATTTATTCTCTTATTATTCTTAAATAAAAAAGATGAAAATAAAAAGTTTAGACTTAACCTAAGACATTAATAAGTCTGTTACGACTTAGAGCTTGAATTTGAATTTGATTAGACTTTTTTATTTTAAATTTAAGTTATTTAATCTGGTTTTGAAATAATAAAACGATCCTGTAATCATTCAGACCGGGCTGTTTGGAAACCTTCGAATTGAATTCATTAACGAATTGAATTCAATTACATTAATGAAGTTGTGATTGAATTCAATTTACACTGTTTGGAACAAATACAGTAATATTAGAATTGAATACAATTACACTGTTTGGAACAAATCTAGTAATATTAGAATTGAATTCAATTACATTGAATTCAATTACACTGTTTGGAACAAATCCAATAAGATTAGAATTGAATTCAATTATTTCATATGACACATTTA
>JAOSBK010000008.1:18699830-18710966 GCA_027568895.1 Erythroxylum shatona
AAATAAATTATTTTAATTAATTAAATTTATTTTAATCTCTTATATAATATTTATTAATAAATTATTAATTAAATAAAATAAAACATTTTAAAAATTAACTTTTTATCTAAAACTTAATATTTATTTAAATTATTTTTAACTAATAAATCTAATTTTATTTATCAATTTATTGGGATTGAAGATAATTTAATAATATATATTAGTTAACAGAACCAAAACCAAAACCGAAAGAAACAAAAAATAAAGCAATCTCATGTGATTTGTGCGTCAACTAAAGAGCAGATCTTTTTTGTAGTTCAATTCACGCGATTTTGGGCGTGAATTGAATTAACAAAGAGGCAATGAATTGAACCCACACGTGAATTTAATTTATTGCCTTTTTTTGATTCCAAATAATTGAATTAAATTTAATCCTACGATTGAATTCAATTCAGGGCTTTCCAAACAGGGTGTTCGGGTTAATTGGAACCTAAAGATCCGACTTAAATTGAAAAAATATTCAAATTTAATTCGAAATTCAGTGCCATCAGACTGATCCCGTTGAATTAGAGAGAGCCCGGACGGACACAAGATGCCAAGCCTACATGACCCACTAAACTCGCTTGGTTACTGACGAAGAGAAAAGAAAGATAAATGACAATGGCGGAGGGTATGGTGAAAGGAGAAGACGAACCGTGGAGAGTCCTCGAATTCTACAGCGGTATTGGCGGCATGGTACTTCTTGTTCTACTGCATATCAACCTACTCATAGATTTTTTTATGTTTGTACTGAGTCCAGTGTGTGAATTGATTTTTGCTTAGAGGTATTCCCTAATCAAGGCTGGTGTGAAGGCAGAAATTGTTGAAGCTTTTGATATAAATGACAAAGCCAATGACGTCTACGAGCACAATTTTGGGCATCGTCCCTATCAGGTTTTGTTCTTCTTGTGTTTTTCATTTTTTGGTCTACTTTTTCGAGTTTCTAAGTTTAATGAGTAGTTTGGGAGTATAGAAGAGGGGCTTGTAGACATTGCCTTTGCCTTTTATGTTCTGTTTGCTATTTTTATACCGCAATAGCTGCTGGTTGAAAAGACTAAATTATGGGGAATGCAGAATCGGAAGACTAACGCTTTGTTATTTCAACTTAGTTTTGGTCAAATATATCTTGAAATTTTGTTATATTGTTGCAGCTTGTGAATTTGGTTCTAAGCCCTTGAACTGAATTAGTCCTGTTTTTTAATGTGATTTTGGGTCTTCCTCTCCTGCCGCCCTCTTCCCTTTCCCTCTTTTGGTTTTAACCCAGAAGAAGCATAACTTATAATGGTATGACAAGGGTTTGATATCTAGTTATCGCACAGGCCTCAAATAATAAAAATGAGTTGAATATTTTTGGTGCCTTAGGGTAACATTCAGAGCCTGATTGCTTCTGATCTTGACAACTATGGTGCACATGCATGGCTTCTTTCACCTCCTTGTCAACCATATACACGACAAGGTTAACATGCTTGCTGATTTATTTTCTGTTTATCTTTCCTTAATATTTCTCAATCAACGAATGGATTGACAAACAATTGCTCTTGTAACATCTTATGGTTAGGTCTTCAAAAGCATTCTGGTGATGCCCGTGCCTTTTCATTTCTCAAGATTCTTGAACTTATTCCACATACAAAGAAACCTCCTACACTGTTATTTGTGGAAAATGTTGTTGGGTTCGAGGTCTGTCTTGAATGAATCTGATCAATTATTCTATTCAAATTATAAACATTCATTTCACAATTTTCATACCCTTTGCCTTTTTATTGCAGGTATCAGATACACACACAAAAATGTTGGAAATGCTATCAAATTCAAATTTTGTAGCACAGGAGTTTATTTTGAGCCCATTACAGTTTGGCATGCCCTATTCCAGGCCACGTTATTTTTGCTTGGTAATTCCCTCATTCCTTTCTATAAATAGCTGCTTGCATAATTCTTTCATAATTTCTTTTCTTGTGTCTTAAGATTTTCCTAAATCAATAGGTGTGCTGATTTTTTGTATTTTAAGTAAACCATTTATTGCCTAAGAACTCAAAAGCTTAAAAAGTTTTACTTGTAATAAATCAGAATGATGTAAGTCCATCTTTTACATTATAGAACTTATTTATTAAATCAGAATAGTGTAAGTCCATCTTTTACATTATAGAACTTATTTCTGGTAACAGAATTCATGCCCTTTCACAATGTCCTAGTTTTTTCATGTTTAAGATCATTGAAAATTAGATTTTTTTAAAAAAATTTGTCTAGAAATCTTGTAAAGAGAGTCCAATATGAGATAGTAGTTGAAGCGCAAAGTTCTCAAGTTATTCCTGTGAATTTACATGACATTAGATCATTCTTTTTTTCTGCATTACAGGCGAAAAGGAAGCCTTTCTCCTTTTGGCATCAAGTATTTAATAACAGGCTTACTTGCTCCCCCGGCCCTTTACTTATGGATATGGAAAATTCTTCAACTGAAAGGCGTGATCGACCGTCAGATGAATGGGATGAACTGCTTGAGTCATGTCAACCGGTTGAGACATTTCTTGAATTCAAAAACTCAATCAACCAAGAAGATGCAGAAAGTGCTTCAGTGATAATAACACGTTCTTCTGAATTCTCCCATGGAATTTTGGAGAATTTTTGTGTCACAAATCCGAACTTGGGTGACCAATATACTGTTCCATTAAGCTTGATAGAAAGGTGGGGAAGCGCAATGGGTATCCTTATTGTTTGTGAATCTTCGACTTTTGTTTGTTTCCAATCCGTTCAATCATTTATTCTATAGTATTCTTCCTTTGAGCAACTTCCTGATCAATTTTAGATATTGTCTATCCTGATTCTAAGCGATGTTGTTGTTTTACTAAGAGTTATTATAGATATGTCAAAGGCACCGGTTCCCTCTTGGCAACTATTCTGGTATGGTTCTATTTTGGAATTTTGGATAATAGTAATGTTGAAACGAAATAGTTATATATATATTTTTTGATGACCTGAAGCCAAGTGACAAGGGAAAAACATCTTCATTGAAGGAGCAAGGTCTTAGATACTTTACCCCCAGGGAGGTATGCAGACTTTCACTCATAACCTGTGGTCTGTGGTTTGATTTAGCTATTAGGTTTTTGAATGGTTCAAATAACTTCGGTATTTAATACTAGGTTGCTAATTTTCATTCCTTCCCTGAGGATTTTCAGTTCCCAGAGCACATAAGCCTGAGACAGCGGTATGTATTCTCCTGTGTCATGTTCAACTTAGTTTCATCAACACAAATAGAAAATTGGATCTTGACCCTCGGGATTGACCTGGGTGGTTAGTTGTAGTTGCTACTTTATTTTTCCTCATCAGCCAGGATTTGATTCCCTGTGTATTGGGATAGAATGGGTTCTTGCAGGAAAGTGTTGCCTCTTATTCTGAAAACTTGGCCCAGTGAGCACTTAACAGATTAAAAGAAAAATGAACGGAAACTATCACTATGGTTACGTAGCTTCTTATATCATGAGACTAAAACTGAAACAGGGTCCAAGCAACTTCTTGGATGACCGGTATGCAACTTATTGATAACCCATACTTTGATCAACTCAATGGATTAGAACAAATTTTCACATTTTAACTAACAGGATGAGTTAAGCACATCTAGAAAATGTGATCTGTCAAAGAACATTATTGTGGCTTTACCAATTCTTTTTTAGATTAGTAAGATCAAATGTGAACTTCCATCTTTACCACTTCTCAAATTCTTTCTTCTTGTGGATATAGTTACTATTTTACATCAGCTACACCGACTGACTGTACCTTTTATTCTTAATTGATTGTTTCCTCCTACAGGTATGCGATGCTGGGAAATAGTTTAAGCATAGCAGTGGTTGCTCCCTTACTTGGTTATCTATTTTCCAAATAATAATGAGCCATATTGGAGCGAATCAATAGATAGATTATCGTTTCTTTCCAAGTTTAGTCCTTTTGCAGCATTTAGTTTCTTTTTACTAGTTCTTTTTTCAGGTCACAGGGTCAGAAGATAGAAAGTTGAAACGAAGTTGCTGGTTTCTTTACCATTCAATAATAGAAACTCGATAAATCCATTTTTCCTTGGTGAGCGTAGTCTGAAGTTTAGTCGTCACAAGAATGTGTGCTATTAAAATGTACAACAGAGTAACGAGTGAGTGGCCTTGGTAGAATTTAAAGGGAGCAACATAATCTCCTTTGCTTCCAATTTTGTTTTTCTATTTTAATTTTTAGTTTTTTAAGTTAAAATAAAACTTGTCTGATTGAGATTTCTAATATATAAATTGAAAATAAAAATGGTTTGGTTGAGATTTGTAATAAAATATTTAAAATAAAAATATGTTTGATTTTATTATCTTGCTTTTATTTTTTAACTATGTTTTTATGTTAATTATTTTAATATATTGCATCATGTCTCTAAATTAATTAATTCTCATTATTGTTGGAAATAAAATGAAGGCATATTTATATAATTAAAGAAATTTGCACATTAATTGTATATAACAAAATTCTATAAATTAAAAAATTACGTTAAATCATTATAATCAATGAAAGATGTCTCTTATATTATAATTTTCCAAAAATATAGTAGTATTATCATTTATAAAAATAAACATAATTCAATTAAAACTAATCATTTTATATTTGTCTAGTAATTTCACATTTCAGCCAAAACATACTTTGAAGTTGCGGTGGAATAATATTATATTCTATTTGAGAATTTGCTTCTTCATTTTTATTTTTTCCTAATTTGTACTTCATTTTCAAATCCTAATTTTCCTTCAATTTGTTTAATTATGTTATGTTATTTTTCCTATTATTTTTCCTAGACACCTATATTTTGTTTTGAAAATTTTGAAAAATCTTTGCTCCAATATTATAAGATCATATTTCTTAAAGAATGTTTATGTGCTAATAAAATTTGCTTTGATAGTTGCGAAAATGAAAGTTGAAAGAAAGAAAAGAATATTTCACAAAATTACAGTAAAATTTTATGAACACAAGGTCATTTAGAGATGCATCTTTATTACTAGACATATTTGTACCTTATCTAGTAGAAAGTCCCTTTAATAATAATAATCTTGCATAGATACATGCAATATTTCATTAAAAGGGATGCAAGTAATATTTAGATAATCAAACATATAATGTTTGATATTTTCAATATTAGTAATGAAGTTAAAAAAAGGTAAATGTCATTCTAACTGAGCATTAGAATTAGATAACAAATTTGATTTAGACACCATTAGATCTAGATAGGACATAACATAGAAGTGAAGTACTATAAATAATATAAATTAAGATATGATACCTTCAATTTAAAAAATAGGATATATAAATCATAAGCATTAGCATATACCTTGCATACCTTCTGCAAGTTCAATGCAGGAGGCAAAGTTGATCAATCAAATTTTGATTTTAAGCTTTCTTGCTTTTTCCATATAACACCTTAAAGCCTATGAAGATCGAGTTAAATTCTTGATAAGTGTAAATTTACATCGTGTTTTATAACATAGTTTGATATGTGTTTAGCTGTTAATTCGATCATTTAGCGTGTGTTTAGGTTAGAATTATGTTAGTTTGTTAATTATTTGTGTCTTAGTGCTTTAAGTACTAGTACAAGCTTTTGAGCTTAAATATTATGTTTTTAAAGTACCTTGATATAATTGCTAGTGTTTCAGGATCAATATCGAAGAATGAAGGAATTTCGAAAGACATTCGAGCCGAAACAATAGCCTACACCACAATCGTGGCAGAAGTTCCAAGAATGGCCCACAATCGTGGCTAGCATGCCATGATCGTGACAAAAGGCTCAGTTGTGAGTCACGATTGTGGCTTGTGTCGCGCAGACGAGTAGACACTTACGAATTTCAGGTTCTGAGGGACTTTTTGGACCATTCGGACCCTAAAAAAGCCCTAAGGTTCCCCAGAATATAAGAGACTATTAAAAGAACAACAAGAGAAGAAAGAAGGGAGCTTTTTCATGCAGCTACTTTTTGGAAACCCTAAGAGAGAAAGAGGAAGAGAAAGAGAGGAGGAAGAGAAAGAAAGAGGAAAAAGAAGTAGTCTCGACGTGCTTCCCAGATTAGGAGGTTTCCCGACACTGCTGCCTTCCTAGATTGTCCATTCTAAGTTTCTATTTTCTTTTCGTTATCAATTTTATTCATGTATAAAGTTGGAATGGATTGTATGATGATAGACGATAGAATGTTGATGATGTTCTAACTCTTCTTTGATATTTTATTTTGATTTAATGGTAATTTAGTTGATTGTTTTTATTGGATAAATGTCATGATTTGATTGCATTTTTGCATAATTAGGTAACAAACTGAGAGGGTGAACTGAATGAAAAACAATTAAATCAAATTAATGAGAGTTAGGCAATTTAATAGAAATCGTGACTAATCATATTGGTAATTGTGTGGAGAGATATCTCGTGTGATATTCCGATAGTTTATTAGAGTGCTTTAGATCTAATTAGGGTTTTGAATAATTTGTTAATTAAGAGATTACAAATTTCATAATCCAATTAGGGTTTATAAATTAGGGTTAATGGTTATAACTCAAAAGAGAGTAATCAACCCTAGGATCGTTTATAGCTGACACCCATTAACACATAATTAGTAAGGTTAGCATTAATGATAGGTAAAATCCCCTTTCTCATAACTTGGTAAATTCTTGATTTATTTCCATTGTTGCTCAATTGTTAATTCCTTCACGTTTAATTTTTAAATTAATTGGTTGAATTCATTTCTCGTATTTACTTCCTGTTGCTTTATTTTTTTTAGTTTCATATCTTTTTAGCCTTAGATCTTTAGGATTAGACTAATACCCCTCCTTGTGGAATCGATACCTCTTATACTATAGTCACGACCCGTGAACTTGCGGTATTAGAGGGCTTGTAAATTTTAAAGCTTGAATGACACAATCAATTTTTTGGCACCGTTGCTAGGAAGGGTGAAAAATAGTTTAGTTCTCTTAGTTTAAGGCATTTTAGCTAGATTTAAGTTTTTCTAATTTTCCCATTTTTCTGAGTGCGTCTGTGCTCTTGCATGAACACAAAAGTTAGAAGAAGTTCGAGTCGCATAGTTGAAACTGTAGAGCTTGATGTAACTCGTCTAGGATGTTCAATTAGAAGAGCTCGACGTGAAGAAGAAGAAGAAATCACAAAAGCAACGATGACCGAAGAGTTTCAGTAAAAGTTGAATCAAGGAGCAAACTAAAGGCATTAATTGAGAACCCTTATGGACTTTATGAGACTGGGCTTCAATGCATCCAATCAAGGTATAACTAGGCCACCCGTGCAAGCAGCTTTCTTTAAAATCAAACCAACCCTTCTAAATATGCTTCAACAAAATATGCAATTTTATGGATTAACGAATGAAGACTCGAATGCACATATTGTCAGTTTCCTTGAAATCTGAGATACCTTGCATTATCATTAGATGTCAGAGGATGCTATAAGAATGAGACTCTTTCCTTTTACCTTAAGGGATATAGTAAAAGCTTGGTACCATTCTCTCAACCCGATTAATGTCACCATTTGGGACCAATTAGTTCGTGCCTTCTTAGACCTACCAAGACTATAAAGATTATCAAAGAGATAAAAAACTTTTAGCAAGGTGATAGGGAATCAATTTATGAAGTGTAGGAACAATACAAAGACTTGCAAAGAAAATATCCACACCATAACCTACCTAAAGAATTTATTTTGCAAACGTTCTATAAAATAACCCCATATACGAAAGACACAATTAATGTGACTTCAGGATTATCACTTATGTGGAAGACAATAGATAAAGCAGAAGAGCTATTAGAAGAAATGACAAGTAATAGTTGTTTATGGATGAATGAGTGGAGCACCAAGCTGAGGACAATGAAGGGAAGGACGAGAATAAGGCTAATAAGAATGTTTTTTGAAGTAAACCAGAATTACAAACACCCAAAAGCATCAACATGAAAATATCTACCCCATTTTAGAACAATGAAAGCCAAACCCATTCAAAGACAAGGGGAAGATAGAGGTGTAAGAGAATAAGGAAGGATCTCTATTGGCAAGGTACAATTTTCCTCAGATAAAAGGTACCAACCCTCAATTCCATTCTCGATCAAAGTCATGAGGAAATCTAAGGAAATTGAACCAAATGAAGTTGTAGACATGATCGAGCAACTAGAAGCACGACTTACATTGATGGAATCGATAAAGGGGAAGGTGAAAAAGAATTGGAGGAAGAAAAGAAATTGACGACACCACCAAAGAAGGGATTTTTATATCCCCCGCATTATTAAGGGTGTTAAAATAGAGAGAGCCTTTGCTAATTTGGGAGCCAGCATAAACATGATATTGTATTCTGTATATCAGAAATTGGGGTTCAGTGAGATAGTCGCCACCAAGATATTGGTAAAAACGACAGATAAATCAGTTCATCATTTAAAGGGTATAATATGTGATGTACATGTTCAAGTGGAAAAGTTTACTTTTCCTATGGACTTCTGCATACTGGACATAGAAAAAGACGCAAAAACCCAAATTATCCTCGGAAAACCATTTTTGACTACTACCCAATCAATTATTGATGTAGATGAGGGTGAGCTAATTCTAGGGGTAGGAGAGGGACAAGTGTCTTTCACCGTAACCAAAAATGACAAAAATCCTCTCCAACCCATAACCATCATGAAGGAAACGGATTTTGTTGGAGAAAAAGAGAAGAATGATGTTCAAAAGTGTTCCTTGGAAAAGAATAAATCTCGCAAAAGAAGGAAACGAATGAATCCGGAAAAGGAAGGAGGTGGCATAAATAACTAGGTGGGGTGTGTACATTTTATGAGATTGACAACCAAACCACCACTGAAAAATTTTCTTAAACCACCATGAGCAAAGAAGAGCATCAAGCTAATGACATTAAAAGAAGTGCTGCATGGGAGGCAACCCATGGTTTTTAAGTTACAGTTAATTTCTTGATTTTAGATAGTTGAATTTTGTAGTTAGGTTGTTTCATTTCCAAATAAATATCGTAGAAGAGTAGGGCGTTAATTTTGATAAAGATGATCAGGAAGGAAAGTATATGAGATGATAGTGCTAAAAAGAAGTTAGGAAAGGATCTCAAGAACTGTGTCTAAGGATGAAAAATGAAAAAAATCAAAAATGGTGAAATTATTGCAGGCCTTGATCGTGGCCGACAGAAGAGCATTATAGGCAAACATTTTTTAATTTTTTCCTTACAAATTTACCCTTCCCTCACCTATATATTCATTTCTAACCTCATTTTTTTCATTAACTTCCATTTTAACTTTATCTCTCTAAGTTTAGAACCACCAAATGCTCTCCCTTCTGTCTATCCAACCTCCAAACTTCTAATCTCTTCCAACTTCCACCTACTTGCAATCCATCATGGCGTGCATTAAGCAGTTAGTAAAGTGTAACCAATCATTGGGAAGAAGTCAGGTTTTGGGCTGTAGGAGAAGGAATAGGGCAGTGGATTTCGAAGCACCCTTCCTAATCTACATGGAAGAGGAAGATATTCGATTCCAACCTTAATGTTAAACAGATAGTAGTCTCGAAGTACTTTGATTTTGTTGCGCTTATTAGGCTAGAATTATGAGATAAGGTTGAGAATTTAACAGAAAGAATTTAGTGAAACAAGTTTATAAACTTTCAATATCCTGTCTACCAAGAGCTCACCTACGAATTCTTTACTTCCCTTTAGTTTGAAACCAATAACCCTAGGAAAATGTGGTTTAGGTTGCAAGTGTTGGACCCCGCTTCTGGAGCCCAACATTCGAAGTCATAAAACGTGTGCTTATGCTTGTTCCATGTATGGTTATTCCAATTAACCCTCATTTGTCATCCTCAGTTCATCTTCATTCTCTGATATCATAAGTGTCGGGCCCTATTTTCCAAATCATTCTTATACTGAAGCAAATATTCTATTCTCAGCTTCCATCCAGATACTGAACATCTTATAGGCTGAATCAGAATTCAACTTCTTCATATAATTTGTAAACCTACGTCTCTAATTTACTTCATATTAAAAATCATCTCAGTTGGAACCTTACAGATCTAGATATATTCAAAATGCTGAAGCATATTCAGCAAAATAACACCAGTTTATATTATTCCAACATATCACTTTCCTTCAATCAAAACCGTCTTCCATTCAATTCGGAATGCTGCCAATTTTAGTTGAGAGATAGAAAAATGTGTCGAAAATCTATTACTTCAAGAATCACTTAATTTGGAAGTCGGGTTATGAAGTTATGGCCAAAAGAATCAACCATGCTCATGTCCTCAATCCCTTTATACCTATCTCGGAACAATTGGCATAACTTTCAATAGAGATGTCAGATCAAGGTCATTCTTGGAGAATTCGAAAGAGAACTTCAAGATCTACAACTTTTATGAAGGCCTTGAAGAAAAATTCCATCATCTCTAGAGTCAAAAGTGGGTCTAGATGATAGGATCAGATGAACAGTTTACCAGAAGATATGACATCACTAGACGATACGTCCTCACAAGACGAAACATCCCCACCAAACGTATACGTCCTCACCAGACGAAGTGCCCTCATTAGACGATATGTCCTCACCAGGCGAAGCACCCTCACCAGACGATCCATCTTCACCAAAGGAAGCGTCCTCACTAGACAAAGCGTCCTCACTAGGTGATACGTCCTCACCAGACGATACGCCATCACCAGATGATACGTCCTCACAAGACGATACGCCATCACCAGACGAAGCATCATCACTAGACGATACTTCCTTACTAAACGATACGTCTTATACTCCGGAGCATCTCTACTTATAAGGACCATAACTTTTGACTCCGATATCCAAAAATTTCATACTTTATATCATTAGAAAGCTAGAATGACAAGCTATAACATCCATGAAGACAACTTGCCAGATTTATCGTAGATCAATCTAGAGTTTACCCTAAAGTCAGAATATGAATTTTTCACTTATGGAAGACTTGAAATTTTGCACTATGCAAACTTGGAATGTCCTCAACATAACCATTTAGCTACTAAAATGATTTCATTAAACTCTCAAATCTCAACTCATTTATCTCATCACCTTCAACTACATCTGATTAGTCATAATTCCTATCTTCCTTTCCATAGCATCTCACTTATGTGT